>CAUYUJ010016592.1:20000-59222 GCA_963575745.1 Prorocentrum cordatum
TCCGGCGGCTAGCAATTTACATGCTGTGGTGGGCAACGGCGCGAGACGCCGGCCCCCGCGCCCAGATATCACTGCAAGGAACGCTCGCGTTCCATCCCAGCTTCTGGGGGAGGGCCTCCTCCAGCCCACGACGGGCACACAAAACTACCAGGGAGAAGCCCTATCCTAGGCTTCGCGGGGTTCTCGAATGGACAAAACATGTGGGACACAACCCTGGGATACTCTCGCCATCGTTCGGGCGTCCATTTCCCGTGCATGTTTCGGTTTCGCGCGATTTTCTTTTTGCCCGATGACCCAGGATCGTCCTCAATGGTTATCGACAAGAAAAGTGCACACGTCCGAACGATGCCAGGAACTTACATGATGGGGGACGCCCATCCTCGACAAAATTGTGTCCGAATAGCCCCCTTGGGGTGTATCCCACTGTCCTTTTCCTTCTGTGCGGCTTCATCCGTCCGTCAAAAAGCAAATGGGCGGTGGAGAAACATCGCCTGGAAAGAACGACGGGGGTGGCGAAATGGCGGATCAGCAACCCGGGGTAAGATCAGACCCGCCCTTGCAATTACATGCCGCTCGTGCTGGACACGAATGTCAGCGCGTGATTAACAAATCCGCCGGTAAGAGGGATAACAAAAATCCCTGCTCGGGCGATTCGCGCGGGTGCCACCCGCCAAATTGAAACGTACGGCGGCGGCGATAGTGATTAGCGCCAGCACCATGCCGGCAGCAGGAAGGTGACAGGCGCGACTCAGGCGGCGCCGCCTCAGCGGAGGGGGACAGCAGCGCCTCTGATATAGCGGGGCGGTTGGGCCAAAACGGCGACAGACAGGAAAAAAAGAGGCGGGGAACGAGGCGCCTCGGCTGGCGGGCGGTGCCGACATGGCTACAAACAAAAAACAGAGGGGGAGCGAAAGAGGCAGGCGGAAAGGGTTCCTCCTTCTCCTTCGCTTCCCCTCCCCCCTCCATTACAACGTCCTACGACGACGACAACGGCGACGGCGACCGCGACACACTGCGGATGTTGCATGGGAGGGGGGGCGGGGGTGCTGCGCAGGCCCGCTGTAGTCGTCGACGACGACGACGGTGGCGACGACGAGAACTACTACGACGACGACGACGACGACGACGACGACCACGATCACGACGACGACGACGACGGACGACGACGCACTGCGGATGCCCCAGCAGGGGGGTGCTGCAGCCGACGACAATGACGACGACGGCGACGACGCACTGCGGATGCCCTATGGGGGTGGGGGGGGGGTTGCCGCTGTAATCAACGACGACGACGACGAGCAGGCTTCCTGTAGTCGGCGACGACAACGACGAAGACGATGACGATGACGAGGAGAACGAGGAGGACGAGGACGAGGACGAGGACGAGGACGACTGACGGCGGACGGCGACGACGACGCAAACTGCGGGTGTCCTGTTGGTGGGTGGGGGGTGCCGCGCAAGCCCGCTGCAGTGGCTGTCGTCGACGACGACGACGACGAGGACGACGACGACGTCGACAACGCGACGACGACGGCGGCGACGACGCACTGCGGATGAATGCCGCATTGGGGGGGGGTACTGCGCAGGCCTGCTGTAGACGTCGATGACGACGACGGCGACGGCGACGATGACGACGACGCCTGCGAGGGGGAACAACAATTCGCCTCGGATGCATACGACCCCTACAGCAACAAATATACAAAAGGCTCTCGTTTTGAGGCTGTCAGACAGGAAGGGGGTTCACAATCCCCTCGGCCCGCCCGCAACGTCCCCCCGGCGCGCATGATTAGAAAAATGTTTCGCGCCCCGCGAGATCCATTCATTATCGCCTGGGGTGGGGGGGGGGCCTTTATTTTTAAGCACTCGGTGACATGAGGGTGTCACGTCATCGAAAAAAGTGACCCGCATCACGGTAAATACAAATTCTGGGCACACGCCAGCCTGGACCAAGGATCCGTGAATCTGGCGCGTGGGCGCCAGGTCCATTGAACGGAGAACGTGCCGCCCGAAAGGGGGCCCGTCGCTAATCGCTAACCCACGCGCCTTAGGAAATGTTTTCGCCTCCTCGACAACTGCAAGCGAGAATGTCGTCATCACGCTATGTGTGCCTTCTTGTGATCGGGACCTCTGGAACTGCGCAAAGGCTTCCCACGGCGGCCTTGTCGACGTTCTCGCTCACCCAGCGCTGCGTCTCCAGCCGCACGAGCATCGCGTCGAAGCCGCCATCGACGCGCGCCTACCCGGGTGATGCCCGACCAGCCAATGTGGCAAATGAACCACCCCAGACATGCTCGCGTCGTGAAAACACACGACGGGAGGTTTTGGCTGTTTTCGGCCTATGGGGGCCCTTGTCGGGCCTTGGCACCGTCAAACACAACGCGGAATGCAAACATTGCCCTGCGGAAACTTCAGGGGACGCGTACCGAAAAAATCAAGACATCGCATGTCTGGGGCAATCCTCTCCCCCCTCACCGCCCGCCCCCCCCCACCCGAACCGCTTCCTTCTTACCCCCCCTCCCGGTCTCCAATCTTTCCTCCCTTCCGCACTACATAGCGCATTTCTCTGAATCTCGACAATACAAAAAGTTCTGCCCTCTCTCTCTCTATCCCTGGATACTCTGCGAAGCGGAGCCCCCATGTGGTATCGTAGCGCACAGGTTGTCAAACCCTTAGTTCGGATGCGATTATTCTTCCAACTCAAGACGCGTTTGGTATTCCAACATGGCGTTTTCGCTGCATCGCTGGCCTCATTCCAGGATCGGCGCTATGCTTCCGAACTGCCCACATTTCCGAATCCAATTCCTTCCTCATCGCCACCCTCGGTTCCCTTTCTTCGCCAACTTCCCCTCGTTTCCCTGCTCCTCCCGTTCATCCTGCTACTGCTGCTCCTTATCCTCATTCCTCCTCCCCCTCCCCCTCCTCCTCCTCCTCCTCCTTCTCATCTTCCTGTTCGCACGCCACCTCCTCCTCCTCCTCCGCCTCCTCCCTCCTCCTCCTCCTCCCTCCTCCTCCAGTGCACTCCGCTCCCATGTCGGGCTGCGAATCGCACAACTAAGTCGTTTCGAAGATCCAAGTCCGCTTGGACACCCGTCGGCGAACCGCCTGGCGTGCGTTCTGACCAGGATGTCGAGACGAATCCAGACGTGGAGACAGGAGTAGGGCAGGGCTGAACCTAAACGGTGTTTTTCGCTTTCGCTTCGTTTTCGTTTTCCCTCGATTTGTCTTCCAAAACGAAGTCGAAACGAGAACGGCCCACGAAATCGTCAAACCACCGTTTAGGTCCAGCCCTGGAGTAGGGTAGGGGTAAGTGTATCGGTACCGTTTTTTTCTCATCTGACCCTCTCCGAAGGGAAGCGGCCGTGAGCGAGGAGGAGGAGGGTTACCAAGCTCGCTATAGGCTTTAAGGGTACCCAAACCCATCTTTGAGGATCAAATGGCCGTCGGAGGAATACTGGTGCCTGCGAACTTGCAGAAGAGTACGAAGCCAATATTTTGCCAGAAGGCTGGCAGAAAGCTACGTGATTATCCACCAGTGGTTGGCGCTAGGGGGAAAGTACCCAATGTCGCCTTTTGCTTGCCAACGGTCGTGAGGGAACCGGTCCCGATGATCCCTGCGATAGGTTTCGGTCGCGCCTCGGAAATACATCCTTGGGCAACTCCTTTGGTACTTCCTCAGGTGCATCCTTGGGTATCTTCTTGGGTACCTCCTTGGGTACCTCCTCGGGACCTCCTCGGGTGCCTCCTTGGGTACCTCCCAGAGGGTCAGGGACAGGTCCAACCCTCTGAGGTGCTGGGACTGGGACAGGGGTCAACAGCCTCAACAGTGCCTGGCTGAATGTTCAAATCGGGCGGCCCGCGTTTCGCGCGTCCGCAGACGCACTGGCGCGCGCATAAGGGGGTAGGGGGAGGGGGGAAGCCTTCTTCCCTCTCCCTACCCCCCTCTGCGCATGGCCGATACTCCCCGGACTTCTCCCGGGGTGCGTTCTGACCAAAATGTCGAGGCGAATCCAGCCGTGGTGACGGGACCGGGGTCGCGGTGTCGGTACCTTTTCCTCCTCTGACCCTCCCCCGAGGGGAGCGGCAGGACGTGGGCGACGAGCAGGAGGGGGAGGACGGGAGGATGCGGGCTTGGGCGTCGCCCAGTGGGGGGGGCGAGGAACGGGGGGGAGGAAGGTGCACTCCTCGGGCCGTAAAGGCTCCCTCCTGGGCCCCAAATGGCCCCTTCAGCATGGCCCTCGTTGTTCCGCCCCCCATTACCCCCCCCCCAGGGCCTTTTCTGCAGCCCTCGCTGCACACCCACTTGATCGCCGCCCATTACGCGACGCCCAACGGGCGCGAATGCGCGGGCCGCCAGATGAGACGACTTGGGGGGGCTCTACTCCCAGGACCGATCCCAGGCTGATCCCAGGGTCCGTTCTGACCAGGATTTCGAGCCGAATCTGGCCTTGGTGGCAGGAGAATTAGGAAACAACTCCTGGGAGGTCTTCGCCGAAACGACTAAAGACGAATAAGCCGTTTAGATGCCAGTTAGCCGGATCTGGCCAGATAGAGCCAGGGATTAGCCTGGACTAAGCGGGATTAGTCCATATGAAACAGGATTAGGCTGGACTCGGCCAGTGTGCGACCAGAGACATACCAGCGCCGCCGATTCAGAATTCAACCTCCCAGGAGTTGCATCCCAGGGAGAGGGATCGCGGCATAGGTACCTTTTCCTGCTCTGACCCCCCCCCGAGGGGAGCAGCAGGACGTGGGCGAGGAGGAGGAGGAGGAAGAGGCTTGGAGGTGGCCAGCAGGTCTGAACGGGATGGCGCATCAGAAAATCGATCAATCGACTGCACGCAAGAGTAACCCTGGGTAAGAGTGACCCTTGGTGCGCGGTTTTTCGGGGGCCGCGGGGGGATCAAACACAAGCACGCAAAACGCTGCCAGGTACCGCCGGCTATCGTGGACCCCCAGTGGGCCGGCGCCAAAGGTCACTCCAGCGAAGGGTCACTCTTACTCTTACGTGTAGTCGAATCGAATCAAGGGAGGGGTACGAAGGCGGCCCAACTCGGTCCCTGGACCCGTCCTGGGGTCCAGCTGGTGCAACTTTTCCCCCCGGATCCGTTCCAGACGGTCCTGGCGCACGGAAACAGCACGCCCCCACCCCCCCCACGACCCAATGCTGGGCCACGTCAGACCCCCAGCTGGCTCCACGAGGAGGCGAGCGCGACTGGGCGGACCGCCAGCTGGGACGACAGGGCCCCGCGGCCGCGGCCGTGCGCCGCGTGCGGAGGCTCTGAATCGGGCAGCGATGAGGCTAGCTGTACGAGCTGGTGTGGCAGGGTTGGCACGGCTGAATTGGAAAACGGAATGGATGATATCAACGGCAACAGCATGCGACAAGAGAGAGACATTGGAGTCTAATCGAATTTATGTGGAATCAACACTGCAAAAAAGGCGCACTCCCCCAATTCACGGGCAGACAGGGAAGACAATGACGAACAGCAGGAAACACCGATGGGCAGCAAGCATAATGAACCATCAGGTCACTTTCGGCGCACCCACATCCGAATACGCAATTGGTAATGGCCTGTCGATATCTCCTAGTGGTGTTCCACCCGTTAAACATAGTCTTGACCAGGCTCGTGAGAATATACGTCGACAGCTTCAGCTTTTCGCGGGTCCTGACCCGACTCCAAGAAAGATGCGCATTCCATTTAGTGGCCAGTGGAAATAGTTTCCGAACTCTAGCTGGATAGTATTCACTATACAACCACGCTTCAGAGTACCCAGGTTGTGTTAAAAGATCTTATGATCTGACTCGCCCGGACGCACCATAACCCTAGATCCGCGACCGCGAAAGCAAATAATGCAACTAATCGGAAACACACTAATAACAACTAATACATCTATTGAAAGCAATCCCCAACAACTAATACAACTATTGGAAACACCCCCAACAATTAATACAACTATTCAAAACACTCCCCAAACAACGATTACACCTAGTGAAAGAACCCTACACAACTAATACAACTAATGAAAGCAAGCCCCAACAACTAATACAACGATTCGACGCCCACCCTACAGCAAATACAACTATTGAAAACAATACCGAACAACTAATACATAATACAACGATTGACGGCAATGACAACAACGAATACAATTATTGGAAACAACTCCCAACAACTAATACAATTAATTCAACTATTGGCAGCCACGCACAACACCTAATACAACTAATGCAACCATTGCCAACAAACCACAACAACAAATGCGACGGTTAGCCAGCTCCAATCATATAACATATAATGCAACTATAACCAAACACCCGCGACAACTGGAATAACGACTGAGAGCGGCGCCGCAACGCCAACAACTATTGTCACCAATCACGAATCAGAAATGGGTAATGGGAGTAATGGGTAATGGGTAATGGGTAATGGGCACCGTCCGTCGCACCACTGAGAGCGGTTAGAACTGAGATACACACTTCCGAACAAATAAAACACAACACGAAACGACATGGAAACTGAACGCACTCAGGAACTCACGTATTCAGTATTCACAAATTTCTGCAATCGTGCAGCACCGAATAGCACGTACGGACCCCCAGGGCGTAAAACCTCCACCGCCTCAAAGGACAAGCGAATACGAACAACCTCCCTGGGCACGTGCGAACACGGAAAACAAGTCAGAAAAAAAGACACCACCCTTGAAACCGACCCGTGCAACGCGAAACGTTGATATATGATATATGATACAAGAGAAACCCCACCGCGCAACGTGACATCGCTCGCCGGCTGAACTCCGACATGTGCCTTTCGTCAAACCCAGCGAGAAATCGTTCGCCCGTCAGTGACCACAAAACGAAACCGAAGCCTAGCCTGGGATCCTGGCCGCCCTCAGGCTTCGAACACGGTGCCCTGGCTGCCCAAGCCCCAACCCCCAGACCCCATTTCCTGCTCTGCTGAGGCGGCGGAACCATTCCCAATCCCTCATCCCTGACCTGGCCTGCCCAAGACCGCCAAGAATGCCCGAGACGCCAAATGCCAAATGCCAAACCGTGAGCATGCGGCATACATCCGACAACGATCGAAACGTTCACGACGACCAACATGCCCAGGACACCAAGCCCACCCAAGGCATCCCTGTGGGTTCCGATTGGGCGATGTGGGATCGCCCGAGTGCACATGGGCACGGAAAGATATGTTCGCGTGATGTATGCGCGTGTGTCGGATGTTCGTTCACATTATACTGTTGACTGCTTACTGTATGCTGTAGGTTGTATGCTGTACGCTGTATGCTGTGCGTTTGTATGTCGTATGTTGCGCGTTGTGCGTGGGAGGGCGTGACGGGCATGGGCATCGGGCATGTGGCGTGTGGCATGTGGGCATGTGGCATGTGGCATGTGGCACGTGGCATGTGGAATGGGCGGGCACGTGGCTATGCGGGCGCTGCCGTAGCGTCACAGATGCACAGCTGCAAATCGGAATACCCAACATGCAACGGGAGTGCGGCTTGCAGCACATCCGTTCAGACATCCTCGAGACTTGAGCTTGCTCTGATCCTCCTCCCCCTGTTCCTCCTCCTCGCCCTCCCTCTCCTCCTCATCCTCCTGGGATTGCCCTGGTCCACTCTCCTCCTTCTTCACCTCTTCATGCTCTTTCTCCTCCTGTTCGGCTCCATGCGGATGCCTCGCGTCATGAGTCATGATCCATGATGTCATGATGTCGTGAGTCCTGATGTAATGATGCACGTTCCCCCTCCTGGGGATTGCTACGGCGGCAGGCTGCGCGCGCTTTCCAGAAATGCGCGAGGCGTACATCGCATGAACGCATGCAACGTCTGCAACAACATGCACGGATCAATGGCAACGCAGGCCTTGCGAACGCGAGCCGCCACGGCCGCCGCCTTGTTTTCCCCGCCGCCCAACGAGGATGAGAAGCGGAAACTCACAAGCGGAGGGAGACTGGGACGAAAGACCGCGGTGGCCCACATTCCCAAGGCCTGCAAACAGAACCTGCTCAAGCTGAAAAGCAAGCGCACTGCTGGGCGCCCGGGCTCGAACGCGCTGCCACGCCAAGACACCTGGGGCCTAGGCCAATCCCAACTGTCGGCGCGATCCCACGCAGCAACCCTCGCTCTGGCCACCGACCGAAACATCGGAGATGGACAGACCTCCCTTTAGTAAAATGTGGTTTAGTGAACACAACCTGAGGCCCAAACCTGGCGGGCGCAAGCCTGGAGAATAACTGCCACGGCGCCATCTCGAGAACCGAAAACGGACAACTCACTAATCGACGTGTCACTGTTGGGGGTTCTGTCCACCCCCGAAAAAAGGAAAATGGCGCCAGCGGGCTACGGCGCAGTCTTATCCTTCCTGCGTTTCTTCGCAGATGGCTGCTCGGTTCCCGAGGCGGCCTGGCTGGCGGCGAGCTTCGCCGCCGCGGCTGCCCTCTCGCCAGCGGCCACCATGCCCGAGAGCAGATTGGTCATGAACGCTGGGAGCTCGAACGTCTTGCCATGGCCCTTCCTCTTCAGCGCCTTCTGAATGTCCAACGCCGCGTTCATGAGATCCGCAGGCGTGGCAGTCTTCGGCAGGGAGACGATTCGCTGCAAAGCGAACTCGAGGCACATGCAGACCTTTGCGTGGCACAACGCGTCGTCGGCTTCGGAAACGAGGCCCTTGTCGATGGCGAGGTCAGCCGTCGCCACGAGAACCCTGACCGCCTCCACGGCGGCCGCCAGCGGGGCCACGGAAGCAGGCAGGTCATCCTTGCGAGGGTCCTCGAACAACTGCTTCTGGAGCGCCGCCAGCTTCAAGATCTCGGCGTTCCCAGTGAGAGTCTTCGGGGAGCTGGCGTCCTGGGTCCGCTTGGTGCGCTGCGACAGCGTCTCCAACCAGTAGCGGTCCATGGATGCTTTCATCGACTCCATTGCTGCCGCCACTGCGTGGACCGCTGTGGCGATCTCGCCCTTGCAGGCCTCCGGGTAGCTCTCCTGGAACTGACGGAAGCTCTTGCTGGCCTGCGTGAACACCTTGGCGCTCTTGAGGGCCGCTTCGCAGGACAAGTCACCGCCGCGCTTGAACTCCACGAGTTGGGCTGCAGCACGGGCCACGAAACACGCCCTGGCCCTGAAGGCGACAACGGCGGTTCTGCCCGGAGAGTCGGCAGACGCGTCCCGGAGCGCCCGAGCCTCTGCCTCGAACGACGCGGCCGCCACCTCCTGCGCTTCCTCTGAGGGGGGCGCGCAGGGACGCGAGCGGGCAGGCAAGCGAGGCCAGGCGAAATTAGGCGAGGCCCAGCAGGGCCACACAACCATTGGAGGGCCAGCGGATCCAGGACAAGGCCACGCAGAGTGCGAGACGAGGTGGGCCAGGCGGGGCCAAGCGGCGGGGGCGAGGTCAGAAAGAGACGAAACCTAGGAAGATAAGAACAAGACGAAACATAAGACGAGGACGTCGAGGGGGCAAGGATGAGGGATGCGGGATGCGGGATGAGAGGTCAGGGGCGCGGGGATGAGGAATGAGGGATGAGGAGCGAGGGAGGAGTGATGAGGGATGCAGGGGATGAGGGATGAGGGATGAGGGATGAAGGAATGAGGGGTGAGGGATGAGGGATGAGGGATGAGGGATGAGGGGATCAGGGGATCAGGGATGAGGGATGAGGGATGAGCGGGCGAGGGGTGATGGGATTGCTGGAGTGGCAGGATGACGAATGGCGAATGGGCGAATGGGACGAGGAAGCTGAGGGCAAACGGAGCAAGAAGGGCAGGAGGTGGAGGTGGAGGAGGAAGAGAGCGGGGAGGAGGCGGAGCAGGCGGAAATAGAAGGGGGACAGGGCTGGAATCGCATCCTTGGCCTCCATGCTGGACGCGCCGTCGGCATCGATGGACTTGAGGAAGACCACCGCCTTGTCGAAGCACGCGGTGAACCTAACCTCCTGAGCGCCAGCGCGCTCAGTCAAGATCGCGTTCAAGTTCGGCTCGAGGGCCCTGGCGAAGAACTCCCCGACGGGCGAGTATTCGACAACGACGTCCGGCCTCTTCTCCAGGAACAAGCGGACGTTCTCAACGTGGCCAAGTTTCAGCAGATCCGTCACATCATCCGCGGCGATCGAATCAGGGGCGAACGGGGTCTGCACCAACTTGGCCATCGCACCGCTGACCACGGCGCGGCACCACATCTGGACGTAGGAGAGCGCCCCGCGCGCCAAGCCAAGTTCCTCCGAGAGATCCGACGCCGACGATAATACGCTCAGAAACAAGACGGAGTCGCATCGCTTGATCGCGGCCTCGTCGAAGTCGCGCTTCAGTGCGCCCTGAACCTGGGCGGCGCAGTTCTCAAGCAGAACGCGGGCCCTGAGCAAAAAAAACTGGCCCCCGGACTGCGCCCTGCCAGGCGTTCCGACGCGGCGAACGGCGAATGGCGAATGGTCCGAGGGGCCAAAGCAAAACAACACACGCGCGCAAATCCATAACGGCCCCACCTTCATCCAAAATCTTTGGCCCGCGACCCTTGGACAGACGACCTGGGGCTAAGACGGGGGAACAGGGCAACTATGAGTAATGAGTAATGAGTAATGAATAATGGGTAATGAGTAATGAGTAATGAGCAATGAGTACTGAATGATGAGGGATTGGAGAGTGGAGGATTGAGGATGGGAGGATGGAGGGCGGTGGATGGGGGATGGGGGATGGGGGATGGGGGATGGGCTTGCTGGGCGTTCGAAGTGCGCAGAAGGAAACCAACTGGAGGAAAGGGAGAAGGCGGGGGAGGGGGAGGAGAAGGGGGAGGAGGAGGGGGAGGAGGAAGGGGAGCAGGAGGAGGAAGATGTAGGTGTCTGCCTCGCAAGGATTTCGAGATCTTCGATATGCTTCGAACCCACCTGTGAACGTCGTCGGGGGACATGCCGTTCAGGGGGGAGAAGTGGAGAACCCAGTCCTGGATGAGCCCGTCAACGACCACGGCGACGCACTTCGCCATGGCAGCCTTGAAAGCGTCGTTCTCATTGATACCAGCGTTCTTCAGCAGGACAGCCGTCTCCTCTGTGACGTTCTCGCCGAACCACTTGTCGGCAACGACCAGCGCCGTCAGCAGATCCGGCCACGGCTTCTCGCCAACGGCCAAGTCCTTCATGAGAGACTGCAGCCCCTCAACCACTGTCGCAATCTTGCCAGCCTGCTCGATGGCGATCTGGGCCTGCTGGTGAACATGTGCCAAATGCTTCGGGCTGTGTCGCAAAGCCTTCACCATCTCGTGAGAGGGGCCAGCGTGGTCCTTACCCGTCGCCCGCATCATCTCCTCGACGATCTTCGACTTAGCAGGGCACAGACAAGCTGGAGGCACAACGAGAGTTCGAAGGTGTGCGATGGCATCAATCAAAGCCGAATTGTACATAACACTGTTGTCGATGAACAAACTCAGCGCGTCGGCCAAGTCGGCGACAACGTCCGCGGAATTGCCGTCCGCGCCGAACACGTTGAAGACCATGTACCCCAAGTACTTGTCCGCCAACTCGAAGTGCTTCGACTCGTCTGGCTCGATCGCGCTCAGCTGCGACGACTGCAACGCAAGGGCCAGCTTCTGAGGCTCGTAGCTTCGCGCCTTCAAGAACAACTCCCAGATCGTCCTGCACTCCATGGCCACCGGGGGGTCCGAGGTGAGGAAGTTTTCAAGAGCGCTCCACTGCTGGTTGAATTGTCTCAGGCCTTTCGGGAGGTCTTTTTTATTGTGCCAACTCGTCCATATCTTGATGCACGTCTCAATCATCTGGAGATGTTTTCTGTGCTTCTCGTATTCGTGAATCTCCTTCTCGTCCGTCAGTTGTCCGAGCTTAACAGCGGCGACCCCGATGTATCTCCTGATGGACCTGATGCTCGTCTCCGCGCTCTCCCCCAGGAACGACGAGTCAGCCGTAGCGACCTTGAACATCGAGAGCTGGTTTGCAACGACGACTGGGATGGGGGCGCTCGCTCTGCCTGGCCCGCCCTTTGGCTTGGCGCCGCTGGCAGCGGCCGCCGCTGCGGCTGCCTGCTCAGGGCTCCGGCCGCCTGAAGCTGGCTCCGCGGCAGGGCTGCCAGTGCTCGCGGCAGCTGCCGAGGACGAGGCCGACCTTGCCGCGGCGGGCGCTGGCGCTGCTCTCGAAGCGGGCCGCGCGGCCCCCCTGCTCGCGGCTGCCTTCGGTCTGACGACCTTGCCCCCAACGCCCTTGGATGTCCTGTCCTTGCCCTTCTTAGCGCCCTGATCGTCATCGTCGCTAGCATCTGCGAAAGCGCGAGCGAAACGGCGCCTCGGCTTTTCTGCAGCCTCTGCGTTCTCGTCCACCTTCTCCTTCTCCTCCTCCTGGTTGCCTGCGTTCCCGCCAATCTCCGCGATCAGCTGGTCCAGCGTCACACCCTGCGCCGCCGCGGCGAAACCTTCCTCCTGCTCCACCGAGAGATCGTTGAAGATAGCGTCCTTCTGCTCGGAATCATCGTCGGGAGAATCCTGCAATGTCTCCTCCTTGGCGATCTCGTGATCGTTGGACATCCGGACGCGCCAAGGCGTCCCTTTCTCTGGAGGCATAGCTACACCGACCACACCGTTGATTTTTTTCCTCTTGTGCCCCCTCTTCTTGTTCTCGGGGAGGTTGGGATCGCCGTAAAGCTCAACGTATTCATCTATTGGCAAGAAAGGAGCATCGGGCCGAATGAGCGAAACCTTCTGCGACTGGCTCTGCACCAAGCGTGATTTCTTGACGCCACCTGTGCGCTCGACACTCTGCTTCTTGCCAGACTGAAGCCGTTCGATGATCTTCTGTCTCTTGTCTAGATGAGCGTCGAGTTTGTCCTTGTCCGCGCTGAGGCGCCTGGAGTAGCCGCCCCGGTCATCGCCGTGCGCTTGGCCCCCGAAGACTTTGTTACAATAGTAGCAAGCCTTGCCACCGTTATTGTTGCATGCCCACTGCAAGAAGTGATCTGGTTTGACAGGGTCATCGGAATTATTCTTCTCGCCACAGAACATGCACTTCTTCACCTCCCAGTCCGACGGCCACGCAGGAAGAACAGCGGCTGACTCGGCCTTCCCCTCGCCAGCACGGACGCGATCACGACCGCCAGCCTCGGGAAAACGGCGAGGGCCAAGTGGGGGCGGGGGAGCGGGCGAAGCCCGCTGGTGGCGCTACCCTTGCCCCTTGCCCCCTTCTGGTAAAAGGGGGAAGAGGAGGAGAAGGAGAAGGGCGAGGGGGCGAAGGACAAAAAGGGGAACTGCCGAAGGAGGAGAAAGAGGAGGAGGATGGTTGATTACAGCCCTGTGTCGCATGTCCCATATCCTCTGGCACAATCCCCACTCTGGGTGCATGCGCGCGTTCACGGGTGGGTGGGGTTGGGAGGGGGGGATTTTAAGGGATGTAGGGCGTGGGGTTGGGCGTGAGCAATACCTTTCGGGCCATGGGCCATGGGGCGCGGACTAGTCGTCTCTTGCACGGCGGCTTGGCCTTTATGGGGGAATCGGACATGGAGATGTGGGGCGTGGAGTATGGGCGTGGGCTATGGGCTATGGGCTATGGGTCTCATGATATCATACTTCAAACGGGAGGAACATGTGTCAGCATGGTAGTATGGTTCCATCGCATGCAGCATCTGGGTTCCATGGCGCGCGTGCCTGCGATCTCTGTCATATGTCATATGTCATATGTCATATGTCGCGCGCTTCACCCCTTGGACTATAGACAAAATGTTAGACCCTCGGCCTCCGATCGGCTGCCCGCCGAAGACGCCATCGCCTCTCGGCCGCCGCCAGACAGGCGCCGCTGGCGCCCGGAGGGGCAAAGCGAGGCTGCCTCGGGACCGCGGCCAGGACGCGCACTTGCGCCGCTGGGCTGCGGTGAACGGAAAGGAAAAAAGGCTGGGCGCAAAGGGCGTGCATGGCGTTCTGCCTGCATATTGCATATTGCACTTGCGTTTCCAAAGCTGCGCCCTCTGCTCTGTTAGATGCGATGTCTATGACTCCGAGGCGCCTATGCCCTATGCCCTATGCGCTATGCGCTATGCGGCTATGCGCTATGCGACCACCTCTCGGGTGATAAGCAGGTTGATGCGGGGCAAAGCTCATAGCCTCAATCAATCGACCTCCCGATCGACCACTATCGATCCCACTGTCGGGTCCCACGATCGCTCTGAACCTCATGCCCGAAATCAATCGGACAATCGATGTCTCATCGGTCTCATTTTCTTGATATCGATTTCCCTCTCTGTGTCATGGTAGTCATGAGCCATGGACAATGGTCAATCACCCGAATGATCTTACTTTCGAACTCACGTTCGATTTCACGATCGATGTCCCCATCGATCTCACTATCGACCTGGCAATCGATCTCACTAACCTCGCTATCGATCTCACGATCGATCTCACGATCGATCTCACGCCGATCCAATTATCGATGTCATTGACGACGTAGACGTCGATCGCGCGAACGACCCCGCTATCGATCTCACAATCGATCCCATGGCCCAAGGCCCATGGTCTCATTGTCGATATCACCATCGATATCTCGATCGTCTTCTCGACCGATCTCACTATCAATCCCAATGGCCAATGGCCAATGGGGCCTTTCGACCCAACCCAGCGGGATCTTACGATCAATGCCGATGCGATCCTAAGCCACAGGAGCCGCCCTCCAAGATGCTCGCAAGAAGGGAAAGACCCCGAGAGCCCCAAGAGCCCAAAGCGCCCCCGAGAGGTTCCAAGAGGCCCAGAATATGCTCAGATGCCAAGATGCCCAAGATGCCCAGATGCCCCAAGAGCCCAAGAGCCAAGAGGGCAACAAGACCGCCCCAAGAAGGCTCAAGGCGCGCCCGGATTTGTCCAAGACGGCCGCGGGAAGGTCGATGTCGTCGACATCGCCGCCGTCATCGTCGCAATTGCCGTCATCGCTGCCGTCGCCGTCGTCGCCGGCGCGAGGGCCGCTGCCCGTCTCGGAAAGCCAGCCGAGGCAATTCTCGCCCGCTCTCGCCCTGGGGGCCTCGGGAGAGGCGCCGCGGCCACGGCTTGGCGCCCGGGGCTCGGGGCAAAGGAAGGAGGGGGAGCAGGATGCGAGGACGCAGGATATAGGATATAGGATATAGGATATAGGATACAGGATGCACGTTTCAAGTGGGGCCCGCTAGGAGGGCCCTTAGGGGGCCTTCAGCTCTGATGCGCAAGATCTTATACATGGCACATGGCACATAGCACGCGGCACGTGGCCCCAGGAGGGCCCCACGGGGCCCGCTCGCCTGGAAAAAAAGCGAGAGAAGGAGGGGGAAATGGGGAATGGGGAATGGGGAATGGGGAGTGGGGAATGGGGAACGGTGAGTGGGGAACGGGGAGTGGGGGAGGCAGGAGGGAGCTGGAGGGAACGAGGAGAGGAGGAAGACGGGACGCGGCCAGGCGGAAGGAGGAAAAGGAAGAAGAGAAGGAGGAAGGGGAGGAGGAGGAGGAGGAGGAGGAGGAGGGGGAGGATTCTGCTGCGAGTGCATTGTGCATTGTGCATTGAGCATTGCGCATTGCACGCCGCTGTCCCCACTCCCGAGCCTGACCGACACCACCGGGCACGGGCCTAGCAGGCGAGGAGCGAATCCTCGCTGTCGCTCATCGGGCCGCCAGAGCTGCTCACCGCTACGTCTTCCGAAGCGTCCATCTCCGACTGCTCCTGGTCGGCCTCGTCGCCCTCGGGGTCCTGCTGGCGCTCTGGCGTCGGCGCGCGGGCGTCAGGCACGTCAGTCAGCGCCCAATCGACGCCGAGAAAAATGGAAGTGAAGACGGGGGCCACGACAAATCCACAGAAGGCGTTGCCAGCGAGGTCCACCATCTCCGCAGTGGTGAAATGCTCCCCCTTGACAGTGACTGTAGTCTGGCGCTCGAGATCGAAGCCCTGCAGCGCCAAAACCTCTGGGCCTGAGACCTCCCTGCGCGCCTTCCGATACCAAAGCCTCGACGTACTCACGACGCATGGGAAGACACCGCCACGGGCAATGACAGTGAACGGGTGGCTCAAATTCAGGTCGTGCACGGTCTCCTCCGGCTCGCTATTGTAGAAGTGTTCGAGCAGATAAGCCTTCTCAGACATTCTCCTGCCCAAGCAAGCCGTCGCGGCCTTGAGTTCGGGCGTCAGGGTGGGCGGATACTCGAGGCGCTGCTCCTGGAAAGCCTGCATGTGGTCCACCTCGAAATCTTTCGGCTGCCTCGACACGCGAGTGGGCGCCCGCGATGCGATGTCCCTCTTCATCTCCTGCACTTGGTCGGCGTCGTCGGCGAGCTGAAACTCCATGCAGTGCAAGGGGTCAATCGTCTGAGATGCCAAGGCCGTCGACAACAGATTCACCAGCCCTGATGGGCGCGGGCGGTCTAGGCCGCCTGCTCAGTTCAACTTCCTTTCAACCATCCTGCGCCCTCGCGGAACTCCACCCCCCCCCTCCACCTTCTCCTCCGTCCCACGCCCCAACCTCCTCAGCGGCCCCCCCAAATGCCTCTCGGATATCCCATATTCCTTGGGACCTCTGTTCGGGGGACCAAGGGGGAGGCGACGGCGGCAGGGGGGGAGGGGGTCAAAGAGAGCCCCTCAGGGCCGACGCGGGCCTTCGAGAAGGCCTGCTGCGGAGCGCCTGGCGCGGGAACAGTCCATGTGTCGAAAAGAGCAAAGTTTTTCCCGTTTGAACCGCCCAGCAATGGTTTTCCAACAGTTTTGGATCTCGATGTATCTGTAGTCCCTTTCGCGGACGTCGTCGGACGACCACGCGACTTGAAAATGTGCCCAAACCCCAAACCCATTGGTGTTTGAAGGGTACGGACGGTTCCGCCGAGTGAAAGTGGCCTAGAGCTTCTTGGGGCATCTCGGATCTGGCATCTGGCATCTGGCAGTTGGGAAGGCTTCTCGGGTGCCTCGGGGATCCTCTTGAGGCCTTTTGGGGGGGGGGGGTCTCTTCGGAGCCTCGTGGACGCCCGCGTTGTCGTCGTCGGTTGTCGGACATTCGCGAAGCGTGACTGATTGAATGACCAAGTTGGTTGCTTCTGAACGTCGTTGCCATCAGCCGAGGGCGGTAGCCTTTGATCGCCCACTCTCACGCCGATGATGTAGTAGCGAAGTCGCGACTGAGGGCACCCGTACTCGAAGGCGTCGAGGGTGAACGCCTTCACCGCGTATCCATGTGCCGTGGCAAACCTCACCAAATGGTCCAGGTCTGTGTTGCCAGCCTTGCCCGCGCCGAGGTTCTTCACGTTCTCTAATATGAAGATGCGCGGCTTCTTCGTCTCGATGTATGCTAGACAAGCCATGCCAGTCTTACCTGTTTTTTCCTCTCCTTTAGAGAGACACCCCCTGGCGGACTTCGACTTGTTATTGAGGGCTGAGACAGAGTCGCATTCGAATCCCGCCATGAATATATCGAGGTCTGGAACTGGCATGGAGTCCCCAGAGATAACGTCCTTGCACGTGCCCTTGTGAAGCTCCATGACGTCGTTGAACAACATCCTCGGCGAGAAATTGTTCCGTATCCAGGTCTGCTTCCACTCTACAACCTCGCACGCGAAGAGGTGGTCCACGTCAAGGCGGAAATGGTATGTATCCGCCCAGAACTCAACAAGGCACTCGAGAACGTAAGCTGCCACCTCTGAACCGCTGCACGCCGACCCGTACGTCACTGTCCGGCCCCGCTCGACGACGCCCCGCAACCCGCGTTGCAACATCACCTTGAGATCAACATCCATGTTGGCGTGCTGTTGCCGAATGGCCTTCTTCAAGAGCGGCATGCGGACCTCTGAGGCGCCGCTTAAGGACGGGGCTGATTCCACGACAACTTGAGAATGACGGACGGCCGATGGTCCAGATAGGCCCATAGGGCCCATGGCAAAGGGGCCGTGGCCCCATGGTCCCATGGCCCATGGGCGCATGGGATTGGCCACTGGCTCAAACCCAAATGCAATCCAGAGGGGGGGAATCCAAAGCAAAATGCCAAATGACGGCGGCGTGGCAGCCAGACTGCCCCATTTGCAAGGCGGGGACCGTGGGGAATGGCTCTTTGAAGACGGGACCCTGGAAGAGGAGCAGTAAGGCGACGACGAAGCGGGGGGTGGTGGGAGGAGGGGGGGAGACGGGGAGGAAGCGCGAACCCTTGGATAAGCCAGAGGGCGGGTGGGCGGCCGCGCCTCAGAAGAGCCCAAGAGAACATCATGGCCATTGCGCTAGTGCCCTGCATGCCCAGTTAAATCAATTGCATTAGTTGCATTCGCTTTGGGGTTGCTCTATTATTAGTTGTTGGCCATTATTTGCATTAGTTGCATTAATTGTTGGTAATTATTTGCATTAGTTGCAAATTTGCTTGGCAGTTTCGGCTGCTCTGGTGAAACTGCCGGATGTCAAAACCGCTCGAGACATCCTGACAATCGGGGCGGCCTGCGAAACTGCCGGGGGCGCCGAAACTGCCGGACAACTAATGCAACTAAAGGAAGGGCATTGCAAACAATTAATGAAGGACCAGAAAAAAGATAACAACTAAACCATGCCCATCGCCAACAACTAATGGGAGGCCGATGACTTCAATATTAACCCGCCATTGCCTCTGGAACCTCTCCTGCTGCGACATCGCCAGGCCCTGGGTTGTCAGACACCGAGCCGCCGCCCTCGGACACGTCGGGGAGGCAGCCCATGGCCGCCGCAGCGCCTGGCTCCTTCGCATGAGACGCATGAGCCCACCAGCGAGAACACACCTCCGAGAAGTCTACCTCCATGCCATCTTCAGGCGCGATCGATTGCTCCTCGGCCGCTGGCTCAGCCGCTGACTCCTCGGCCGCTGGCTCAACCGCTGGCCCCTCGGCCGCTGGCTCAGCCGTAGGCTCCTCGGCCGCCGGCTCAGCCGCTGGCTCAGCCGCTGGCCTCTCGGCCACTGGTTTAGCCGCTGGTTCAGCCGCAGGCTCCTCGGCCGCTGGCTCAGCCGTTGGTCCCTCGGCCGCTGGCTCAGCCGCTAGCTCGGCCGCTGGTTTAGCCGCAAGCTCCTCGGCCGCAGGCTCCTCGGCCGCTGGCTCAGCCGTTGGTCCCTCGGCCGCTGGCTCAGCCGCTAGCTCGGCCGCTGGTTTAGCCGCAAGCTCCTCGGCCGCTGGCTCCTCGGCCGCTGGCTCAGCCGCTAGGCTGACTCCTGAGTCAACGGCGCCCTCAACCCCACTCGGAACCTCAACTCCTGCGCTCTCGCCCAGTGCCAGGCTGGATGCGAGCCTGGCCAGCGGAGGCCTGATGGCCGCAGCCGCATCCGGCGTGGCCGACTTCTGAGCGCTCCGCTGAAACGCCGCCTTGATGCCGATCGGTGAGCCTGTCGCTGGCTTGCCCGCCGCTGTGCTCGAGCTCGGCTTCTGAGCCGCCGCGGGCTGCCCTGGCTCTGCCTTCTCGACCTGAACCTCCGCTGCCTGCCGAGCTCTTTTCGCCCTGGACTTAGCGGTGGTAGGCCGCCCTGACGGCGGCTGGTCAGCCCCCGCGGGCGGGCCATCAGCGGGTCTGCGCATCCCTGAAGCAAAATGCTCCAGATGCTTCAGCCAAGCCCTGCCCTCGCAACCTTTCGAGCCCAGAAGGTCGCGGAGATGGGAGATGGGAGATGGGATGCGCAGGTAGAGCAATCATGAGTGAGGGCGCGCTGCAAGCGGCGGAAGGATAGGGGCCATGGGATTGGAGGGGCCGAGGAGGAGGAGGAGGAGGAGGAGGAGGAGGAGGAGACTGATTACGGATGGACTGAGAGGGGGCCGAGGATGCAGGATGCTAGGACGCTGCAAGCGAAGAAGGGCTTGGTGGGAGGAGAGGGAGGGGGCGGGACAGGATTACCTGGCGAGCGCACGGTCGCATTGGACATTGGACATTGGGCTCTGGCAAGCCCCCAGCAGGGATACAAGGTACAAGCCGTCGGACGCCATACTGCCATACTCCACCTGGCCCCCCGGTTCCCTCGGCTGCCCCGGGGGGGACTACAAGACGACAGTGGGATGATGAAGAGGCGTCACAGCCCGAACGCCAGGGGGGCAACAAGACGCCTGTAGAATGATGAAGAGGAGGAAACGAATGACCTGGGGGCCCCGCCCGTCGCCGTCTCCTCTGCCCCCGGCCCCAAGGCCCCACGTCCCATGTCTCATGTTCCTCGCTCCCCCTCGCCCCCTCCAGCACGCCGCGAGCACGCGCGGGCAGGCGCCTGGAACTTCTCGGTGAGGAGGGCGGCGGCGCGAGCGGGGCCGCACGACCGACGGCGACCGTCGGCAGATGGCCCGCGACGAAATTCGAGGATATGTTTTTTTGGACCCTGGGACCGTCGGAAAAGGACCCAGTCGACCCCCGTCATCTTCTTCGCGCCGCCGCCGCCACGACCTGTCTTCTCGGCGTCGACGTCCTCGAGGCCGTCGTCGTCGTGAGTTCGTTTGTCGTCGTCTTCGCTGTCGCCGCCGTCGCTGCGTCGCCTTCTCCCCTCGCCCAGGGCCAGGCTCAACCTTCGATCAAGGGACAGAAGACTCGAGATACACAGGCATACCGTAGCATATCTAACATTTCGACATTTCGCACATCTCGTTGACCTGCGCATATCACATAGCGAATAGCCTCAAATAGAACATATCATAGCGCCTAACAACACAGCGCCACATAGCACTTGGCACGCATAGCATAGTAGCATAGTAGCATAGTAGCATAGTAGCATAGTAGCATAGTAGCATAGTAGCATAGTAGCATACAGCATAGTAGCATAGTAGCATAGTAGCATAGTAGCATAGCTCATCGCACTGAATGCTTTAATCGAAGCAGGATTCTCCCCTTATCCCAGCCAGTACTCAATACTCAATACGTTTGACCCCATAACAAGTGCCACATCGCACGTTCGCGCAACGTTCAATGGTTGGCCTATGGCGCCTATGGCCTATGGCCCCCCATTGGCCCAGTGGCCATTGGATTAAGCCAATGGCGAGCAAAGGCCCCCGGCGCCTTGGCCTTGGGAACCGCCCTGCAAAAGCGGAGCTGAAATTCAACGCCCTGATACAATCGCCACAGAGCGACAGACAATGATCAACTCTCGTGCGACGGAACTAATGACTGATGACTCAACGTTTCTTGCTTCCTCCTCCTCCTCCCTACTACGCTTCCCTCCTCCTCCTCCGCCTCCTCCTTCCTTCTCCTGTCTGCTAAAGGGCGACGTCTAAAGGGCGACGTCAGGCTCACTGCCCTCGTCGTCTCGCTTCGGCCTCTCCAGCGCGAAGACGCTCTCAAAACCTGGCTGGGTCTTCAACCACGCGCGGGCAGCCCGCCTTCTCTCAAGGCCATCCTTTCCAGCCAAATAGAATTTTATTGCTTGGTGTGAGGCCTTATCGACGTACTCACCCTGACACTGCAACCACGCAATGAGCAATCCTAGGGGCCGACCCTGCCCACGCCTCTTGACGTGTGCTATGCGGCTGCGGTCTGCGTGGCAACACTGGGCTGGCGTGCCAAGCTCAGGATCAGCCCGTCTCACGTGAGACGCGCACTCGCAATGGACGTTTATGGCGGCGCCGTTCTCTTTCCAGACGACGCAACCCTCGACGCCAGGCACTCGGATTCTCCGCCACATGCCACCAGCGCCGAACACCTCCGGCCCCGCTGGCGCCGCTGGCGGAGGAGGAGCGCCGTCCGCGTCTCCGCCTTCACCGCCGCCTCCGCCGCCTTCACCGCCGCCGTCGCCGCCTCCATCAGCGCCGCCCTGCTCCCCGACCTCTTCCCCATCGGAGCCGCCGACTTCACCGCCGTCGCTCCTGAAAGAAACCTCTGAGTCTGAGCTCGACTCATCAGGCAAAAGCTCCACCATTCCCCCGCCAGCGGGCGCTGGCGGGGCCGGCGCGGCTGGGCCCGCAGGACCTCCTGGGACGTCTGGGGGGCCGCCGAGGCCGAGCTCTTCCTCTGCCCCGCCGGCGACCGCGGCAGCTTCTGGAACGCCAGGCAGATCGACGGTGCCAACCCTGCTGAGGATTTTCCCGACCTTCCCCTTTGGTTTCGTCTGTATCTTTTTCGGGGCATCGAGCGCGGCCAAGGGATCCACCTCCTTCGGCTTCTTGGGCTTCAAGAACGCTGGCCAGATCTGGACGCCATCCGACCACCCTGACACGACGAAAGTGCCCATGTCGCTGTCTCCAGGGGCTCCAACGGCGATCAAGGAAGCGGTGCGCACCTCGACGGTTGCGAGGTCATCCTCGCGAAGCGGGGGTACCAACAAGCGCATCATGGCAGGACGACGCCCGGGTGAGAAACCGATGCGAATATCGCGAGGCACGACGGATGATCTTTCGAGGCGCCCAAGGGTCCAATTGAAGGCCCCAGGGAGATCGCCCCTGCTCTTCACGTATTAAACTATGCTTGTGCACTATACCCCATACAGTGCACCCTGTACCCAAATCCATGTATCCTTACCATGCCATATACCCAAGACCCTATACCCTATACCCTATACCACCCCATACCCCACGCCCCATACACCATGCCCAATACCAATTCCCAATACCCAATACCCAATACCCAATGCCCAATGCCCCAATGCCCAATGCCGCCGTTCTGAGAACCTTCTCTTCGGCGAGGTGGCGATAAACCCTAACCCCGCCCCCCAATGGGGAAAGAAAAGGTTGGAACAGAGGGCAACCTGAAACATTCGCCTCCAGTGAGCGTGTAAGGGCGGACAGGGAGGGGCGGCGGTGATATCTGCAAAATGAACAATGCGAGAATGCCAGAATGCCAAATGCCAAAGGCCCACCCCCCGCGCTGATCGGCATCCAGCATCCACCATGTCGGCCCGAAAGAGAGCTCCGAGAACGTTTCAGAAGAGCTCGAAGGCACCGCGGGAGCCAGAAATAAGAAACAACTTGAAGGTACCCCGCGACCTCAACAATTCAGGCGCCTCGACATAGCATCGAGAGCTAAATGAGAAAATGCAGCGAATGAATTTCCAACTCGTCCTGAAGAAGCCCCCAGGATAGACTCCGGATCCCAGATGCGCGCTTGCATGCTACATGCTGCATGCCTGCATGCCAGATGCTTCAAGAAACAAAATCAAAATTGATAACGGGAGTCCTGGGGAAGCTGCGATTTTACGCTCGTCATCGTCGCAGCCCATGCCCCCTGCCCCCTGCCCCCTGCCCCATGCCCCGTGCCCCGTGCCCCATGCCCACGCCGTCGCCGCCGCCGTCGTCCACTGAACCGTCTGAAATGATCCCCTGCCCCCCGGTCCAAGCTCAAGAAAAAGTCCAAGATGAGGGCGTGGGACCCTATGTGCTTGAAACAGTCGCCATCGTCATAGTCGCCGCACCTGATCGGGCGGTACTCGTTGCCTGCAGGATCGACCTGAGAGATGACCGTGAACGAGTGAGTCTGGTGGTGAAAAGGCCTGCGAGCACGGATGTCGGAAAAGTGAAACTCCACGGCCCAGCGTTCGCCGCCGCCGCAAACCCCAGCCATCTGGAAACAACCATGCAACATGTCAGCGGTGAAGAAACGTTCGACGGCCAACGCGCACTTCATTACCCTCTCATACACGTGCGAGTGCATAGTGAAGCAAAGACCTCTATGGCGCTCCTGGCAAGAATAGCGACGACAATAATCTCGATCACCTGGGATGGCCCCCTTGTCTTCAACGACCAAGTCTCCTCGCGCCTGCCACCGCAACTCCGCCGACCGACCAACAACTCCTCGCCCGATGCCAAGCTTGGCCTCCAAGACGGCCTCGCTGACAGGCCAGTCGACGTTGCCGCTCGTCCACTGCTGCAGTCGGCGCTCCCGCGTGACCTCATCCTCCTCGGCCTCCTCAGCAGCAGGAGGCGCGCCGCCATCTTCGCCTCCAGCGCGCGGGCGGCGAGAGGGCAATGCCTCGCGTCGTTGAACCCTGGACATGCCCGACCACTCCTGAGTGATCTGCTCGAAGAAAACCCTGCGCTCCTCGGGGGTGGATCCAGGATGCTCCCTCTTCCATTGATTATACTTGATATTCCTCCACGCCATGTCGGGGCGGGCGACCATTGGCTTAGGTCTGGCAAGTCTCCTCGCCCGATGAGTGCTGTCCGCCTCCAGTGGCGCGCCACCGTTCTGCATCTCAGACCTCTTCTGGACCACGCTGTTCTTGAAACCTTTGGCCAAGTGATCCTTCATGAGGGACGAAAGCTCCGCGACGTACGCGAGCGTCTCCACCGATGGCTTCTTCTTGGCCTGGCCAAGGGAACTCTTCATCTGAGCGAGCAAGTTCTCAAGCGGCATATTAGTAACATTGCAACGCCTTCCAGCCTGCTGTAGGAACTGCCACGCCGGACCGTCGATATGGTCTATCGTGGGGCACGCAGTTCTGAAGGGCTCGCTGAAAAATTCATCGAGGCAACAACTCTTGGCAGCGTAGAACTCGCGAAGCACTGGCATGGCGGAGTCGACGCTGTCCGCCGCCGCGCACGCCGCCAGCAGCTTCAGCGGCCATCGGACCATCAGTGCCTGCTGGAGGCGAGACACGTACGACATACGATATACGATCTATGCGATGAGGAGGCGGGAACGATGAGCGGGCAGGGGAAAAGAAGAAGAAGAGGAAGAGAAGAGGAGGTGGACGGGAGGGGGGAGAGAGGAATGAGGAAGCGCTGAAGTGAGGAGGAGGAGGAGAGCGACGAGGAGGGGGAGGAGGAGGATGAGGATGAGGTGGCTTAGGATGCGATGGAGGGAAAATAGGACAAAGAAGTCGAAGGGTGATACCGAGGATGAGGAGGAGGAGGCGGTGGAAGAGGGGGTGTGTGAGCGGCCTCCACGCGGGCGTCCACCTGCGAAGACACGCCGATGATGGTGTTCCTATACTGTTCGGAGCTCAATGCGAAATCGAAGGTCATGCCGAATAAGTGCTTCATCAACCCCAACTGCCACGCCGTTCGCGAAGGCTTCGGCGGGGTGCCAGGGGTGGCGTCGCACACCAGATGGCGCAGATGCGTCATAGCCGCGCTCTGCATGCTGAGGCCGCCGCCGACGAACTCGACGAGCGGGCACTTCTGCGCATGGTCGAGGTGCTGCATGCGATTGGTCATGTGGTCTAAGGGCTCGGTGGCGAGCGCCGCGCTCGCAACCACGAAAGGCGTCTTGGGGTCCGACATGAATGCGATGGACTGCTTCACCTTTTTCGCGCGGTAGACCTTGAAGCTGACGTCAGGGTCATCCTCGGCGATGGGCTTGTCGTTGTCGAGCATCCCGTCGCTGTGCAACTGCACGATCACCCTCGGGAGGATCTGATGCATGAACACTCCGAGGCCCTGCACCTCCAGCGCGGTCCCGAATGTGTACCAACGATTGCAAGCAGGGACTTTCTCAGACACTCTGTCGAATACGGCCTGCCGCAGGACGGAGAGCAGCCTCTCGGCGCAGACGTCCAGGCGGTGACCGCCGCAGCAACCAGGTTTGTAGCAGAAGTGCTGGAAACCGACGACCCTCCAGTCGCCGTTGGCGACCTCCAATAAAGCGTTCCCCAACTCCAAAAGATAATCCTGATTCTTTGCCATGGTTTCCGACAACAATCGGCCGCGCGTGTAGATGCTCCTCAACAAAGTCATGTTCAAGATCTGGCTCGATCTCTCCGTCGCGCCCAACGGGGGTCGGGCATGCGGGCAGAAGCCGCCGTGCTCAAGGTCGTGCACGATGATACCCTTCAAGACTTTCAGCATCATCTCGCTCCTACCAGTCTCGCCGGACATGAAGCAGACCGAGTGGAGACGAGGTACCAGCTCCTCTGTACCGAAAGCCTTCTCAACGACTCTGTGAAGCACGTGCACCAAACATATCATGTCCAAAACTGCGATGACGCCGACAGCGCCGCCCTCGCATTCCTGGGCGCGCTTGTTGTGGTCGCGAACAAGAGAGAGGACGTGAAGTTTCAGGCGCTGGTTGGAAGAATCCAGGTCGGAGCCCATGGAATATAAGAGCATCTTCAAGCACTTCGAAAGCCTGACGAGGCCTTCCCAGTTCAAGTCCTTCGTCCCAGCCTCCATGCCCTCCCACAAGGTAGACGCGCCCTTGGAGCCCATGAAGACATACGGCATGACGGGGCTCTCGCTGCGGAGGTCACCCGGGAGGTCACGCGCGGCCTCGAAGCCCAAGCCAGCGAGAACATCTCGCTCTGCCTCGCCCTCGGCCCACGTGACCCGCAACGTCTGGGCCATGATGTGCAGCACGCCCGCCCGGGGCTCGCGGCCTTTCGCGAGGCCGCGGCGCTGGTACTCGCTGTAGCTAATCAGCTCCGAGCGCACGGATGGCGCACCGCTGGCGCACTTGGCGACGTCCCGCCACCAAAACCTGGAAGCATTGTGACGAGTATTGGGTAGTGAATAATGAGTAAGAGTAATGGGTGTAAGGTAATAGGTGATAGGTGAGAGGCAAGAAGAAACAGGTAACAGACCATGGGACCATGGGCAATTGTCATTGGCATTGGGCATTGGACAGTGGGCAAACGACCAAAGGGATAATGACATCACGACATCACGAAACGTGGGTCACTGATCACGGATCATGGATCATGGGTCATGGGCCAGGGATCCAATGGACGAGGGGGAGATGAAGTAGCAAGCGTGGACATGGAAGATTGGGGTGAAGGCCCGCGCAACCTGGCGACTGGCCGAATCAGATCCGCACAGCAGCCGAAGTTCAACGTCATGGGGGTCAAGTCGAAAGCCCGGTGGACGATCGCCCAACTCGCCGAGCAAGTCCCCGTCTCCAATGCCAACCTCCACTGGCGAATGTGATCGCCAAGGCGGGACCTGTGCGACAGCGCCGTCGTCGCGACGGCGTCAAGCTCCCGGTGCGAGGTCCTGGCTAGTCCAGCGAAGTTGCCGCCGATCCTGGAGAAGGCATATTGGAGCGTGCCGCTGAGTGTCCACTGGTTCGCATGCAATCGACGTCGCTTCGACTGGATCTCCTGGGGGCCCCCGCCGACGTCGTCGCACACTCTCCTAGTAGCGCGGGCCACAGGTGCGGTAAGCTGTTGAAGGTGGTCACCAGCGCGAAGCTGGCGGCGATTCCACTGCTGCCTCACGTTCGTGTACCGCGACGCCACCTCAGAGACCACGGCGTTGGCGTCCTGGAAAAAACGAGTGAGAGCTCTACGCGCAGACTTATCTTTGACCCGCTTCAGATGGTCCGCCACCGGGAGGCGCTGCGGGAAGCGAGCCCCTCCGCCTCCAGCCTCGCCGCCGACGGCGGCGACGTCCTCATCGGGCGCGGCCCCTGCTGCTGGGCGTTCGTCCGCATCCTCTTGGCCTGATTGGCCCGACTCGCAATCGGGCAACAAGTCCATGAGCCATGAGGACCAGAGCCAAAATGGCTGCCAATGCCCAATGCACGATGCTGCCGTTCTGTCATATGATTGCTGTTGTCATGGTTTAAGGCTGTACCTCTATGGCCTACGATTAATGTTCAAAGCCCTGCGACCCTACCATGTAGCGTGCGGCGTTTGCGCCTACATCGTGCATTTTGCCCTTGCGTGATTGCGTGCCCCATGTGCCATGTGTCATGAGAGTCATGAGTCACGGGCTATTTGTTACATGTTCATGCGATGATGCGCTGTGTGACTTGGCACGTGGCGCAGGATGGCTCCAATGCGAATGTCCCAAGACTGCAAATGACCCAAATGTCAGAGGGGCGGACAGCAGACGGCAGATGGCTCAATGCGGTCCAATGAGAAGAGCAGTAGATCTCCCACTCCAGACCACAAGGTTCCAAGATACAAAGATGCCAGACACCAAGACTTAAAGATAGCCGAGTACCACGAGACGGCCCAAAGACCCAAGACACAAGACACCGATCGCATGACTTGCGGCTCATGGCTCATGGCTCACCCATGGCCCATGACCCATGAATAAAATATGGCCCAAGACCAAAGACCCGAGACACATGACCCAAAGACTCTTAGCAGACCCAAGACCCAAGACGCCAAGACCCAATAATACCAAGACACCAGAATACCCAAATACCCCAAGACACCAGAATACCAGAATACCCAAGACACCAGGCAGGAACAACGCGGTGGCGGATCGTGGAGCTCCTCACTGCATTGTGTCTCGCGTCCCCAGCCACTGCTGGCTCAACGGCTGTCCTTCGGATCGAAATGCCGCGGGCGCCGCGGCGTCGCAGACGTCTATCAAACTGCAGGCCCCCTGGCCATGCCTGACATTATGACACTACGCATTCTGAATGTACTTGGTGAGGTCTCGTGAAGCAAGGCGCATGCGCGCATGCGCATGCGCGCATGCGCGCATGCAGCATACAGCATACAGCATACGCGCATGCAGCATGCAGAATGGAACCTGCGGAAAACATGAAACAAACAATCTAGTGAAGAGCCGTGCTCGATAATCAAAGAAGAAACCACAGCAATCGCAGATCAATGGTCATAGAGTCATAGATCACAAAGCGCCGAAAACGACGTAAAGGAAGCAATGATACTGAGGTGACATGCCGCGATTGTCATCAGCCTTGTTCTGACACTGATACGAGTAAGTCTTAGCATGCTGTATCAAAGCGCGCTCCATGACGCCTCCATCTCCAGGAGATGTGACGCCGATGAGTCTCATTGCAGACCAGGATTCACAATGCCCGTCCATGTAGCCCCGCGACGTCTCACCGCCCAACCAGCGATGAATCGGTGAACGAGTGGCCCCAACGTAAAAGTCGTGCCCAGCGCTGCCAACTCTGTCAATCGCATCCATGGCGATGGAGAGCTGATCGTCGGCAGTGGCGAAAATCGCGTCACCCATGATGCAGCCCCAATGTATGGGCACGTTCTGTCGCATTGCCTTGTCGTACTCGGCGCCCCGGGCGCTCTCCAGAGCAGCGAGACGCCCTATCTCTGCAACGCGACGCGCCTCAGCGCGGGACTCTGCCTCTACGCGATCGAGCTCCAAGTCGCGCTCGATCTGGGTGCACTGCGAGTCCAGCGAATCAGCGGGCGACTCTAGAACCAATGAGTACTGGGCCAAGAGCGCCACCAAGGAATCCTGACTTGCATCTGGGGCCCCCGATGGAGGGGCGTCGCCAGCGTCGCCGCGGCTCACCGCGTCAGCTGGCTGGCGATCAGCCCGAGCAGTTTCGCCGGCGGACGGGCGGTGAGCAGGCGGAGTTTCGTGGACGTCGACGTCATCAGCGGGCACATCCAGCAACGGGCATCCTGCGGCCTTCCCATTCTCCTCGCCAGCAGCCTCGATCACGGCCTCGTCCGCCACCTCCGCCGCCGAACGGCCAGATCGAAGTAGATCAACGCGGGTGGCCATTCCTGCGCCCAGTGAGGAGGCCGCGGCTTGCGTTCGTCGAGGCGACCCCGCCCTGCGCTGAAAAGGGCGCGCGGGACAGCCGCGGGGCAGCCGCGGGGCAGCCGAAGCAAAGCGGGTTCTTGGGCGGCATCGCCGCGGGACGCCGCGACATAGCCGCAGCAGCACGACTGAGGACGGCTGCGCAGCTGCAGCACTGCTGTAGCACAGCGACGGGGTAGCATGTCGGCGACACAGGGGCGATCTTCCACGAAGGGGATATCCATAGGAACTACATCCTTGACAGGAACAGACACGGTCACGGACCTGGCGGACACAGAAAAGGAAATCAACGTGGAGGGCGAACGACAAGAGAGCGCCGAGACGGCACAATATGCACACGCAAGTCCGGGCATATATAACTCGGTGTTAAACGGCAGGTGCATGTGCAATTGAATGCATGCCCTGGTTGTTGGACAGGTGTAGGAAATTCCGGGGCATGTGATCTCTTACAAACATCAGTAAGAACAGGCGTCGGTAGGTCGAAACGGCGAGACGCACATGGCCAATAATGGGAGGGCAGTGTGGAAACGCATGCGCGCGCGAGAAAACGCGCGCAACTGAACACGCACACACGAGAACGCGTGCGTGAATACAATGGCGCGCACATGAACTTTCACTGGAAGCGATCGGCGTGAATGGACTCAGGGAATCGCTTTGCCCCCCCATGCGTCGCCCTCTTCCTAAAACCATGGGTCTGAAGCTCTTCCCCCGCGATGGGCTAGAGCGCCTAAGATGGCCCAAAATGGCTCCGCGACGGCCCCAGAAAGCCCATCATGACCTCAAATATGACTCATGAGCACCCAACGTCGTTCAAGATACCTTCCAATTTGCTTCCGAGATGCCCCGCGGCCGCCCCAAGGCGGCTCCAAGTGGCCACGGCGCCCCCCCAGGAGGCCCCGGGGAAGCCCAACTCCTTTAATGACAATGCTATGAACAAGTTGGTGTCGCCTTCTCGTTGTTCCGAGCAGTGTCCGCAGGCAGCAACGCAACTATAATGATGATACCGACTGTGTGGGGCCGGACGGAGTGCCGCGTGCCGCTGGTATTGGCGACCGAAAACACATGTTCAAGTGTAATATGACAGCGCCAGACTGCGCCGGGACAGCCGCGGGGCAGCCACGGGACAGCCGCGGGACAGCCACGGGACAGCCGCGGGACAGCCGCGGGACAGCCGCGGGACAGCCGCGGGACAGCCGAAGCAAAGCGGGCCGTCGGGCAATAAAGCTGCGGCCCGGGCCAGTAAAGCCGCGGCCCGCCGCGGGACAGCCGCGGGACAGCCGCGGGACAGCCGCGGGACATCCGCGGGACAGCCGCGGGACAGCCGCGGGACAGCCGAGGCGCAGGCGAGGCAAACATGAGGCCAAAATGCTATGGGAGCACTGGGAATGGCCTTCAATCGAGTTGTCTGGCATTGAAGATTATCCATGGTTCGGATGACAAGGAAGGGAGCGAAGGAGGTAGGAGGGGGGCGAAGGAGGGAAGAGGGAGGAGGGAGGAGCGAGGAGGGAGGGAGGAGGGAGGATGAGGGAGGAACGAGGAGGGAGGGACGAGAAGGGAGGAGGGAGAACCAAGGAGGGATGAAGGGTGGAGGAACCATGGCAAAGAAACGGATGAGTGAACCCGACGTCGGGGTCACATAAGCCCCCGCCATCAAAGTGCATATTGGGGCTGGTCTTGTGGGGGGTGATTGCCGTGGGAGGGAGTCCAAGGGCGCGGGATGAGCGGGAAGGTTTTTTGCTGATGATTTCTATGTGCTTGTATTGCAATAAAACGGACTGTCATTTTCCCGCACAACCAAAATAGCAACAAACGAACGGGGGAAAGGCGCGCGCCACCTGCATCTTACGGGCGATCCCGCTGGACGCCCGTGAGCGCGAAAACCGCGAAGAGACCGGACCGACGAAAAGCGCGAGAGGCCCCTAAACCTTGCAAGATCTTGCAGTGCCCACCCAATCGGCCAGGGCAGACGAAGGCGCCCGTGCGGGGCGCGCGCATCATCACAGCGACAACAAAAAACACGCCATGTCCTGAAGCTCGCAGAACGCATCATGGAGCGATGGCGCACGCACAGATCCGCAGTCGAATCGGGTTGAAGCTCGCACGGGCTGCGCTAGAGCAGACCGGCGCGCCCGACACTCAAACGCGCCGAAGCTCTAGCTACTCGCGCACGCAGAAAAGCTGCTCGCTCAATGAAAAAAGCCACGCTCGCAGGAAAGCTGCTCGCCCACAGGGCACGGCTACATTTCGGCTTTTCTTGGGCGGAATTATGCGAAGGGGGGGGTCAGTTTAAGCCGCGGCCTCCTCAGCGCCCAGGCCCCCGACCTCAGAAAAACAGCAGCAGCATCCCGCCGCCGAGCCCCCGTCGTCGTCAACCGCGCGGCCGAGCATCCCAGCAGCTAGCCAGCGGCGGCGGCGCCCCTGGCCGGGCGAAACTGCCGAACTCGCCCTCGCCGCGGCAGCGGCGTCGTCCGCCAGGATGGCAGGGCTCCGAACTCGCATTGTGACCTTTGCGTTGCCACCAGGATGGCAAGGCTCCGAACTCGCAGGACGGCAAGGCCCCGAACTCGCAGGATGGCAAGGCCTCGGCCGCCTGTGAGCCTCGGGCGGCGCCCACTCGAACAGCTTTGACAACAACTCATCGCGCCGCCGCCTGTCACGCAAGGACGGCGTGCGGCTCCGTGCAGCCATCCGCGCGCTCACGCCATCAGCATGCAGCATGCAGCTGTGGACAGCGCGCGGGGCCGCCAAGCCACCAATGTTTGAGCCAAGGCGAATGCAAACGAGGCGGCGGTGAAACGCGCGTCTCCCCGCCCATTTCGGCGCGCCCCTCTGCGTCTCACTGCCACGCCCTATCGCCAATTGCCCATGGCCCTGTGCCCTTGTGGCATTCGCCCGCGTAGGCCCATAGCATAGACCAACACTATACATATGCCTAACCTGTGACCTACATCTTATACCATAGGCAATGCCCATGCCCTATAACCTATGACATATAACATATAACCTATAACCTGTACCTAGCCCATGACCAGGGACCTACGACCTATAACTCAAGCCCAAATCCCCTTTGGGCCCATGGCCCATGGGCCCGTAGCCACGAGGACCTCCGCAACACGCCCACTTGCCCAGTCGGCGTGATTACACATGGGCCATGCGGGCATGAGGCATGGAGCCTGCTCGTTGATCGTGTCTCATGTCCTCATGTCGGCACGCTACGATGTGCTCCACGTGCTGAAGTGAATGCAAAGATTGTGGTTACGTGCGGTGCGCCGGGCCCGTTCGTTGATTGAATTGTTGGTATTATTTGCTGTAACTGTTTCGCATCCTACTCGTTAGTTTCATTGATCGTATGTCGTATGTCGTATGTCGTATGTACGGATGTGATGTCTTTATTCGTTGAATTTATCATTCGTTAGTTCTTCCTTGGTTGTAACGATTGTTTTGTGGGCGCTGCATTAGTTGTATGCGTTGCTGTATTGATCCTGCATTAGTTGTATTAGTTACTTGGCAGGCGCTGCATTAGTTGTATTAGTTGCTTGCAGTTGCGGCATAGGGCATAGGGTTGTTGCAGTTGTTTTGCGTTGTGCTCATTAGTTGCATTGGTTGTTTGTGATGTTTCATTCGTTGAATTAAACGTTCTGTAATTCTTCATTAGTTGTAATAATTGTTTTGTGCACGTTCCATTAATTGCATTCGTTGCTGTGCTGGTCCTGCATTAATGATTTAGTTGTTTGGCAGACCCTGCATTAGTTGCATTCGTTGCTGTGCTGGTCCTGCATTTATGGTATTAGTTGTTTGGCAGACCCTGCATTACTTGCACTCGTTGCTTTGATCGGTGTTTCATTTGTTGTATTACTTGTGCTGTAGTTGTATTACTTGTGTTGTATTATATGCTGGTGATGTGCTCCATTAGTTGCATTATTTGCTTTTGTTGTCGGTGGAACCAGTATAAGGTGCGTCTGGGCCACTCAGCTTATGATGCATGCTTCTTCTTCGGAATGTCCTCAGGCATCGGAAACTCAATCAGGAACTCGGGGTGTATCTCATAAATCTGCAACAGGATCGAGTCAGACAGGTAACTGTTCGTGTACCAGGCTAGATGCTAGTAGTCGCTGGCCAAGTGTAAAAAGACCATCGTCAACATATTCTGGAGGCAGTCGGAGAGGTGCGCAGATCGGATCATCGCAGCCTTCGAAGACGCTTCCAGCGATCTGCACTCTTGCGGATGGCCAAGCTCTGCGAGGCGCATCAGCGCCTGCGGCGGAAAAGAGTGTCTCGGGCAGCACGTCAGCAATTGGTGGCCCCCCTTGTCATTCAATGTAGCTTTCTTCGCCATGGGAAAAAAAGGGGCAATGCGGGGCGGGATCGGGGCGCAATATCTGTTACATCCAACAACCGACGTGGTCAATCCCTGCCCCAAGCACTGATCCCCATACGCTCTCTTCCTCATTTCGCTGCTGGCCTTGCCCCAGGCATGTGCACGAGCGCCTGTTGCCCGCGGGCGCGCCGAGGGCGGTGGCCATCTCGGCAATCTGAAATTCGTCGGCCTCGAGACCGCAATCGCGAAACCTGCGCGCGACATATTTTCTGGGCAGACTCTTGAAGAACGTGATGGTGCATTTGTTGATATTCAATGATAAACCAGAGAATGGCCGCGCATTCTAACTGCGCCAGCCGCTCGAAGGGCGCGAAAAAGATTGCGGGCAGCAACTGATGGGTCACCTGCAAGCGCCGAGGAAACATATGGTAGTCTAAGTAAGTTGTAGTCTTCCAAAGCACGAAGTAGGGGATCCATAATAAAGACCCATAGGAGCCCACTACGAGGGCACCCTTGACGAATCCCACGGAGAGCTTGGAACCCTCGAAAAGTTATTGGAGCCGATGAAGATGAAACAGAGCGCGTTTCCTTACGGGCCCGCAGGATGATCTGGGGGGGGGGGGGGCATGCGCGGACAGCACGTCGAACAGCCAGGTGTAGAATGCTGAAATAAAGGCCGCCTTCAGATCGAAGGTGGCTCCACCAGCACCTTCTCTCCGTTGAAAACTCACCAAAGAGCGAGGGATCCTTCGAAGTCATAGACATTGTCCACCAGCTTCCAGCCGCCAATGAATCCACGCTCTATATTATGTAGTTCTTCTTGGGCAAGGGGCTTCAGGGGGTATGCAAAGGCACGGGGCATGAGCTTCTGATCAGTATTACTTAGTGCGAGCGGACGAGTGTGTTCTGCAGGTTTGCTAGCTTTACCGTCGGCAGGGCACCTCGCCCTTCGGGGGGAAGATCAGCTTGCAATGATTGAAAGATTCGTGCAAGACACCACCTGGGATCGAAGAAAATATAGCGCTGGTACAGCGCATCTTCTGCTACTGTATTACCACGCTGCCAAACAGAATAGGGTAGTCCGCCGGGCCCAGGGGCTGTGTCCACTCGGGAATGTAATGAGCATGAGAACTGCTCAGGACTGATAACCCAGGGGCACCTCTGATTGCTGATGGTGGTGCACATGCAGGGCCCTGCGAGATTCGGGGGGCCAGGCCCAGGAACTTCTGCGCATTTCCCCCGTTGGAGACACCTGGGCTAAAGACCCTGGACAAGCACCCGGCAAGTGTGGCATCGCGGGCTTCTGGGTCGGCGAAGCCAGTCAAATCTGCATATTGGAAGCCCCGCTGGGCTTCCCCGAGTCTCTGGATCCGAGCCATTTGGAAATCACGAACATTCCCAGGGCACTTTTCACTGTATAATTCCTTCCAATATCCGTCTAGAACCTCACGCGCCAGACTAGCGAGGTGTGCATGAAATCCAGGAGGGTCGGTCCAGAGCTCCATCCCTAAATCGCGGTACTGGGCCAGCTGGTCGCAGGCCTTGACAGCCTGCCTGCGCGCCCCAGAAATCCCCGCGCGAGAGGCTCCTAGGAGTTCGGTGCAACATGAAACTTTCTCCTCAGGAGTCTCGGCGCCCAGGGCAAACACAGACATGCGAATTCTTCCAGCCGCGCGCCTCATCCAACCCTCAATCTCTAAGAGCCTGTCAGGGGGGCTCACAGTCAACCCATCATCGCGAAGGTGGTCATCGAGCTCTTCGCGAAATCGGAGGCGGCGGGCGATCCATTTCGGGGCGGGGACGATCTCGGGGCGAGGAAGACGGGGGCGCGGTCGGAGGATTTCGTGAAATCTTGAATCATCCAAACGGTGCCACTATGCGGGGCAAGGTTGAGGAGGTTGGCCGTCGGGATACTCGAGTAGATCCGGTCAAGTCTGGCACGTCATTTCGATTTCGGCGCGCCCCTCAATGTCGACACGCCGCCCCTTCAATGTCGGGGCGAAGGCAGAGATAATCTTACCGAGATTGACTCGGAAGTTTGACGTCGACCGGCATTGGAGTGCGGGGTCGACTCGGAAGTTTGACGTCGACCCCGCACTCATCGATACTCGGCCCCAGATCTTCCGACAAGCAGTTCCGATACGTCAGACATTTGTGAACTTTGACGAGGGTTGCAGGGTCTCCGTCGCTCGGGCTCGAAACGCGAAACCTGTCTGCGTGATCTCGCCGAGGACAGGGAACCTCCCGGAGAAGGCTGCAGCCAATCTACTGTGAGTGACTCGCTCAACTCCATCATGCACCTGGAGCCGCGCTTCCTCTCTCTCTCGAGATAGTCGACATCACCTAGCAGAACCGATGCACAGGACTAGGGAGGTCGCAACCGCCGTCTCATGCTGGACATTTGCTGCTCCAGGATGGCCTCGGGAGTCCCAGGAACGAAGTGCATGTTGATGATCTGCAACTGGTATTTGGAGGAGATGAGAGTGAGGATGGTGATCCTGCCGCGCAACACAGTCTCGAACTTGGTGCGCTCGGATTGATTCGCAAGGTCTTTGGGGATACTCGCAACCACGCCACCTTTCCCCACGGAGCGGCAGAATGATCCAAAGTGTACGTGTGTTTTGATATCCTTGGAGAGCGTATTGAAGTCCCCAGGAAGCCCGCGAGTCTCCTGGAGGGCGAGGAATTGATACTTCTGGGCGAGGTTCTGGACACAACGATAGGTATCACGCTGGGTATAGAGGTTCCCGTCTACCGAACCAAAGAGGGTGTGGCAATTCCAACTAACAATCCCCAGTCGATGAGCTGGCAAAAAAACTTTGCAATGCTCATGAGCTTCAGAGGAAGAATACGATGAAGAAGAGCTGGATGCCCCAGAAGCCGCCGAACGCGCCGTACTCGACGACGCAGTGGAAGAAGAAGAGGAGGTGGATGAGGATGATCTTCTGCTCCGCGAAGCAGCGCGCGATCTGGAGGAACCAGCACACCTACCCCGCGTAGGTGTGCGCCCAGAGGAGGATGTGGATCCCACAAGCACCAGTAGATGGGGAAGAGGACGAAGTCACTGGCAAGCTTGATGTCCTGGAGACCGTATCCTATGTGAGGAAGTTGCTGCGGGCGGCCTCATTCACCGTCTCGATCAGGTTGTGTACTTCCTCAGATGTGATGCCCCAATCCTCACACTCCGCAATGTTGGCCTCGAAGGTGTAGTACTCGATGTCCCCACGCTGGGTCATCTTCTTCGATGTGATTGATTGCCATACGTCGGTGTCCGCAAGCAGCCGAAAACTCCTTTGAATCTATCGACTCCCAATCTGCATGAATCGGACCATCGAGCGGACCTCTTCAACATGGTGTTCATGGGCTCCCAGAGTGCGTGGAATGCCCGCTTGGTGTCCCTCACGTCCGTGGGGAGGTCCGATATAACTCGTAGTGAATGTCGTGACTGATTCCGTGGACCGACCCAGGTCATGCCAACTTGGTTCGCAGTCCTCGTGAATTCTGCTGCCACCACAGCCGGATTGAATCGCAAACTATACGATTGACTCACAGCATGAAAGTGTGGCTCCACTCCTTCGCTCAGGAAGTTCGGGGATCGTGCACGTAGCGCCTGCCAATGGGCTTGACGAAGAACTGCAAGTACTGCCCGAGGGAAGGAGCCTATGAACTTCAGGCACGGGTTGGAGTCCTGGGTGACATCAGCGGTGCGCTGGCGAAGGCCGCGCTCTGTGATCACCGTGCCAGCTTGACTGCCCCTGGCCGAACTCGGAGCACCTGAGTCGAAAGAACTCCCGTGGACTGTTCGTTAACCTGCTCCTCGAGCGCATCGTGCTTGACGGCGAGTCCGTTGATCTGCTCGTAGACCAGCTGGAGCGACTTCGTCTGGGCGTCGAACACCTGCTGGTGCCTGTTCAGGGAGTCGTTGATCCCGCCCAACCTCGAGTCGATCTGCTCCAGGATGGTTGCTTGTGCTGCCTGCATGCTCTCCGCGATGGCCGCCGCGACCACAGCCTGGATGCCAGCAACCTCCATGCCAATGGCGCCTAGGGATGTAATCCCTGGGTTACTGAATTGGCGTGTGCAGTGTCCGCCCGAGTTTGACCTCAGGATAGCTCCTAGAACAAGAGCTGCCCACTCAAGAGCGCCCCAACGCATCTTGAGCCAAAATGGCAACGAGGGGGAGGAGCAGGAGGAGGGAGAGGAGGAGGAGGAGGAGGAGGAGGAGGAGGGAGGAGGATGATGAGGAGGAGGAGGAGGAGGAGGAGGGGGAGGAAGATGGAGGAGGAGGAGGAGGAGGAGGAGGAGGAGCCTGAGATACGCGGTCGCATGGACACGTTCCGTGCGGGGCGCCCCGTCCGACCCCCCCCCCCCCCCAGCCCTCGCGGGGCGGAGGGCGTGGGCCGAGACCGCCACTGAGGCGGCGCGCTCCCGCGCCCCGCCTCCGCGCGGGAGGGCGGGGCTCCCCGTCGCGGCGCGTGGTGTGCGGTCGGAGCCGACCGTAGGGACGCGCGATACGATCGGACTTGATCGGAGAGGACACGCGGGAGGACACAAGACCCTTCCGAGGGCCACGTTGCCACAGAAATGCAGGAGGCATGGGTCGCAAGACACAAAACACGAAGGTACCCTCGGTCTGGCAGGGTCGACCTACTGATCCGGGATGCGAGGTACGGTCGAAGCCGAAAGTACAGTCAACCCGTATAGCAAGGACGCGCGATCATGATGCAAGGGCCTTGGACGCCCATTTCAAAGCTTCTTGAGCGGGGAGCGGCCAACGAAACCGGCGCCAAGGATAGGCCGAGAAGGCAAGGATGCGAGGGTACCCTGGGGAAGGTTGCCCATCCTTACTATGCGGGTTGACTGTAGGGACGCGCGGTGCGGTCGGACCCAGGACAGGAGAACATCCTCCAAGAACACGAGACCCTCCGCCAGCCAAAACACCCCAAGTCATAAGATCACTCGAGGGTGCCCTCCCCCAGGATGCAAGAGAGCATTTAACATTATCCCGGCAAAGCAACCTAACAGCGATGTGTAGGAGCATATCTGGAAGCATTCCCCTTAAGATTCAGATGAGAATCCTGTTGTAGAATTCTGCTGTTCTCGCAGTCGTAGTCGCATTCGCGATGGCAGTCGAAGTGGCAACGGCAGTCGCAGTCACAGCCTCAGCCTCAGCCTGCCTCAGCATCAGCCTCAGCCTGCCTCAGCCTCAGCCTGCCTCAGCCTCAGCCTCAGCCTGCTTCAGCCTCAACATCAGTCTGCCTTCAGCCTCGGCCTCAGCCTCAGCCTGCCTCAGCCTCAGCCTGCATCAGCCTCAGCCTCAGCCTCAGCCTGCCTCAGCATCAGCCTGCCTCAGCCTCAGCCTCAGCCTGCCTCAGCCTCAGCCTCAGCCTGCTTCAGCCTCAGCCTCAGTCTGCCTTCAGCCTCGGCCTCAGCCTCAGCCTGCCTCAGCCTCAGCCTGCATCAGCCTCAGCCTCAGCCTCAGCCTGCCTCAGCATCAGCCTGCCTCAGCCTCAGCCTCAGCCTGCCTCAGCCTCAGCCTCGCCTGCTTCAGCCTCAGCCTCAGTCTGCCTTCAGCCTCGGCCTCAGCCTCAGCCTGCCT
>CAUYUJ010016592.1:59322-226822 GCA_963575745.1 Prorocentrum cordatum
CTCCTCCTCCTCCTCCTCCTCCTCCTCCTCCTCCTCCTCCTCCTCCTCCTCCTCCTCCTCCCCCTCCACCTCCTCCTGGGGCCCGCTTGGGAGCAACTTGGGGCCTTCTTGGGGCTCTATTGGGGCCGCCTGGGGGCCTGTTGGGGTCTTTCTGTGCCGTCGGGGGGCCTTTTGGATTGTTTTCGGCTCATTTGGGGACCTCTGGGGCCGTTTTGGGACGATCTTTGGGGCCTCTTGGGCCATCGTGGGACTGTCTGGGGGCCCTCTTGGACCGTTTTGGGCACCTTTGGGGCGCCTCTGCGACCGCCTTGGGACGATATTTGATGGAACCCTTCTGGGACTGAAAACGGGGAACCAAAACAACCAGCAAAAAACCTAGGGACATCAATGTTTGTGGCCTCCTGAGGCCCTCTCGGGGGCCTTCTCGAAGGCCTCTGGAGCCGTCTCGACTCTCTTGGACCGTCTGGAGGCCATCCGAAGCTCTCTTGGGGCCGTCTCGGGGCCCTCTGAAGCCGTTTCGAGGCCTTCCTGGGCCGTCTTGGGGCCCTCGGGCCGCGTCACTCGAGAAACAAATCCAGCTGAGCCCCCCCCCAGGAGCCGCAACGATTTCGACATGGTAGAATTTCCAACGCCTTGCTTTCGTCGAGCTGGGCTGCGGGGGAACATCGTGGAACGCCCGCGCGCCATCGAATGGCCGCGCGCCGCCTGCCCCTGCCATTGAATCGCGCCGCGCGCGCCGCGGAGCCGCGACCAACGGGGCCCCCGAGCCAAGCGGTTGCGTGACCGCTGTGTAACCCATCACCACGATGACGTTTCGTTCCGCGGTCGCTGGGCATGGCGTCCGCGCGAACCTCGAAGCGCGCAGCCGTCGAAACGCAGACGGAATCGGCGCGCGCGCAGCCGTCGAAGCGCCGGGCGCCGCCGAGGCCGCGCGGCCGATAGCTCGCGCGGGAGAAACACCTCCCAAACTGATGCATGATGGAATGCGCCGGCGCGGGACCGACGGATCATGAGAAAGGGCCACTTCGGAGGCCCCACGCGAAGAAGAAACGCTCGAGCGCGAGCGCCGCATCGGTAATTTGCGGGGCGCCAGAGGCTGTTGGATCTCACGCCCGCGCAAGTCGAGCAAGCTCCGCTACTGGGGAGTGGCGTTCGTGGAGCCCGCCGCGGGCGCGGGGGCCGCTGGCGCAGACTCCGCCGCGGCCGCGGCGAGGGCCCGCTGCTCTCCCTCGGGGGCCGCGGCGCGCGGCTGCGCCGGTGGCGGAGGAGAGGGGCCTGACAGCAAACGTCTGCTTCGAAGCCTTGGCGGCCGCGGGCGTGGAGGCGCAGTCGCGAATACGCCGCGCGAGGCAGCGCAGCCCGCCGCGAAGCCCCCGGCTTCTTCCACGACCCCCCCGCCGCCAATCCGCGGCGCCATCCTCCCCTTCCCCGTTCGGCCACGATTTGGGACAATTTGTTGGCCCCGATGTTCTCCGCTTTTTTGGCCTCCCTTCCGCGGAAGCACACTTTGTTGATCGCGCACTTGACAAAAATCAGCAAAAAATCGTGTTCAAAATCATGGGTGGTTTCGTGGGGACTTACAAGGGCGTGCGGAATCGTGGCCGAAAATCGTGGGCAAAATCGGCTCCGAAATCGCGGGCGAAATCGTGTCCGAAATCGCGGGCGAAATCGTGGCCGAAATCGTGGGCGCAGAATCGCGGGCCTGCCCGGTGCGCCGGCATGCCAAGCAGGCATGCCCGCGCAACATGACTGACGGTAAGGAAAAGAGAAAGAAGAGGGAACGGCATCAGCACCAGAAGGGCCAGCAGCAACAGAGGGAAAAGGAAAAAACAGGAAGCAACAGCAGGAGATGAGGGAAGGAGTCGTCGAAATTGGCCGTTCGTTGCGCGCCTCACAGCACGGTGGACATGCTTCTCGAGGGAAACTCGCCGGCCCAATGGGCCAGAGGAGTGCGAAGATCTCCGGCGACTGCCTCACAATATTTCTACTTCGCGCACGCGCGGGGCGGCTCCTAGGGGCCCCCGGACGCAACATGCCCCGGCCAGGTCGGGCCAGAGATGGTTTTCCTCCACGGCGCAGCTTTCAATCGGCCCAAACCGATCCAAAAGGGCCCCAAGAAGCGCCCAAGACGGTCCAAGAGGGCTCCCTCCGAGTTGCCGAACGATCGGTCCGCGACACCCACGGTGGTTTCCAGACGGACAACGACGCGCACAAGACCCCCGAAGGGGCCACCACGAGCTGAAACGATACCCGAAAACATGGTCTTGAATTTAGAGAAAAAAGGTAACAGAGAGACGAGGCGGAAACAAACCGTGGGCGACACCGCTCAAATGACGCGTCGAGCCGAGATTGCCCGCAGGCCGCACGCCGAATGCCCAAAGTCGGAATTGGTCGGCGACGCAACAACTTCTGAACAAAGAAAAACCGAACAACTGGGAAATCCAATATTTGTTACCTAGGAAAACAACACTAAATCTGTGCACCAATCCGCTTGGGTGGCGCAGCATCGTGATAAAAAGAAACGAGCCATGCGAGCCGCCCAGGAGCCGCTTCACTCGAAACAAAATGAAGGAAACAAGCAACTAGACTTTTGTTCCCCCGAGCCCCCTCCCCCAGACCCCCTCCCTCTAGGACTTCGCCTCCTGCGAAACGTCTCTCGCTCGCACCTCGTTCTTTCCGTCACCTGGGCCAGCACGGGAATAGACAGAGCGCTTCAGCAACCTGTCCGAGATGGCTCATGGCACCCTTCGCTCTTGGGAGCATTGGTGGTAAGAGCTTGTTACGTCACCGCTCGTTACTGGGAGCCTTGCTGGTAAGCGCGTGTTACGTCACCCCCCTCTGTCGGGAACCTTGCTGATGAGAGCTTGTTGCGTCACCGCTCTCTGTGCAGATTCCTCGTACCCAACGATGCTTACGTTGCCGCTCGCTGTTGGGAGCCTTCCTGGTAAGAGCTTGTTGCGTCACCGCTCGCTCTTGGGAGCCTTGCTGGCAAGCGCGTGCTACGACACCGCTCTCAGCTGGGAGCCTATCTCCTCCTCCTCCTCCGCATCCCCTTGGTATTCGCAATAGTATTATTAGTATGTCCTCCTCCTCCTTCTCCTCCTCTTCCTACGCCTCCTCCTCCTCCTCTTCTCTCCTCCTCCTTTTCCTCCTCCTCCTCCTCGTCCTCCTCCTCCTCCTGCTCCCCTTCATGACTCCTCCTCCTCCTCCTCCTCCTCCTCCTCCTCCTCCTCCTCTTCATCCTCCTCCTCCTGCTCCTCCCACCTCCTCCCCCGTTCCTCCTCCTCCTCCTCCTCCTCCTCCTCCTCCTCCCTCGTTCTCTCTCTTCTTCTCCTCCTGTTGTTCCCTCCCTCCTCCTCTCTCCTCCTCCTCCTCTCTCCTCCCTCCCGGTCCTCCCCCTCCCCTCCTCCTCCTCCTCCTCCTCCTCCTCCTCCTCCTCCTCCTCCTCCTCTGCACTTGGGAACCTCTTGGGGCCCTCTTGGGGCTCTCTTGGGGCCGTCTGGGTGCCCTCCCTCTTGTGCCGTCTTGGGGCCCTCTTGGGCCGTCTGGGAGCCCTCTTGGACCGTCTTCGGCCCCTTTGGGGGGCCTCTGGGGCCATCTTGGGACGATCTTTGGGGCCTCTTGGGCGGTGTTGGGCCTGTCTGGGGGCCCTCTTGGACCGTTTTGGGTCCCTTTGTGGCGCCTCTGGGACAGTCTTGGGACGATCATTGAAGCCTCTTGGGCCGTGTGGTGCCCTTCTGGGACTGAAGAGGGGAGAACCCGAAAAACCTGCAAAAAAACTTCGGTTATCAATGTTTTTGGCCTCCTGAGGCCCTCTCGGGGGGCCTCTTGAGGGCCACTGGAGCCGTCTCGAGACTCTCTCGGACAGTCTGGAGGCCATCTGCATCTCTCGTGGGGTCGTCTTGGGGCCCTCTGAAGCCGTTCTGGTGCACTGTTGGGCCGTCTTGGGGTCCTCTGGCCGGTTCACCTGACAAAAATACAACGAAACAGGCCGTGGGAGCCGCAAGGGAGCCGCTTCACTCGAAAAAAAACGAGGCGCGAGGGCAACTAGACTTTTGTTCCCCCGCTGGCCCCCTCCCCCAGACCTCCTCCCTATAAGGGCTTCGTTCCGTCATCCGCCGCCAACTGTTGATTTGGCAGGGGTCCGGGGTGTCTGGCGTACCAAATTTTTCACCGTTGTATTTCTCAATGTCGAGAGGGTTCCCACAAGGCCGTATCCAGCCGGCCGGCGAGGCGCGCAGCATGTCCGGGTCCACTGGTTCGCCCTCACAAGATAGCCCCAAGATTTTCTCCAAAACGGTCCCAATACGCCTCCAACGCGGCCAATCTGTCCCCGAGACGGCCCACGATGCCCTCAAGAGTGCGTCAAGAGGACCTCCAGAAGGCCAAAATCATGAACTTCCCTGTGCATCTTGGAAACTCATCTTGACGTTCTCCCCTTTTGGGTTTCCGACGCTGCAAGACGGCCCCATAGGCCACGAAGATGGCCCCACGGCGGCCCAGGCCCGCAAGACGGCCCCAAGAAGCTTCCAAGACGGACCCAAGGTGGCCCAACAGACCTCCAAGACGGTCCTGAAGCGTTCGAAGGACACACAGACGCCCCCAAGACGCTTCCAAGACGGCCAAGACGTCCGAGGCCCCCAGAGGTCCCCAAGAGGCCCCCAAGAGGCCTCCAAGAGGCCCACAATGCCCCCAAGAGGCCCCTCAGAGACCCCCAAAGGCTCCCAGGAAGCCCCCCAGAAGGCACAAGACGGCATCAAAAGGCCTGGTTTTCTTCATCCTCCTCCTCCTCCTCCTCATCCTCCTCCTCTTCCTCGTCATCCTTCTCCTCCCCCTCATCTTATTTCTACGTCTCTCCCAGGTGCTTCCCCAAGGGGGACCACAACGGCTGGGGAAGTACATGGTCCAATAGCTTGGCCACACGTTGGCCCAACGTTTGGCCGCATGCGCGTTTCCAAAAGGCAGAGGGCGGCGAAGGTTCGCCGTAGGCGTGTTTCGATAACAAACCACGCAAGCATAACATATATCCTCACAACCACAAGTTCCCGAACGGTGTCTGGGTTTTATGTGTTCCACGGGTCACCATATGAATGTTCTCGGTTTCTCTGAACTTCCAAGTTCGCCCCCAGAACATCCTGGTTCGCTGCAACACCCAGAAAATTCACCTCGCGTTGTAGGCAAGACCCGTCTGGCTAGTACGGGCTTCTGGCTTTTGTTGACATCCACGATCGCACACACACACACACACACACACACACACGCACACGCACACGCACACGCACACGCACACGCACACGCACACGCACACGCACACGCACACGCACACGCACACGCACACACACACACACACACACACACACACACACACACACACACACACACACACACACACACACACACACACACACACACACACACACACACACACGCGCCCGTTCGCCCGCCCGCCCGCCCGCCCGCCCGCCCGCCCACGCACGCACGCACGCACGCACGCACGCACGCACGCACGCACGCACGCACGACGCACGCACGACGCACGCACGCACGCACGCACGCACGCACGCACACACGCGCACACACACACACACACACCTGAAATACCGCCGCCGAGAGCGTGAAAACTTCGAAGAAGAGGCGCAGCGGCCGCAGATATGGGCTTTGGTTCCGAACGACACCTGGGAAGGAGGCGATGGAACTACGAGAAGGAATGGAGAGGCCAGCAGGGAAGAGGGAGGGAGGGATGGAGGGAGTGAGGAGGTAGGACAGATAGGGAGGACGCACGCGCATACACCGATCCTGGCCAAACTCATCCTAGGACCAGGACCTGGGGAACTCAGAAAATACCGATACCGCTTCGGGGATCTACTGACCCGTGTCGTTGCAGACCCGGGTCATTCGAAATTTGCAGGATCTCCTGCAGGATCCTGCCTCCAAACCCGGGTCAGTACACTGGCCCTGCAGGATCCTGCAAGATTCGGTACTCCGACTGACTCCCACTTGCATTGACCCCCGTCTCTTGAGCCCCGACCTCTACTTCTCGAGCCTCTGCCAAGGTGCGTTCTGACCAGAATTTCACGGCGAATCTGGCCGTGGCAACTAGGGCCTCCGAGGAGGCCCAAAACAGAGCGCAAACGGGGCAAGGGTAGCTGTGGCGACGAGGGCCCCCGTGGAGACCTCAAACGGGCACAAACGGGGCCAAAGAAGGGTAGCGATAGGGGTACCCTTTTCCTCCTCAGGGACCGCTGTCTACGCCTCCCTGGTCTTGGCAGGCAGGCAACACACGCACACGCATTCTCTCTCTCTCTCTCTCACACACGCACACACACACACACACACCAAGCTTGGTCCCAGGATCGGCCTGGCCAGGATCGGTGCAAGTGCATGCCTTGGATCGGTGGCGAACGAATCTCGGAAGGCGGCGGGACTTTTCAAAAACCCTCGCGCCTTCTGAGAAGTGTTCCGTGTCTTCGGGGGAAGCTTTGAAAACTTTTCAGAAGGGGACTTCCGAGCCTTCTGAGAAGGCCTTATCCTTCTCACTTCCCCCCTGGGCTCGCCGCCGACTAGAAAAAGAACAACGGCATAAACATCAAGTTTTGGCGTTCCGCGCCGAATTCTTGGATCTGCGCTGGGCCCCCCCTCCCTGGGGCGCGGAGCGCGCCAGGGGCAGCGCCGGAGGCACCGCCGGGGGGAGCCCAGCGCGGATCCAAGAAACCCGCGCGGAAAACCAGAAGTTTTATGTATATGGCATTTCGTAGTTTTCTTCTTCTTCTTCTTCTTCTTCGATGGCCGGTGCCCTCCGCAAGACGGCTGGATGGCGGCCGCACTCCTCGAGGCCACCCGTCTTCTCCTGGAGCGACGCAGCCTGCGCGTCCAGCAGGGCGGTCACCCTGGGAAGGTCCTGGGCACGACTGGAGGCGTCCGCGCGCGAAGGCGCGTGGGAGTCCGTGGCCTCTCCCCAAAGAGCCAAATCCACCCTCGTAATAAGCACCCCCACTGGTGAACACACCGAAGGATGCAATAGAAGAGGGCGGCATGGGGTGTTTAATAAATGCCCAGGGCCGTGTAATAGGCGCCGATAGCTGGGGTCGGGGGGGGTCCTCCCTTGATTCCAGGACGAGCATGGGCAGCAGCAAAAACAGAAAGAGCAACGATTCGGAAAACACACCGACTTCCTGCCCCTCCCCTCCGCGAGCGGCACGCGCGGGGGTGGCACAATCCCCCGCGCGCGGAGCACGACCTCCTGCGCTAACCCCCCGCCACCTGCAGTCACCCTGCGCCGTCGCGCTCCTTCACCTCCTCCCCCCCCGCATTTCGCCCCCCTCCCTCCGCTTATCGTTCCACCTCCTTCCTCCGCGCCCCCCCCTCCCCCCATCCCTCCTCTGCTCCTCCTCATCCCTCCTCGTTCCGCCCGCTCTCCACCCCCGTGGAGTTGACAAAACCGCGCGGGTGTATTTCTGCGTTGTCGTAGTATCATAGCGTACGTTCTCATGGAATCGCCGTCTCGCTGCAGACGCCCCGCGGACTTCGTAAATTATGGAAAACGGTCCGCGCATCGAAGTCATCCATATCGCAACTTCGACGACGACGTTGCAATGCTGGCGATATGAGAGAAAGCGCGATGTTTGCAAATGCAGACATGTCACCAGAAGTTGCGATCATCCGAGCGCATGCTCAGCGCTTGCGCGAGCGCTTTGCGCTCGGCAGCAATTCAGCTTCGACGACGCGGGGGTTAGCTTTCATCTTGATGCCAAGATTTGGTTTAACATCTACGTCGCAGGCAAGTAGGTTCTGGCAGAAAGAAAGCAAAGCCCCATGCTCCCGCACGTTCATGCCAGGGAATGCAGCGCGTGCGTAGGCGCCGAAGAACTTGCTCACAGTGGCAATTCTGCACACGATCAATGCATGTTGTCCTTGGTCACCTCCTAGAGGCAGGCCGTTTTCCATTGCCGCCATTGCAAACCAGGGGCGAGCGGTCAGCGGTGCCGCTCTGCTGGGCGAGACGCGAGTCGCACCCAGCAGTCACTACTGATATCCGCCGCCCGCGGTCTGAACTGGCGCTGGTGAACAATATGCCAATGGCCTCGCTGGCGCCCAGTTCTGGCGCAGGTCCTCCTTTGCCTTCGTCAGCGCCTTCTTCGCCGCGGCCGTCTTCGCCGCGGCCGTCTTCGCCTCCGCTTCCTCGCGCCGCCGCATCTCCCCGGGGGGAAACAGGCGCGTTCTCTTGCGTGTCCTCGTTGTGCGTTGCCGTGGTTGCATCGGTGTAACGAGCGAGGGTTCTTCATGGCGGTCCTGCAGGCAGGCCAACTTCAGCGTCTTGGTCTCTGCCAAAGCCGTTTCCGTCTCGCTTTTCCAAGTCTTCGCCCCGTTCTTCGCTCCTTGGGCGGTCCTCATGCGCTTGTTGGAGCGCGTGCTGTGGACGCGCTACGGAATAGAGGTGTCGTCCAGTACCACGCAGAAACGGCACGACTTGGAAACGCAATGTAACACTCGTGTGTTATGTTGCGTTCTCGGATCGTGCCGTTTCTGCGTGGCACCAATTGGACGTTGGGTTGTGGTGTGTTGTTTCGCACATCGTGGTCTTGAAGGCGTCTTCTTTCGCGTTGTGCTGCTCCGTCGCTTTGCGGACCGCCGCGCGGACCGTGTCCAAGGCTGCTTTGCGGAAGGTCGCCACCAGCGTTTTCACCCGTGGTGACTGTAGAAAAGCTTGCAGCCGTTGTTTGGCTTTGCAGGCTCGGTGTTTTGCCAGCTTTCTCTTGTGCTGCTCGGCGTCCTTGTCTGGAGTGCCCATGGCTTCAAGCAGTAACGTTTTAGCGGGACTGTGAGCCTAAAAGCCATTGCCTGCTGCACCCTCCCATCCTCTTCCCATCGTCCTTCCTTTCTTCCTCCCTCATTGGGGCGCAATGCGATTGCAATGCAATGCAATTTCAATACAACGCGATTGCCACGCAATGGAATGCAATGCGGAGGAGGGAGGGAGGAGGATGAGTGAGAAGGGAGGGTGAGGGAGAATGGAAGAGAGGAGGGGGAACAGGGATTCGGGAGGGAGATGGGGAGGGATCTCCCCAGGGCATTCGGACGTCGCTGTGTCACCTCCTCCTCCTCCGCCGCTTCCTCCTTTCTCCTATCCTCCTCCTCTTCCTCCTCCTCCTCCTCCTCCTCCTACTGATCCTCCTGCTCCACCTCCTGCTCCTTTTGGTGCTCCTCCTGGGCACGGAAGGACGCGGAACTCACGATATATGGCGAATGTCTCCCTGGAATTTCACTCGTGACATGTATTTTCTTGTTTTCTCCGGCCCTGAAACATCTCCAAAAATCATCCGGCGGGCGGAATAGAGTTGATAGGGGGCATTCCAAACAGAGATGTCCTCAAAGAAATGATGTTTGAATGTATTCCAAACCAGACTGTGGTCAAACAGTGTTGCGTGTTCTTGGTAAAGGACATCCCAAACAAAGATGTCCTCAACGCTTCCCCGTTTGGGGCGTCCCAAACACGGGTGCCGTCAAACAGTGCGGTGTGTTGTTAGTAAGGGGCATCCTAAAAAGGGATGCCCTCAACGCAACGATGTTTGAGGGCATCCCAAACACGAGTACCGTCAAACAGTGCGGTGTGATGTTGATAAGGCATCCCAGAAAGGGATGCCCTCAACGCATGGATAACCTTCAGCAAGCTCCTCTTGGGTTCTTTTGGCTCCCTCTTCGATCCCCTTCATATCTCTATGGGCTTCCTTTTGGTTCCGTATCGACGGATCTCTGTTGTAACAAGTTTTCAAATGATTTCTTTTTGTCGTGGAATACAATACGATTCCTTGTTGTAGAGGATTACACATGGATCCCTTTTGTAACGAATTACAAATTAATCCCCTTGTGGGGGATTTTCAAAAGGATTCCTTTGGTGGTGGAATACAAGGGATTCCTTGTGTGGCCGATTACAAATTGATTTCTTTCGTGACGAATTACACATGGATTCCTTTTGTGGCGGATTACAAAGGGATTTCTTTTGTGGCCGGTTGCAAATTGATTCCTTTTGTGGCGGTTTATGAATTGATTCCCTTTGTGGAGGATTCCTAGGAGGAAACCAGGGAGAGAAAGAAACAAACAAAACAACTTAAACTTAATGAGAACTGTGCAAAATATTTTGTGTTCAATGTTTTTTTGGTGTCGGAGGCAAAGAAAAATATGAAAACACAGTGTTTCCAGCATCCAGACTTCCAAAACGCAGTGCTTTACAATGCTTTCGGCATCGGGATATACGAAAACATTGTAAAACACAGCGTTTTGGAAGTATGGATGCTGGAAACATGTGTTTTTTACATTTCTTCTCTGCCTCCGACACCAAAAACATTGAACACATCATACTTGTCACAGTTTTCATTGATTTGTTGTGTCTTTCTCTCCCTGGTTTCCTCCTAGGAATCCTCCACAAAGGAAATCAGTTTGTAATCCGCCACAAAAGGAATCAATGTGTACTCCCCCACAAAAGAAATCCTAGTGTCTAGTGTAAGCCTCCACAGAAGACATCTCATTGTATCATGCAACAGAGGAAATCACTTTGTAATCCGCTCCACATGAAGAATCTCTTGAAACAACTGCCACACAATACACATCGCTATAACGCTCCATCCAAAAGATGACGAACACAACAAGCATCAAGAAAACAAGTACAGAAGAAATAAACATATCCAAAAACGAGGTGGTACACACACACACACCCTGTTTGGTCAACCTTACCCTCCACCCCCCTTATCGCGCCCAACGCCCTCTCCTCCTACCTCGTATTCATCTCTCCTCTCGCTCTTCCTGCTCTCCTTTCCTCCTCCTCCTCGTCCTCCTGCTCCTCCTCCTTCTCCTCCTCCTCCTCCTCCTTCCCCTCCTCCAACCCTCCCTCCTTCAGCCCCCCCCCTTCCCCCGATCCCCTCCTCCGTACTGGTGAAGCTAAGAGGTACCCATACCGCTACTTCCCGAACCTCACCCGGGGTGTGCTCTGACCAGAATTTCGAGGCGACTCCAGCGGCTGCGACGAGGGCCTCCCACGAGGCCCCAAAAGGGGAAAACGAGGGAAAGGTAGCGGTGCGGGTACCGCTTCCCTCTCTGACATACGGCATGTTGGCATCGTCAAACACGGACCGATCGCGGTGTCTCGCTGGCGCGGACCGTTCGAGGTCGACCGAGTCTGGGGCTACCCGTGGCCTTCAGCCTCTCGAGCGCTCGCGCAGTGGCCGCCGCCACGCCAACGCGGTCCGACCCTGCCACAAACCTTCCTCCTTCTAAGACGAAGCCGAGACGAGGACAAATTCGGGCGAGGATGAATCGAACATCTCTGAGATCTGGCGGCTCTGGAGGATGCATCGGGCGCCGCGGCCTTCTCAGAGCGTTCCAAAACACTCTGAGAGCGTTCTGGAACGCTTTGGAACAGATTTATCCTCGTCCTACCGCCACCCAGCATCACCCGACCATCGGGACGGACGAGAGGGGGGCAATGCACTGGGCGGTAGAAGTACCGATCTTTTCACTGACCTGAACTGGGGTTACTTGCGTTCTCCGGCAGTTGCACTGGCAAGCGCAGAGCTGCGTCCTGAAGCGCGATCCTTCCAAGTCATTGAGCGGAGACCGACCGTCCTGGCATTCCGATGGGCCTACCACGAACTGTTCTGAGACTCCCAAAAAGATCCAAGGACAAACCACTGACCTTACAACATAAACCAGATGTGTTAAACCAGGACAGCCTCAGACCGAAATGCTTTAAGAACATGTCGCGCAGACCACAACAGGTTCTTAGAACATTATTTGGGTGTACCTATAGACAAGCCAGGGCGCTTCGCCACTGCTCGAATTTATGCGAGGGGGGGGGTAGCAAAAGGGAGGATAGCGAACCAGCTCACGCATGCAGCCCGTTTGCCTGGTGACTCCTGGCGCCAGAGGCGGTCATGATATCGAGGAAAGTACCTGGCGGCGGGGCCGAAACCAGCTGCCTGCAAGATCTGTCACACCGCCTCTCCCCATTCTCCCCCGATTTCAAACACCCAGCGTCTTGCTCTAAAGCCATGACTAGGCCTCCAGGAGCCCCCTGGCCCTGTCCCCAAGGCCAGCGATTCACCCCGAGCTGCTAATTAAAGGTCCTGGGCCCAGCGAGAGCCCCCAGCAACCGAAAACTGCCCCCCCCCCGCCTCGACCTCTCCTCGTCCGACCCGAGCCCGCCCAACGCGAGGGGGAACGAAAGAGGGGACTAGCTCAGGGGGGGGGACATCGACATGGAGTCGGTGATACTTCGCGGATAGATCGGCGATGCAGTCAACCCGTATCATAGGGATGCGCGGTAAGGATGCAAGGGCCTCGGAAGGCCACGTCGGCACTTTGCGAGCGGGGCGCGGCCAGCGAAAGCGGCCCAGGATGGGAAGGGGCTAGGATGCAAGGGTAGCCTTAGGTCGGGCATGTCCTTCTACAGGCGGAGCTTGGAAGAAACATGAAAAAAGTCCAACAATAATCAACAAAAACTTACACGAGCACTAACAAACGTCACCCGATTATTTCTTTAACCATTCTTGAATATTCCTCGTGTAGGGGGCCATGACCGACTTAAGGGGACCCTTGGAAAATCGCTCATCACTACTTTGCGGGTGAACCCGATAGCACAACCGCACGATCCTGGAAAAAGTGGGACATCGGGCTGCTGTCGGCGATCAGTAGGCGATTGGGAGTCGATGCGTTCCCTTCCCCCCTGATCGGGGAGACGTGAGACTCGGGTACGGGGAGACATTGACCCGACGGGGCCACAATGAAAATGACGAGACCCAATCTGAAATTTGACGCGGGCTCCCGCTGCGGACATCCCACGAAAACTGGACTGTCAGAATCCAGGACGCGCACGTCAAAAAGCCTCGGCAAACCCGAGTTCCGGCGCACTCGAGTCTTACAATTCCCCGACCTGAGCCCCTGAGCCCATTCCCACCCAACGTTGCCTCGGGCCTGTTTGTTTTCGGGCCGTCTCTCGGGCCTCAGGCAGCCGTTCGAGACGATTCGGGCGCTCCTACAACGCTCTCAGTGAGGCATAGCTGCTGAGTACCCCGAAGACGGGAAGCCGACAGGAACCCACGAAAAAACCGAAAGCCCGAAGACCCCCCCTGAGCGAATGCTGCCCCTGACAGCGGCGGGGGTCTCCTCCTCCGCCAGCTTCTCTACCTCGGCAGCGGCCGCGAAAGCGCGCGCAAGCGACGGCGCGGGAGGCGCGCTCGCGCGCGCGCGCCTCGAGAGGAAGAAAACGGGGACCATGACCAAGACTGAATGCGGAAACGTCGTGTCGATCTTGGTCACCGTCCATCTTGGTCAGCGTCGATTCGTGGATCGCTCACGCGTATCGGCCACGGCCAGCATGGACCACGACCAAGATCGGCGTTGACAATATCCCGCGACACCCTGGTCGTGGTGAATGTGTTTCTCCCCACGGTTACGCCCGTGAAGGACTACACGTTCTGAGTGGCTCCCACCTCTGAGCCCCTTTCCTTGCGTCCCTCTCCGCCTCCCTGTGCCCCAATCCGTTCCCAGCGCGTCCCGCCCGTAGCCCGACCGGCACCTGCACCAGCTTCGACTCGCTGACTAAAAAAAGACCTCGGGGACGAACTTAGCAGACCTTAGCAGAATCCTGCAAAGACCGAGTCAGTCGAGCTCAGCAGAATCCTGCGAAAACCTTGGTCAATGCAAACCCGGGTCAATCGAGCTTAGCAGAATCCTGCAAAGACCTGCAGGATCCTGCGCCCTGACCCGGGTCAGTTCCCCCCTGGCTCTGCAGGATCCTGCAAAATCCGGCGCTCTGGCTGACTCCCGTTTGCACTGACCCCCGTCTCCAGGCTCCCGAGTTTCTCCCCCCGACTCCGACTGACCACCTACCAAGCCACCCCACCCTATCCCGAAGACCCAAGTTGGGCACATTGGGGCCTTCGGGTTGGGTTGGAGTGGCTTGGGTGGTGAGGAAGTGGCCATGAAGGGGCCCTGCTGACTCCGAGGAGGAGGAGACCCTCTCAGAAGGCGGCGGGGCTTCTCAGAAGCCCTCGCGCCTTCTGACATACGGAAAGCCCACAAAGGACGTACGCGCCCAACCACTTGATTACATGAACACGGCCCTCCTATCCGCGAGACCAGCCGCGTGATACGAACGTCTGCGCATTGCGTACTCTCGAAACCCACGTGGACTAATGCAAGTGAAGTTTCTTCTTTCGCTCCTGCTGAGAAGTTGTCTGTGCCGACTCCCGCCTGGGGGTCCAATCTGGGCCCCTCGACTCATCGAGTCCAAGATGCGTTTTGATGACCAAGTCCGTGCGATTTGGGCCCTCCAGGCCGAACACGTGCCCAGATACGAGGTTGGGGGAAGGACGCTCAATGGATTGTCCCCTTCCCCCCGGCGCCCTCCCCCCCCCCCGGGCGCCCGCCCGAGCGCGGCGCGGCAAGAACATCTTGGCGACGCGCACGAGGGAGTGGATAATTGAGCGCTGATCGGCGGCAAGCCCAGGGGGGAAGTGAGAAGGGGCGAGCCTTCTGAGAAGGCTCAGAAGTCCCCAGAGGCATTCCGAGGGGATCTCTGAGCATTCCCCGAAGACACAAAGAACTTCTCAGAAGGTCGGAGGGCTTCTAAGAACCCCCCCATCCATCTGAGAAGGCCTTCTCCTTCTCACTTCCCCCCTCGCTCGCCGCCGAACTGAGCACTGAGCACTCCCGCGCCTGTGCACCGTCCAAGATGCTGCGGGTGCGGCATCGGAGCGCAGGAAGACACGTCACGCGGCTCGCACATGCCGTATCTGTGATGCGTCGCATACTCAGGTGCGATGATCTCCCAATCCGTCGGCCCCCTGGCGGGGCCATCAGGCACCGCGGATTTGGCTTGCTGCTCCCTGCTCCAGTTCCAGTTTCTAGGTTCCGATGTTGCAAATCTGCGCTCTGCTTCCTACTGTGAACCGATGAAGTCCGCGCGAGGGGGGGGGAACCGAAACGGATCCTGGCTACCTTCACCTGGCGCGCTTCTCAACATTTCTGGGGGACACGTGAAGATACATGAGGCTCGCTCCCCCGAAGTCATGATCCTTCGAAAGTTGCCCCAGATGCGCGCCCCCCGAGGCCATAATCCCTCCTAGATTATACAATGCTTGCGTCCTCGAAGCCATATTCCCTCGCAAATGGCCAATTGCAAAATATTCGCGTCTCCGGGGCTATACTCTCTTGCAAATTGCGCAATACTTGCGTCCCCGAAGCCAATGTATTTCATAAGTTATGTTTTCCGCCTGGGGCTCATACCCTATTTGATTATCGTTTATCCGATCCCCATCCCAAGCGGTGTGGCCTGGGCCCCACTGGCCGATTTACCCCCCTAGATGGGGATGTAGGCCGTTCCCTTCGGGTTTCGAGGGGTGTATCCCCAACTGGGGTGGTAATTTGGTGGGGGTCTCGAAGGGGATGTGGATGGGGATCGGTTAAACGATATCGACGATTCGTTCCAAGGGAAAGTCTTGGGCCTCAGAGTGCAGTGCCCGGCGCCAGTCGCGCTGCGCGGGCAGGCTCGGCCAACTGACCTCTGGCCGGCCCCCTGCCCATGGGCCCTCCTCCTCCTCCTCCTCCTCCTCCTCCTCATGCCCCTCCCCCTCCTCATCTTTCTCTTCCCCCTACTCCTCCTCCTCCTCCACTGGCGGCAGAGCCGGAGGCGAGGTGGAGGCAGGTGAGGTCGGGTCAAGGAGAGCCCTGCATCAGGCGGTGCGTGAGCAGAGGGGCAGTGGAGACAACTCGAATGCCTTCAGCACCCACTCCAGTTACGGCCGGACTAGGACAGAAGGACATCCATCAAGAACATGAGACCATCCGCCAGCCAAACTGAAGAACATTCGCGGGCACCCTCCCCCAGGATGCACAAGAACATCCAACAACAACGAAGGACATTAAGATACCCTCCCTGAAACGACCTCGATCTTATACATCAGTCCCACCGTATTACAATCAGCTGCCACCCGCGTGCTGAACCGCCCTCTAGGCGGAAGTAGTCAGCGAGACGAGCATGCGAGACGCACTAGCGAGATGTCGCTGGCCAATTTGGCCCCTGATGTAGGCAGGCAGGCAGCATTCGGAGCGCGTGGCGAGGGCGTCGAAACAACTTCGGTTGAGGATAGACTTGGAAAATCTATGAGACTCGGCAAGTCGGAAGGATGCAGCGGCATCCTGCGCGATGGAACGCCGCTGCCAAACTCCGAGATACGGATGTCAGCCCACGTAACCACTGTGGTTGAGCAGGGCCTCACACGCACAATCCTTCGCAAGACGCTCGGAAACGCGAAAGACCGATCACTGGATAGCACGGGATTCCTGCCGAGTTGCGAGGTGCCCTCTCATGCGCTGTGATCCCCAAATTGTAGCTGATTGTGCTCGGCTCCAAGTCGATTCCCCGCATCTCACCGAGCAACAACAGCGCCTGCCGCCACTGGCCGCACCCCGCGCATGCGCAGATCCCAGCGTTGTAGCTGACTAGTCAGCACCCATGGAGGGAACCTTGCGTGAAGGCGTGTTGGGTGCGCGGCGCCCCCTGAGACTTGAGGGAACGCTATCCACCGCCGCTAGCCTTCAAAGATCATTTCAGGGGTGGTGAGCAACAAGAGGGCCTCTCTTCCACCCCTGGGCTGGACCTAACCAGTGTTTTTCGTTTCGTTTTTTTCCGTTGTCCCTCGCTTTGTCTTCAATCCGCCTTTACCGCAAGACGACATCGAACGACAACGGCCCGCGAAATCGCCAAAACACGGTTTAGGTCTACCCCTCTTCCACCCCCTTCAGGAAATCCGAAGCGGGGGGTCAGAAACCAGGCGACACCCTTACACCCCTTACACCCCCTCCCTGCAAAGAACGGGGGGTTGTCTGGACCCCTTCCCCCTCGGGAGAATCAGTCGAAAAGGGTCCACTCCCACACTCGAAAATTACTGGGGGATCCATCCTCCCCTCCGGGACAACGACGACGATGACGACGGCGACAACGCCAGCGGCGGCGGCGCTGCATCTGTCGTCGGAGCCCGCGCCAGTCGCTGGCTCCGATGGACTGCTACGAGGTCTCGATCGATCGAGCTTTCTCAGAATCCCACTCGGGACTTACTCTACTCTACCCTACCAAACTCTACCCTACTCTACTCTACTCTACTCTACTCTACTTTCCTCTACTCTCCTCTCCATATTCTCCTCTACTCTACCCTACTGTATCCTAACATGCTCTACTCTACTCTACTCTACTTTACTCCTACTCTACTCGATGCCTACTCCTATACCTACTCCTACTCCAAATCCTTATTTTACTCCTATTATACTCAGCTATGTTCCAATCTACTATACTGACGCTCTGCTCCACTCATATAGTCTTCTCTATTGGGCTCTACTCTACCTCAATCCGATCCACATCTCCTTTTTGTTCTACTCTGTCCTGCTCTACTCTATCCTACCGTGTCCCACCCTTTCTACTCGACTGTACTCTGCCATTATCCACTCTACTCTACCCCTACTACCTAAGCAAGCCGAACGATTCCCTTCTTGAGCCCGAAATGTCGGAAGCGACGTGCCGTTCAGGTGAGCGGATACATGTAGCGCTCTGTTCGGCTTGATGCGTGCCATATGTTATGGGAGAAGATGCGGGAATTGGCCGGTCCCGCTGTCGACCCCCCCTCCACCGCACAACGCTGACGTGGGCACACACCCCACCCGCCACCACAAATATCATCCCAGGACGTGGTCCCGGCCCTTGGAGCCGAAGATCTGAAGAAGCACTTCGAGGCCGTGGAGGTGGTCTGTAAGAGGCCGCCAGCGCCGGAGGAGGAGTGCTCCACAGAGCAGTTGACTGGACTCCACACCATGCTCTCCCGCGACGTGGCCCCGTACATGGATTTCGGCGTCTGGGGTCCGTTCCACCACAAGTTGCGCGCAAGAAGATCCGGCTCACGGGCATGCAGCTGTCCTCCGACGGGGTCATCACGAATGTCGAGCTGGTTGGCCCGCCGGACGTGGATGCGTAATCTGAGTGCTACACGCTCTTGGTTACGGGTCTTCTCGGCTTCAACGCCGTGTCGTATGGGAACCTTTTGGACTACGGCAAAAAGATCCGCAACTACGTCAAGATGTACGGACATGATGTGTGGCCGCTCCTTTATCAGGCGGACGTTCGTTGCCGCCTGGAGCACATGGAACGCTTGCGATGCCAGCTGGAGAAGGACGCGGCCAAGGCGGCCGCACTCAACAAAGAGGCTGCGATCCCCTTCAATCGGGCCATGCCGTGGGACGCGGTTTGGCTGGCCGCCTTGAACGATGCAGACTATTGGAAGCAGCAGTTCGAGCAACCGGCCTTGCTGATTGCCGCCAAAGTGGGGAAGCTGTCGGACGCTGTCGGTGGCGATGCGCCCGTCGGTGCTGCGGGCATGGTCGGTCCAGGCATGGACAGGCTGGTGGATAAGGCCACGCCGCCTCTCCCGCGCAACGCTGGCGCGGCGTCCTCGCAGGACACCCGCAAGCGCAAGCGTGAGGAACGCGGCAGAGGACAGGGCCAAAAGTACCACCGTGTGCATGACGGCGTGTTCACCCACAACCGTAGGGAATATCCACTTTGCGGTAACTTCCAGACCGGGGCGTGCACCTCCCGCGGTCTTTGGTGCCCCAAACACTCCGGGCACGTGCACCAATGTGCCAAATGCTTGAGTACAGCGCACGGTGCGTCGCATCCTTCCCCAGGGTGCTCTGCGGTGCCGCACGAGCCCGGCGCCACTGGAAAGGGGAAGGGCGGCGAAGGCAACGGAAAGGGCAAGAACAAAGGCGGCTGGCAGCATTGAGGAACGATGCCACAGCAGCGCTTGACGGCGCAACCTATGAAGGGTCCGGCCGAGCCGCTCTCAGCAGAGCCGGAGTCTGAGGGACAATCGCGCCACGTAGCATCTTCGATGCGATCCTCTCTGCCTCTGTTGACTATCCCTTTGCCTCTTTCCACGGCTTCTCCTGCTATGTCTGCGGTTGCGCCGCCTGTCGACGGCTTCCGCATTTTGTTCTTGTTCGCGGGGTTCGCCGGCTCCGAAGGCGGCGTCGACGCTGTTTTGAAGGCCATGGGCGGCGTCGTCGACGTGATCGTTTTTAAGGTAGACCCGGTGGAGTGCGACATTCTGGAGGATGCGGTCTGGGACGGCGTCGCTGGCAGGATTTCGAGTGGCATCTACGACGCGTGCCTTATCGCTGCGCCGAGCTCTACCTTTCGGGTGGCTCGCGGCGGTCAGGGCGGCGACCGCTGTCGTGCTCCACCAGCGTTACGGGGCGAACTCCCTCCAGACATCTACGGACTTCCTGGTGACTTCCTGGTCTGAGTCCGCGTGACAAGGAGACTGTTCGGAAGGGCGCGTTGTTGGCATTACGCTCCAGACAGGCAGCACGGGCGTTCTGCGACCTAGGTCGGCCCTGGGCGTGGGAAGCGCCAGCGGTGGAGACGGGTTGCCCTTCGATCTTCATGCTTCCGGAAGTGCTGGAGCTGGACTCTGTGTCTGGCGTTGCTGACTTCAGGTTGCCTCGCCGTGTCTTCGGGGCCGGCTGTTGGAAGGATGCGGTTGTGAAGTCTTTCAGGTTACGTCTGGACTTCTCTCGCGAGGCGGACCTCGATCTCGAGGTCGCGCGCGCGGTGGTGGCCGCGATCATGGCTAGCCGGAGGGGCGCTGCTGCGCCCCCGCCGCAGGTGCTTCGGCCGCCTGCTCAGCGCGCGGGCCTACCCCGAGTCCAGTTCGCAAACCCTCTCCGCGGCAGGCCGGGGCAGGACCTCGAAGACAAGGCGATGGAGGATTGGAACTGTTTAGCTGGCATGCGCGACTGTGCACGGGCTGTGCAAAGTATGCCTGGCATCCTGAAGGCAGGCGTCATTGTGAACCAGCTGCTGGACAAGGTGATTGCCTCAGATGCCGCGCTGGTCCCATCCGTCTCCGAGCTCCTGTCGGGCCGCATGGGCGACGATGCATTGCAGCTCGCGAGCGCGCGGCTCGACGAGGCGCTTCGGCGACCCCGGGACTTGCTTGGCAGGGTTCTGGGTTGTTCTGACGTCGGCGCCGTCGACGGGGAGTTGTACTCCACTGGAATACGTGCGCGGCTGCTGCACCGGCGGGCCGTGAGGCGGCCCACCGGTAGAAGCTCGACGCGAAACGGCCGTATAATCATAGCTTTGGTCAGCACATCCACAATTCCGTGGATAGCATGATGCTGCACGTGCGGTGCCCCGCGGATCCCACTCCCCCTGGATTCAAGATGATAATCATCATTGTATCTCTATTCTCGGAAAATCAATGGATCCATTGGTTCTCCAAACACGGGAAAGTGGATCCGCGCAAGACAAATATAGGATCCACGACACTGTCGCACACCCGAAAAGTCATCCAATTTGACCATCGGTGTTTCATATTTTTAGTCCAAGAGGAAAAACGTCGGCCTAGGGATGTATACTCTACTGTGCTCGTCGTCGTCGTCGTCATCATCTTCGTCGTCTCCGTCGTCATTATCGTCGTCGTCGGCGTCGTTACCGCCGTCGTCGTCGTCGGCGGCGGCGGCGGCGGCGTCGGCGTCGGCGTCGTCGGCGTTGTCGTCGTGCGTCTACGTCGTGCGTCATCGTCGTCATCGTCGTCGCCCGCCTCGTTCTCTGGCGGCGGTGACGACGACGTCGGACGTCGGACGTCGGATGTCGTCGTCGTCGCCCTGGAAGGGGGGATTGGTCCCAAATCATTTTCCCACGCCAAATAATTGTCCCGGGGGGGGATTCTGCCCCCCCCCGGCTTGGGGCGGGGAAGGGGGGGGGGCGTGTTACAGGCGCCTCTGCGATGCGCCTCGCAAGCGTCTCATAGGCGCCCCTGCGAGTCGTCTCACAGGCGCCTCTGCGACGGATCCTACAGGCGTCTGGCAGGCGCCTCTGTGAGGCGTCGCGCATTCGCCTCTGCGACGCGTCCTGCAGGCGAATCACAGGCACCCCTGCGAGGCGTCTCGCAAGCCCCTTGGCGAAGCGTGTACTGGCATCTTACAGGCGCCTCTGCAAGGCGTCTGCGAGGCGTCTGCCAAACGTCCTACAGGCGCCCGCGCGAGGCGTCTTACAGGCGTCTCACAGGTGCCTCTGAGAGGCGTCTTACACGCGCCTCTGAGAGGCGTCTTACAGGCGCTTCCGCGAAGCGTCTTACACGCCCCTCTGGGACGCGTCTTACAGGCGCCACCGCGAAGAGTCTTACACGCGCATCTGGGAGGCGTCTTACAGGCACCTTTGAGAGTCGTCTCTTGCAGGCGTCTTACAGGCGCCTTTGGGAAGCGTCTTAAGGGCGCCTCTGAGGTGTCGTACATGCGTCTTACAGCCGTTGCACTGGCGTCACTTACAGGTGCCCCTGAGAGGCGTCCCACAGGCGTCTCTTACAGGCGTCTCTGAGAGGCGTCTTACAGGCGCCTCTGACGCTTCTGTTACAGGAGCCTGTGAGAGGGGTCACGCAGGCGTCTCTCAGAGGCCCCTGAGAGGAATTTTGAAACATTGTAAGGTATCTCTCAAGAATCTTGTCCCCAAGAAATATTACACAAACACCAACGGAATCTAGAATAGTCCGACTGCACCGTACGGAATCTTGAAGAATCAATCAGTCCTACTGCATCCTACAGGCTCCTACGGGATTCAGAAAAATCCTCAAGGATGTATACGGGCACTGTGGTGCACGTGGGTGCTGTGGTGTAGAAAAGCTTTCAGGCGCAGCGAAAGGGTAATAGAGGAGCAAGAGAAGGAGGATGGAAGTGAGAGGGGGCAACATAAGAAAACATCACACATCTCTTATGCGTAGCCAGGTGGCCCCAAAAGGGGCCTGCGGATTTCGTGTGTGTTGTTTGTTGGTTTATGCATCCAATAAGATAGACTGCGTAATTATTCATTAGCACCGCCATCCACATCCACATCTTGAATTCCAAATCATCGCAAACAATTGTGTTTTCAACTCCAACCCGGGCAATCATGTTAGTTTGTGGGGCAAACGTGCACGCGTAATCCGACAGTGAGTTTGGGGATATGTGAACATGGCCTCACATTAAAATCAAATAGAAAAGTTACTCGACCAGTTCTGATCTGGTCCGAGATGCGGTTTGGACCCCCACTGCTTGCCAGCAGCGCCAGAAATCGCTGCGTCGGAGATCTCAAAGGAATTGTAAGCTGCTCCAGGAGGCGCCAGGGGCGCGTTCGGCACGCATTCGGCTCTCTGGAGGCCCCATATCCCGTCTCGAGACAAGACCTTCTGGCACGCGCGGGGTCCCGCAGTTCAGTATGGATAGCGTTTGGCTCCATCTTCGCCTCCCACATCTCGCTCAGCAGTGTCAGAGATCGCTGCCACTGCCCGCCCTTCTCGCAAGCGCTGATCCCAGCGTTGTGGCTGACTAGTGTTTGCACCGAGGGGCCCTGCTGGGAGAGCTCTTAGAGCGCTCTAGGAGCCTTGTGGAAGCTTCTTCGGCCGTCTGGGGGAGGCGGAGGCCTTCCCGGCGGTCCCCCCTAGGCTTTGCTATGCTAGCCGAGTGCCACGCGCTGTTCCCAATATTCTGGGAGAGATGACGCTGGGCTCCAGCTTTGCCTCCCGCATCTCGCTCAGCAGCGCCAGGGCCCGCTGCCACTGCTCGCCCTTCTCGCACGCGCTGATCCCAGCATTGTAGCTGACTAGGGCAGACCTGTGGACTCCGTCCACGACATCAGCTCGACGTGGCGAGGGGTCTCTGGGCAAGCGCGGGGGGGTGCGGCTGCAGGGCCGAAAGGCTGAAGGCTTCGTGGGGGCCGTTTCGGAGCCTCTTCGGCCTTCTTTTGGGCCTCCCGGGGGGGCTCTTAGGGCCCTCTCGGGCCGTCTTGGGTGCCTCTTGGGCCGTCTTGGGGCCGTCTGAGGCCCGCCTCGGCGCCTCTTGGGCTGTCTTGGGCCGTCTTGGGCCGCTCCTGGGGCCGTCTTGGGTGCCTCTTGGGCCGTCTTGGGCGCCTCTTGGGCCGTCCTGGGGCCGTCCTGGGGCGTCTTGGGACCGTCTGGGGGCCCTCCTGGCCCGTCTTGGGGCTCTCTTCGGGTCCCCTTCGGCCGTCTTGGAGCGGTCGGGGGGACTTCTTGGGCCGTCTTGGAGCGTCGGGAAGCCGAAGAGGCGAGGAGGCCGAAAACATAGAAAAACACAGTAGAAATCGACGATTTCTGTCGTTCGGGGCCCTCTTGGGAGGCCTCTGCGGGCGTCTTGGACGCCTCTTGGGCCGTCTGGGGCGAATCTCGGGCGTCTTGGGCCCATCTTTAAGCGTGCCGGGGCTCTCCGGGGCCGTCTTGGGGGCTTCTGGGGGCCCTCTCGACATGTCCTGGAGCCTGCCTGGGCGGCCCGGGGCGGCCCGGGGCCAGCCCGGGGCGGTTTTGACCCGCGCGAGGCACCGAAGCAGCGAGAGGTGGCCGCTGGTCTGCGCGGTCCCGGGGAGGGAGGCGAGACCTCTGGGGCAGGGCTCAACCTAAACGGTGTTTTTCTTTTTCGTTGTTTTTGTTTTCGTTTTCCCTCGCCTTTGTCTCGAATCCGCCTTTACCTCAAAACGAAGTCGAAACGAAGACGGCCCACCCGGCCCACAAATCGCCAAAAACACCGTTTAGGTCCAGCCCTGCTCTGGGGGTCGGCGTCATGAAAAAGTCATGGCGTCAGTCATGACAAAGTCATGAAAAAGTCGGGCTCAATTTCGGAGAGCCCCATAGAGTGCAACATGGCCTGCACGATGGCCGAATGTAGCTCAAGATGGCTCAAAATATCGTCAGACACACATCCAAGAACCCTCAAAAGGCCCCAAGAGAGTTTCAAGTGCCGTCCGAACCAGCAGCAGCACCAGCAGGAGAAACAGCAGCAGCACAGCAGCACGAGAACCATCAACACCAGCGGCAGTACGAACTGCACCAGCAACACCAGCAGCATCCGCAGCAGCAACACCGGCAAGAGCACCACCACCAGCAGCTAAAGCACCAGCACGAGCAGCAACAGCAACACCAGCCCAGCAATAGCCTTACCACCACCACCAGCAGCAGCACCAGCAGCACCAGCAGTACCACCAGCAGCACCGGCTCAGCAGCAGCACCGCCACCACCACCAGCCGCAGCACCGGCAGCAGCCTCCCCCGTCCTCCTTGATTTCTTTTCTCCGCCTCCTTCCCCTCCACTCCTGTCGCGACGCTGGCCGCCACTTTTGACGGCGAAAGAGGGCACGAGGACAAGCGAAGAAGACAGAAGAAGCTCCCAAGACGGCTCAAACACAAGCCAGCAGGGGCCGCAGAAGAGCTCACAAAGGGCGCCCGACGGGTGCTACAATAGGGTGGTGCGTTGTTTCACCCGTGGGGGCCCCGTTGGGAAGGCTCCAGAATGGCGCAAGAGGGCCCCAGGGCGCCCCATAGCTCCAAAGGCAACCCCAGGAGAACTCCGAAGACGGCTCAAACACAAGCCAACAGGGGCCGCAGAAGAGCTCATAAACAGCACCCGACGGGTGCTACAATAAGGGGGTCCGTTGTAGCACCCGTGGAGGCCCCGTTGGGAAGACTCCAGAATGGGCCAAGAGGGCCCGAGGGCGCCCCATAGCTCCAAAGAGAGCCCCAAGAGAGCTCCTAAGACGGCTCAAACAGAAGCCAGCAGGGGCCTCAGAAGAGCCCATAAAGGGCACCCGACGGGTGCTACAAAAGGGGGGTGCGTTGTAGCACCCGTGGGGGCCCCGTTGGGAAGGCTCCATAATCGCGCAAGAGGGCCCCAGGGCGCCCCACAGCTCCCAAGAGAGCCCCAAGAGAGCCCCCAAGACGGCTTAAACACAAGCCAACAGGGGCCGCAGAAGAGCTCATAAAGGGCACCCGACGGGTGCTACAATAAGGGGGTCCGTTGTAGCACCCGTGGGGGCCCCGTTGGGAAGGTTCCAGAATGGCGCAAGAGGGCACCAAGACTCCCCAAATAGCACCAAGAGAGGCCCAAGACCGCCCTAAACAGCAATATCTCCCCCCTTGATAGGCCGCATGCTGCTACGCAGTTCTGATCAAGGCAACTCCCCTGGCGATTGCGTTTAGATGGGCTGGTGGGGATACGCGAAGCGTGAAGAGTTGAAGACGATTGCCACGCGAAGTCTGCTACGGCGTCCAGTCTGACGGCAGGCGAGACGCTGGGGGGCCTCTTGGGCCGTCTTTGGGCGGTCGTGGGGACCTCTTGTCCCATCTTCTGACCCATACTCCCGACAAGCAGTGTGTACTAAAATTTGACGTTTTTCGTTGGAAAAACAATGATTTGGGCCTGTGGGGGCCATCCTGGGACGCCTCTTGTGCGTCTCTGGGGCCGTCGTGGAGGCCTCCTGGGCCTTGTCGGGGCCGTTTTCGAAGGTCTGGAGCTCTCTTGGAGCGCTCTTGGGCCGTTTTGGGGGTGTCTGAGGCCGTCCTGGGCGCCTCTGGGGCCGCGTGAGCGCCTCTGGGGCGTCCCCGGAGCCGTTGTGGTGCATTTTAAATCCATCAAGACAGGGACCCTTCCCGCACGCACGGGTCCCTGCATTGTAGAGAACACTAGGGCTGACCCGCGGCCTCCGGCCACGACATCTGGCCAAAAGTATTCTATTCTAGGGGGGAGCGGCGGAGGGGCCTCTGGGGGCTCTCGTGGTCTCTCGTCGGTGCCGTTTGGGCCGTCTCGGAACCGTCCTGGGCCGTTTTGAGCGCCTCGTGGGCCGTCTGGGAGCCGTCTTGGACCGTCTTGGCGGCTCTTGGGGCTGTCTTGCGTGACTTCGGGGCCGTGTTGGAGCCGTCGTGGTCCGTCTTGGGCGCCTACTGGGCCGTCTTCGGGCCGTCTGGGGCCGTCTTGGGGCTGCCTGGGTCCAAGAGGGCTCGTTGAGGGCCCCAGGACGCCGCCGGGCGCGGGCCCACCGTCCGGGGTCGTCTGGGTGTTGTCTGGAGCCGTCTTGAGCGTCTCTGGAGCAGTCTGGGGGTAGTTTGGGCCGTCCTGGGCCGCTTTTGAGACTGTCTTGGGTGCCCCGTAGGCCGCCAGAGGCGCCTCAGGAGCCGTGCTGGGGCCGTTTTGAAGCCTTTTGGGGCCGCTGGGGGCCCCTGGGCCGTCTCTTGGGCCGCCATGGGCGCCTCAAGAGCCGTGGTGGAGCCGTTTTGAGGCATTCTGGCGGCTCTGTGGGCTCTCTTAGGCCGTCTTGGTTGCCTCTCGGGTGGTTGTCTTGGGGCCGTATGGGCCCGTCTTGGGTACCTCTTCGGCCGTCCTGGGCGCCTCTTGGGCCGTCCTGGGGTCGTCTTGGGCCGCCTTGGGGCCCTCATGGGGCCCCGCGGACTCCCTGCGGCCCCTCTTGGAGCCCTCCTGGGGGTCTCTCTGGAGCATCGCGGGGCCGTCTTGGGCCATTTTGGGGCTCTCTTGGGCCGTCTCGGGGGCCCCGCAGGCCGTCCTGGAGCCATGGTCGGGGTCTCGGGCTGTCTTGGAACTTGCTTTGGGGTCTGTTCGGCAGCTCCTGGGGCCCTTTTGGGGCTGTATTGGGGGCCAATGGAGGCTCTATCTATGAGGGTATCGTGGGCCTCTCTGGGGCAATCATGGGGCACTCTTGGGCCGTCTCGGGGCTCTTGGCGGGGCCTCCTGGACTGTGTTTGGGAGCTATCGGGGGCTTCCTGGGACGTCTCGGGCGTGCGGGAAGAAAGAATAGGGGGAGCACGGAGAAGAAAAGAAAAGGGCGTGCGGGAAGAAAGAAAAGCGACCCTACCTAGGAGTCGGAGCCCCTAGGAAAGCAGCATTATTAGTAGCAGTAAAGCTAAGCTAAAGCTAAGCTAAAGCTAAGCTAAAGCTAAGCTAAAGCTAAGCTAAATCTAAGCTAAAGCTAAGCTAACGCTAAGCTAAAGCTAAGCTGAAGCTAAGCTAAAGCTAAGCTGAAGCTAAGCTGAAGCTAAGCTGACGCTAAGCTGAAGCTAAGCTAACGCTAAGCTGAAGCTAAGCTACAGCTAAGCTACAGCTAAGCTGAAGCTAGTCTAAAACTAAGCTAACGCTGAGCTAAAGCTAAGCTAACGCTAAGCCAAATATAAGCTAAAGCTAAGCTAAAGCTAAGCTAAAGCTAAGCTAAAGCTAGGCTAAAGCTAAGCTAACGCTAAGCTAACGCTAAGCTAAAGCTAAAGCTAAGCTAAATCTAAGCTAAAGCTAAGCTAAAACTCAGCTAAAGCTAAGCTAAAGCTAAGCTAAAGCTAAGCTAAGCTAAGCTAAAGCTAAGCTGAAGCTAAGCTAAAGCTAAAGCTAAAGCTAAAGCTCCCAAGGGACTGGGGGAACCGCGGGGCGGGGACCGGGGGAACCGCCCGGGGCGAAGCCCACTGCCCGGCCTCTTTAAGCCCAGCGAGTAAAAACCCTCTAGGCAGAGCGTAGGAAGGGAAAAAACCATTGGACATCGTCCATTTACTCCCGTCGAGGCCTGTCCGTGGGCCCTCTCGGAGCCTTCGAGAGCGACCTGGGCGCTGCTGGGGCCGCCTGGAATGCGAGCTCGGGCGTCTTGGAGCTTTCTTGGGCCGTCTTGGAGCTCATCGCAGCGCTCAGGAGCAGCGGCCGGGGGCCACGAGCTCGGTGGGGAGCCACGCAGATTGGGCCACTTTCGCACGCGCTTCGCCAAGCATTGTAGTACAGATGATGCTGGGCTCCAGCTTCACATGCCATATCTCGCTCAACAGCGCCAAAGCCCGCTGCCACTGCTCGCCCTTCTCGCACGCGCTGATCCCAGCGCTGTAGCTGATGATGGTGATGATGACGATGATGATAATGATGATGATGGTGGTGATGATGATGACGATGATGATGATGATGCTGCTGATGATGTTGATGATGATGATGATGGTGATGTTGGTGTTGATGATGATGATGATGAGGATGATGATGAGGATAAGGATAAGGATAAGGATAAGGATAAGGATAAGGATAAGGATAAGGATAAGGATAAGGATAAGGATGATGATGATGATGATGATGATGATGATGATGATGATGATGATGCTGATGATGATGATGATGATGATGATGATGATGATGATGACTAGGGCTGACACGTGGACTACGTTCACTCGCGGGGAGAGGGGGAGTGCCGCCAGGCGCTTCAATTACGTTAGGCGCTACGTTGGCTTCCGAAAGTGCCACGTTAGGCGCCACGTTGGCGCCACGTTATGGGGGGAATATCTGTCCGAAAAACGCATGTCCAGTCCTTCTGCGCCGCGACGCTCCTGGAGCCGTGGAGAGCTTGAGGATAACATTTAACGCCTGGGCAGAATGTTAGATCCGTCCGCGGCAGGCCGGAGGCCTCAGCGATGGACCCCGGGAGCCGCGGACAAAATATAACACGCCATCCTCGCGTGAAATTTTGTCCTCAAGCTCGGGGGGTGCGGGACCCTCACGTTAAATCGCAGTTTCGGGCCCAGATCCCGCGTCAAATTTCGCCCTCGAACGGTAATGCCGCGCACTGTGGCGGCCTTGGTGGGCCTGCGCAAGGCTCGGGTCGGAGCCGTCGTAGGCGGCGTCGGGAGGCTCCTGGGGCGTCTTGGGGCTATCCCTGAGGGTGCCTGGGACCGTTTGCTGTTTCTGTGCTGCCGTTGGCGGTGCTTGCTGCGGGCTACGCGCTGCTGCTGCTCGCTGTTTCTGCTTCTCCGAGCCCGTTTTTGTTGCTCAATCGCGATGGTGGGCGTGATCGGGGACGGGGGGTGGGGGAAATTCGCCCCCCGATCACATCACAGCGGAGGGGCGCCGGAAGACTCACTGAAACGTCCTCGCAATATGCATGGTTTGGCCTGGTTTGGGCCCGGTTTCGCCTGAGACGTCCTGGCAATTTGCCTGATTCGGGTTTGGTTTCGCTTGAGACGTCCTCGCAATTTGCTTGGTTTGGCCTGAGTTGTGCCGGGTTTCGCCTGAGACGTCCTCGCAATTTGCCTGGTTTGGCCTGGTTTTCCAATCGGACTTTCTGTAAAATCTGGATCAAAAAAAAAAACGGAAGTGGGGTGGATCAGGCGGCCCAAGCACAAGTAGCCAAAACGGGCGATTCCTTTGTCAAACATGTGTTTGTATGGGGGTGACATCAGTATGTCCCCCCAGAGGGGGTGGCGCTGTCTCCCGCAGCACGCCCGAAGGGGGGAAACGCCGCCCTGGGGCCTCTCCTTGCTTCAGGGAGGGTGGTCGACCAGACCGAAACACTAGCCAGCGATGGGGCGAGAACCAAGGACTGACCGGCGTTCGGACGAGAGCACGTCAACGTCGTCGTAGTCGTCGCCGCGGTCGTTAAAATCATCATCATAATCATCGTCGTCGTCGGCGTCGTCGTGGGGGGGGGCGACGCTCGGAAACACATTATATTTTGACACACGGTGCAAGGAAATGAAAGAAACGATTCAATCTCACGACGTTGGTAGATGCTTTACCCCAGCATCAAGGGGGCAAGTGTACCCAGCCCACCAGGGAAAGAACCATCAGGATTCGTCCCTGCGAGCACCCCCCCAAACTTCCGCGCTGGCCGCTGCCTCGGGAAGCGGGAACTGAGGTGGCGGCCGCGCGCCGGCCGTAGCTTAGTCCTTCGCCGCGGCACGCGCGCGTCGTGACGCGGCGCGGGCGGGTGGGCGGAGATCGATATGCAATCGTCGCGCCGCGCCGCGCCCTGCACGGCGCCCCGTCACGGAACGGCAGGCCCAACGGCCCCGTAGGGTGCCGTCTGCCCTGCGACGGCCCGCGCCGTGCACAGCGCACTGCCAGGGAACGGCAGGCACTCGGCCCCGCGGGGACGTGACCCCCCCAGCCTTGACCAGGCGACACAAGTGGCGCCGACGAAGCCAGGCCAGGCCGCCTGCGGTGAGTGGCCAACACACTCGGCACTGGCCATTCACTGTTGTCCCCGACGTGTAAAGCACCCGCGTCTCTAGATCGCCCGTTTTCCGAAAGGTTTCGCCTTCCTCCAAACAGGGTAAATCTCACGACGTTGATAGATGCTTTACCCCAGAATCAAGGGGGCATGTGTACCTCCAGCCCACCAGGGAAGGAGCCACCAAGATTCGTCCCTGTGAGCACCCCCCGAAGCAGGCCCCCTTGAGGCGGTGCTCCGCGCAGCGGTGTGAGTCGGAGTCTTGTTGTTTCTTTCCCCGGAGGTTCGGGCGCTCTCGCGGCGGGCGTTTTCCCTCGCGAGCGTTTGCTTGGCCTGGCCGTCGCATGCTCAGCAAAGAAGGAGGCCGCGCTCTCGAGAAAACACTGCGTTTGCGTGCTCGGGTGCGTGTCGGCGTAAGACTGACGCATGACATCATCCGAATTCCACCCCCCCTTGCCGTTTGACAATGTTCGGGGGTAGTTTTGCTACGTGCGTGAACCACTCCGCTCCGCCTCTACGAAAGGAGCGCACACTGGTAGCGGGGTCCTTAAAATGGGCCGACACCACTTTGCGCCGCAGGTCAGCGCTAACAGGTTGGTGTCTGCGACCTGTTGTGGCGCAGAAGAAGAAAGGCGAGTCTGACGCGTTGGCCGCCCGCCACTCTGCCCCATCCTGAATTATTCTGGCCGGCGACAAACCAGCGATCTTCACGGAAAGGATGAAACGCAATAGGTCTTTTCTGCACGGGTCGCTTTGCTGCCCCCGGATGACACAGCTCACGCGCGCGGCATTGAAGCGCGCGTCCTCGGCGCGAAGACTGAGCGCCTCCGACGCCCGGCGCAGGCCGAAACAAACTGACGCTAAAGCTGCATCTCTGCACCATGCCGGCGTGCCTGCGGCAGATCTGGACGCAGGGAACCGCGCCCGCTCCCCCGCGGATATCGCGCGCTTTTGGTGCGACGCGCGAGACGCCCGTTTCTTCAGGCTTCGCCAAAAATGCGACGCCCGATCGTCCCAGCACTCGTCGAACACCTGGCTGTAGTTGTTGCTCATGCGCCACGCCCTGACAGCCACCTTATTAAGTCTGATCGTTGCCCAGGCCATGCCGCCCATGCCGTCCATGCTGGCAAACAAAAGCATGAGTTTGTCTGGGGGGTCCAAGGGATGGGTCGACGAGTCCACTTGCCGCTCAAAGCCGTGCACATGAACCGCCAAGGCCTTGGCAGATGTTTGGATCGCGCTCTGCTCCCAATTTGGTTTGTAGGATACCACGAGCGATGTCCACGAGTTTTGCCCGGGCAGACAACGCCGCGGCTACTGCGGGCGCATGCGAGACGTCGCCCCGAACCGGCGCAAACTGCAAGTCAACGCCACCGAGAGACCGGGCACTGACGGGGTCGCGCGGTCCTTTGGCTGCGGGGCGAGGTGGGGCAGCGGGGGCGCCCGGGGGCCTGGGCGGAAGCCGGGCGGCCCACCTGCGCTCCGGAAACGGCGCTGACAGTAAACGAACGCCCCATAGCGCTGGGGCGCCCGACTCTCCTGACAGTGGCGCGCTCAACAAACGCATGCTGAAGGCTGGGGCCAAGACAGCTACGGTCTGGGGGGGCGAGGCCGACGTGAGAAGCACGCAAACAATCGCTGTCAGGCCCCGGGGCCCGCGCCCGGGGCGGAAAAAACTGCGCCGCGTGGGCCCCGGGGGAAATCTGCAGCGGATTTCAAAAAAATCCCACCAGCCCTCTGGGCGCAGGTGGTCTAGGGCGTTTCCTTTTCCAACCCCCTTCCCTTCCCTGCTTGGGAGGTCTATGCCGCCCCTGATTCGCCAACTCCCTCTTGTTGCTGATCGTTTCTGGATGGGCTGGCGGGGATTTTCGGTTCGCAATCGCAAGCGGACGGCCGCGCAAGGGGTCGAACGAAAACCGGCCGCTGGCGGGGGCGAGCGAAGCGTCGAGAATTTGTAGGGCGCCGAAGCTGCCCATGGGCGTCCCGAGAGCGGGTCGGTTCTCAAACCGAGGACACTTCCGCCGGCCCGCGGGCGTGCGGCACCGTAAACGACACCACCCCCCAGACCTGGAGGTTTGCGCGCGAGCCCAGACCTGGGCCCGGGACAGGCCCGCAATAACGCGCAAGGTCGCGCGCGGGCCCAGCCGAGATCCGATTGTTGTGCCCGGGCCAAGAACAGTCTCGGCCAAGACTCGCGATTTTCTGGCGGGGGCCCCCGCCGGCGCGCCTGCGGGATGTCTGGCAGGCGAGCGGCCCGCGAGCGGGCAACGTCGCTGCGCTGGCAGCGCGGCGGGGCGCGCCGCAAGCATCCGACAATTTGCCGGCGCACATGTGATCGACAGGGGCACGTTCGAACCCGTCCCTCCCGGATGAACGACGACCAGGCAGTTTTGTGTTTCTTTGTATTATTATTATTATTATTATTATGTTTTTTATTTTCTACTTTTTTTTTTTTTTCTTTTCTCCCGCCCGCCGAGGCCGAGGTGGCGCGCCTGCAACCGGCGCTGGCGCGCAGGCGGTATATAACAGGTCGCGCGGCGAAGAGCACGACGCGGAAACCGGCTTGGAAACCAGCTCGCGGATTGCAACATACGGGGCGCCACGCGAAAGGCCTTTCTGGCGCGCGCTCGCGCGCGCGGCAGATCGCGCCCACGGACCTGCCAGACTGACCGGCCGGCCGGGGCGAACGGGGGCGGGAGGATGGGGGGGGCGGAGGAAGGGCGGGGGCGGAAGTGGCCGAGCTCCTGCTCGGCTGCAACGCGTGCGCCCGAGGAGCACTAGCTGGGGCACTCCTCAAGCCAATGGAAGTTCATGACTTCCTTCTGCGCGCGCCGGGTGCGCGGGGTGGCCGGCCTGTTCCCTTCGGCCACGCGCTGGGCCCGGCTGCGCTGGGCCACCTTCCTGCTCGCCAGCAGGCAGTGGCGGCGCTATAGGAGCCAATGATGGACCTGATCGCCTCCTTGTCGGCCAGCGAGCCCTGGTACTTGGAGCCGACGAAAACCGGCTGCTGCCTGCCCACCGCATTCGCGAGGTTTGCCACCATGGCCAACACGTTCACTTTTTTGTTGTTGATGGTGCTTCCGCCCTTGCCACTGGAAGGCCGTGGGCTCGCCCATGCCGGGGTTCTGGCCGAACCCGTTCGGCTGGCCCCGTTGCTGCCGGTGCTCCTGTTGCGGCGCCTGGCCTCCGTAGCCTTCGGCTTGCCTGCCGCCGCCCGGGGGGCGGCTCCCGCGCAGGGGCCTGTAGGCGGGCCCGCGGGCGCCGGCAGTCGAACCCGCCACTGCCGCGATTGCCGGGCCGGGGGGGCCATGACAGACGGCGCGACGGCAAGGCGCGACAGGGCAAGCGACCGATCTAAGCTGAACTCAGAACGCAAGATGTCATGCCCCAGGCAGTGCCTTGCCGACGCCTCCTTGGCCCTGCGGCGCATGGCCTTCGAAGTCACGAGCGCGAGAGGCATCATCTCAGCCCTCTGGGCTGCCACTTTGCCGGGGGGGGCCGGCTTCGCTGCGGCAGCGTTGACATTCTGGTTCTCGAAGAGCAGGAAGAAGCCCGGCGCCTTCGCGGCGATGGCGGCGACCACCTCGTCGTCTTGAACCGCTGCCTTGTCCGACATGAAGGCGCGAAGCTCGTCCGCGCCACCCCCGAAGGGGGACAAGCAAAGCTGCTTCAGCGAGACTGTGGGGGCATTGCGCAGAGCGATCGCGTCTTTGATCTTCTGCCCCTCTGGATCGTTCGGGCGCGACATGCACGCGGAAATGGCGCCGACCGCGGCTGGGCCCTTCATCTGGGCCGAGGCATTTCCCAGCAAGTCCTTGTCCACGAAGAGACGGTTCCACCCTGCGAGCCACTCCTGCGCGCCCGTGGCGCGCTCGACCTCGCGCCGCGAAAGAGCGGCGCCCAGGTCTGTCTCCTGCTTTTGTGCCTTGCCGCAAATTCCTCACGCGCCAAAGCGCGTTTCTCGAAGCCTTCGATGGGGGTGTCAGCGCACTCGCTTTGCGCGTCGATGGGTTCTGTCGTTGCCCTGGTCGCCGCAGGAATCGCCCCAGCTTCAGATGCGAGGATTTTCCTGCAGAACAGCTTTGACTGCCTCGGCAAACTCCGCCTCCTGGGCGCCGCTCGGCCGCGTGGCCTGCCTCGGCCAGTCTGCGGCCGCAAGTTCGCCGAAAGTGCCTGGCTCGACTGGGGCGGCCATGGCCGGCGAGGAGAAGGCAAGGCTGCGGCGTGCGAATGTCTACGCGACTCAGAAGTCACGCCGCTGGCTGCGACCCAACCTCGGGCCCAAGCGGCTGCGTCGGGGGAAGGCGACGGCTCGAATCGCCTGCAGAATAATGTCGTCGCGAAGACAAGACAACAGAGATGGGCGGCGAGGCGGCAAGAGAGGAGACACAAACACGACAAACAGGAGATGACGATCGGAAAAGATTCCAGCTGTGCGGCTCAAGAGCATGATTGGCAAATTAGTGGCTGGGGCTCTTGCCCGGCCCCCTCCTGGGCGCGGGATGCGACAAATGTCGGGGCCGGGCTGCCAGCGAGCAACCCGGCGCCGCCGGTTTAGCTGCCGCGGCCTGAACCAAGGCGGCACCGGGTCTTCTGGCACCAACAGAAAAACGCTGCGGCACTTGCCGTCTGCCAGCGCCTTCGAAAGGAAAGCAGAGGCGCGCCCAACCAACGCTCGGGGCGGTCGCGCCCAAACTTCATATCCTAATACATGCGCCTCGAACGCGGTATTTTCAAGGTGAAACCAGAGTGGTGCCTGAGCGGTGACCTCTTCCTGAGCAGCGGCCGACCGCCCAGGCATTCCTAGAGTCCTACCACGAAGTGTTCTTAGAACCCAGAATTGCTCTCTAGAGCAAAAGCAATGTTCTGATGACATAAACCCGATGTGTTAAACCTAAACGGCGTCAGCCAGAAATGTTCGAATAACATATCGTGGAAACCGCAACAGGTTCTTAGAGCATGGTTTGGTAAGGCTATAGGCGAACCAAGACGCATCCCCACTGCTTAACCTTCTGTGTTCGCAAATAAATCGCAATGAAAAAAGCCGAACTCGTTTCGGAAACGGTCCATGACGGAAGATTTCAGCACTGCCTCGCGGAACGGGTCTGCGTTCCAGCTGGGAGCGCACGTCGAGTCTCGGGACCCCGCCAGCCAAATGCACGGCTAAGCGCCAGCAGCCAGCCACGCGCTCCGCATGCTAGAATTCCTCGGCCAACTGCACGAGGTTCGGCTTGCGCCCCGCGCGCATATGTACGCAATGGGCGGCAGCCGTGTCTTCCGATTTAAAGAATGCGCGGCGTCCGCGCAGACACTGCGGTTCCACCTGCACGGCCTTGACAACGACCCATAACTCTTCCAAATTGTCGGCGTCTGCGTTGTTCGCAAGATCAAAGAATCCTGCCGGCCAAACGCCGGACCCCACTACCCTGGCGCTGCACGGATTGGACCACCCGCGCAATTAGCCGGCGTCTGTTTCAATGGCGCGGAGGCAACCTGCGGCAGCCAGTCGACGCCAATCATGGATTTTTGGTGATTTGGGACCCCACAGCAAAAGACGACCGGCTTCGCAGTGCAACGGTCGCTCCGGGGTGGTCGAGGGCGCGGCGCGGCCATGCCATGTCTGGCATTTGTCGCATTTCTTGCATTCGCCCGATACCGCGTTGTTCACTCTATCGCACCCCCTACCAACCCAAGTCTTGACTTGGGAAAGCGGCCGGAGACAACCTTCTTTCGCAGACGCCGGAATGCCTACTTTAAGAAAGAAGCGAACGACGCGCTCCAGCTCAAGCCACGCGTCGTCCTGGGTAGATTTGTGACCCAAGGTTGTCGTCCACAAAATCAGTGAGCACAGCGTTCTCGTTCAACTGCAACAACCTGAGCAACTCCTTCGAACTGGAACCATTAATCAACGGTGCTGTCTTCAATCCAGTTGGCAGACACGTGCGCCGGCCATGCTGCTGTCGTTCTGGGGGCCACAACCCAAGCCACCACGAGCCCGACGGCAGGGCGCGCCAGTTGCAAAATGCATCCGCCAAGTCCACCACGCTCAGGTAGCTCCGCGGGGACATCCTGAATACAGCGAGATCCACGGCGCCGTAGTTCACGGGGACATCAGGCAAGGAAGCGTTCAAGCTGCTCCGAGACAGGTCCATGAAAATTCGAACCTTGGCTCTTTCCTCGTCTGGCGCGTTGGCACTTGCACCCGCTTTGGGCTTCACAGCGGCAGCGCGCGGGTTGCCGTGCAACTTGGCGAGGCGAGTGGCGCCTGATAGAAACTCGAGCTCCGGGGCCACTCCAGATCGGCCAGGCGGGCGCGTTGAGCCAGCGAAGGATGGTTCGGAAAAGCTTGCGGCGCAAGCTCCGCGTTGACTTGGAGACAGCAGCCGTGCTCCCACTGGTTCAGGAAAGCAGCAGACGCACCAAAGTCTCTCAGCAAGTCGACATTCAGCAAAAAACCCTTGACGCCGCCCACCCAAACCGCTTGCGCGTCCGCCATGCGCACCTCCCACAGCAGCCGTTGTAACCGGTCATCGCCATGGCCAGAAGACATGCTGACACGCAAATCGGACTCTACGGTGTAGCATATGCGAAGCGAGCATTGGGCCCGGTGACTACGGATTGCACGCGTGGAGCGCACTCACATGGCATTTACGTAACATGACATTGGACGGGAAGAAATCATGGGCGTCTGCGGTCACTGGCGGGGCAATAAACACGACCCACAGGGCCGAACCAGCATAACAATAAGCGCTGCTGGCCGGCTACGCAAGGACCTTGACTTTTGAGTGAGCCAAACAAGCGGAACCCTTCCATTGGAATCGGCGCCAGCTGGCGGGACGGAAGGTGCCACCAGGAGGGCCCAGCCAGAAAAACACTTGGCGCTGATGGCTGGGACATCCACGTTTGGGCGCTGTCAAATGCACTGGCCGTTCTGGACGGCGAACAGACCAGTGACGTCGGCGCCCACCAGTGCGACCGCAGGTGCCACCACCAGGGCCAGGCCACCAGAACAATAGGCGCCGCTGGTTGCATGGGCCGCCGATGTAGATTGCACAACGCGCATGGGCGCCGAATGCCCCAAGGCGGGGGCGTCAACTGATGTGGCTACGGCACCGCCAACAGAGCCACTGGACAGCGAAACAGCGGGCGCCGCTGACCTGTCGACCGCGGCTGCGCGGCACCGCCTGCGGAACGGCTGGCCAGCGGAACAATGCGCGCCGCTGGCCAGAAGATCGCGTCAAGGCACAAGCCCAGCACGCAATGCCATGCTAGACGTGAAATGTCCAGAGGCGCGGGCCTCTGTTGGTAGGACACTAAGCACAACCCACAGAGCCACTGGCCAGCGGAACAATAGGCGCCGCCAGCCCGATTTTTCTTGCCCGATGGATGGGCGCGCGGCCGCCAGTGGGACAATAGGCACCACCAGCGGAACCACACTAGCCAACGGAACAGTAGGCGCCGCTGGCAAGCCAGGTCGCGCCCGGGCGCAAGCCCAACACGCAATGCCATGCTGGACGTGGAATGTCAAGAACCCGGGCCTCCGTAGGCCAACAGGCACCACCAACAGGAGTCATTGGCCAGCGGAACAATGGGCGCCGCTGACCTGTCGGACGGAAACCATGCTGGCGGAACAATAGGCGTTGCCGGCCGGCCATTCTTCCCGATGGATGGGCGTTCGGCCGCTGGTGGAACACTAGACACCACCAACGAAACCACGCTAGCCAGCGGAACAATGGGCGCCGCTGGCCAGCACGGTCGCGCTATGGCGCAAGCACAACACGCAATGCCATGCTAGACGTGGCATTACAAAAGCACGGGACTCCGTTGGTAGGTCAACCGCCAACATCGCCACTGGCCAGCGGAACAAGTGGCGCCGCTGGCCTGTCGGACGAAAGCCACGCCGGCGGAACAGTAGGCGCCGCCGGTCTGCGATTTGCCCGATTGTCTGGCTGTGCGGGAGCGGAACACTAAGCGCCGCCCCGCAAGCCGAAGTGACCGCGCAATGAGATCGGCAACTTGCAAATTGAAGCGCCCCAGATTCTAGCTTGAGTGATAATTGAATTGTTTTAGCCGCCGAGGCGCGAGAAACAAAACACTGCGGAGGGGGGAGGGAAGGAGGGAGGGGCAGGAGGGTTCCTCAACTCATTTGGGACAGGGTCGAGAGCCTGGGGCGCCCCGTATCTTGCAGGGCGCACCGGGGTTCGCAGCAGCCTTCGCGCGAGCATGCCATCAGTCTCGGAGGACGCACCGGGATTCGCACCAAGGTCTCTCATTCCACCGCCCGTCCGACGCGCGAGCCGTGCCATCAGCCTTGGTGGGCCTCTCTCTTTTCTCGGCCATAAGTTGGCCGCTGTGCACAGGATCCTAAAACATCCGAGCCTCCTTGATGCGAGGGTGGGGTTGGCGGGGAGGGAGAGAGAGAGAGAGAGAGAGAGAGAGAGAGAGAGAGAGAGAGAGAAAGAGAGAAAGAGAGAAAGAGAGAAAAAGAGAGAAAAAGAGAGAAAAAAGAGAGAAAAAGAGAGAAAAAGAGAGAAAAAGAGAGAAAAAGAGAGAGAGAGAGAGAGAGAGAGAGAGAGAGAGAGAGAGAGAGAGAGAGAGAGAGAGAGAGAGAGAAAGAAAGAAAGAAAGAGAGAGAGAGAGAGAGAGAGAGAGAGAGAGAGACAGGGTTATGTTTTTTTTTCCGTCTTTGAAAGGTGAGTCTGCGTCTGTGCAGCATCTGTGGCGCCCTGTGCGCACCGCGCCTTGTACGGCGCCCAGTCGCGGAACGGCAGGCCCAACGGCCCCATCGGGCGCAGTCTGCCCTGCGACGGCCCGCGCCTTGCGCAGCGCCCTGCCAGGGAACGGCAGGCACTCGGCACCGCGGGGACGTGACCCCCCGAGCCTTGACCCAGCGACACACTTGGCGCCGACGAAGCCAGGCAAGGCCGCCTGCGGTGAGTGGCCAGCACATTCGGCGCTGGCCATTCGCTGTTCGTCCCCGACGTGCAAAGCACCCGCGTCTCTAGATCGGCCGTTTTCCGAAAGGCTTCGCCCTCCTCCAAACAGGGTCATTCACACACGTGGTGGGCGTATACATTCGGGACGTCATGGCCACTAGGTGTTCCCAAAGCGCATTGGGTGTTGTCGATATGTGTATAAAACGAACTAACATTTCTCTCACGTCGTGGGCACAAACACGCAAGACAGGGCAGTGTGTACTGAACACACATATTGGCCCACATTCCGCACTGTCGTGCTACAGTATATAACTGGGGCAATGGGCGTGGACCTCCGAAGCGCAGTGTTCGGCCAGCAATTGCACCACATAGTGCAAGCATCGCTCGCACAAATCCTCCTGTCATGCGGCATTGGACCACGTGGCGGCGTTAAGAGAAAACCTTTCCGAACCTGTAGGACTTGCTTTACGTTGCGCGTTATACTTTGTGCAAGTATCGAACTTGGCTTTGCATTCTAGAACTACTGTTGCTGTTCTAAAATTTGCTCTGCGGTTCTACACTTTCGTTCTCTGTGGTTAAAAATTCGCTTTGCTTTGCTAGAACCGCCGCCGGCCGCTTGGCAAAAACCGCGTGGGCAAAACTGCGGGGGTCGGGATTCGGGGGCCAATCGCGGGGCGGCGGGTGGCCCCGAGTGGAGCCCCGATCGGGCTTCGGAGGAAAGTGTGCGCGCGTTCGCGGAGCCACTGTGCTCCAGCTTGGCGACATGGGGGACAGGGGCCTGGACTGAGAGGGGCCAACTCTAATTGAAGTGCTGGCGACGGCGCCGGCGTGGTCAAAGGCCGAGCGCACGTGGATCACAGAAAAGTGATGCGTTACCCCCCCGCCGCCATTGGCGATTAGCGCGAGTGGGCAGATGATGATGATGAGGATGAGGATGAGGATGATGATGATGATGATGATGATCCTCGCATCCAAGAAGGTCTGGAGCCCCCCGCTCGATACAGCCTCCCGAAGCCATGGCCTTTCCCTCTGGCGCTGCGGACGCAAGGCCTGGCCCGTGCCCAAGGCACACTCGCAGATCGCCTGAAAGCCTTGAGGCCGCCGACCGCCCCAGCCAAAGGCAGGCGGTCAGCGAAGCATCCGAGCCCTCGCGGCGACTCAGCTCGCAGACAGCTCGGCGCGCCACACCAGAGCAACAGTCCCCTAGGCACCAGGCCTCAGACGGGGACGACTTGCTCTGAGGTGGCTTTCGGAGGCGATCCTGACGGTCGGCCACAGCCTACCACCACGGTTCGGCCTCCGCCTGGCGCGGCACAGAGCACAGAGCGGGCTGGGGCGCAGCAAGCTGCGCGGGCTGCCGCGCCCAAGGCGCGCCAGCGGCTACATTAAACGGAGGCGCCGAAGGCGCTCGGAGCGGCCGACCATCAGACGGCCGTGCAAGAACGCCAGGGCCCGCCGACGCGCCGCTGCGGCTGCTCTGCAGCGAGCCGGCGGACGGCGCCGAGCGTAAGACGCTGCCCAAGAGGGGCGGGAGGGAGTGAACCCTGGCGTGCGCCGAGCCCCACGGGGCACAGCCTACGCCACGGGGCCCCTCCCCCCCAGAGGCAGCAGCTCGGCGCAGGCATTCGTGATCCTTGGGCCCGCCTGCGACACGAGCAGATCCCGTGAAGGCACCAAGGCCCCCCAGCGGGCGGGCGCCGTGCGCCTAGCTACCTTGGTCGCTCCATCAGTGCGCCATGCACCCCAGCGCTCAGAGCTGAGTGCACGGCCTACCGAGGGCGCCAGCAGAGAGAGAACCCAGCGAGCGCGCAGCCTTCGCGACGGGCCCCCCTCGGCACGAGAGTGAAGCGCCGCCGACCGACGCGGCCGTGTCGAGCGCCAAATTATTGATAAAGAGCGGCAACAACTGGCAAGCAAATTGCCTCATCGGCCATCTGAGCGTCTAAGGCCTGGGGCGCCTCGAGTGGGACCCCGAGGAGGAAGCTGGCCGCTGCGAGGGCCAACCGCGAGGCGGCCGCCGCCTCCAGAAGCTCGCCTGCAGACAAGAAGCCTGTGTCGATGCCATCGCCGCTGTAGGGAACGGATCGGCCGCCGACGTCGCCGAACCCGTCGCCGTTAGTTCCTGCAGGGGCAGTGGTGTCGCCCGCAGCAGCTGGGCCAGCGCCTCGGGGGACTCTGAGCCTCCCCCCCGCTGCGCAGTGCTGCTGGATGATCGCCTGCAGGTCGTCCAACTCGATATCGTCCACGTGGACTCCTGGCGCCGCGGCGCCCTCGGGAACCACATCCACCGTGTCGCCCTCGAGCTCATCGGGAACGGGGGTCGCAGCCGCCCACTTCAGCTCGTCGGCGATGCGCCTCATGTCGGTGGGATCCCTGCCGTCCCACAGCCAAGTGAGAGCCCTGAAACCGATCGGGCAGTCGGTGAGAGCAGGCAGGGGAGGCAAGGCCCTGAGGCCCACAGTCCCATCGAGGAGGACATCGGAAGTATCGAACCCGTCGGAGAACTCGCAATCATCACCTCGATCCTCCACCACGAGGGACGAGAGCGAGCCATCGGATGCGTCGTCGTTGTGCTCGCCCGCGGCCGCTGGCGCATCCGAGCTCATCGCGATGTACGCCTGCAGCTGCTCCCTGAGCGTGGCGAGCTGGTCCCGCAGCGCATGCTCCGCAGCAGCCCAGCCTCCCCGTAGGGAACGGATGTCCTGGGCCTGCTTCGCGACCAGAGCCCTGTGCTGGGTGCGGTTCGACGCGGGATGGTGCAACTCCCTCCTCAGCATGTCCAGCTGGTAGTCGGAGCCGAAACCGCGGCCCAGGTCCACGTCGGCGTTCGCGTCCCTGTGCAGCCTTGCGCCCTCCAGCTGCTGCAGGAGCGCCGCGTCCTGCAGATCCGATTCCAGCGCCTCCGCGAGCCGACAGGGGCTGCTCTCGAAGGTCCAGGCGACCCCAGTTGAGGCCTGGCACAACGGCAGCCTGTCGGGCAGGGATAGCATGCCAACGATCCGTACCTGGAGCACCTCGGGCAGCGGGGCAAACAGGGCAGCGGCAGGCTTGAGCGCGGGCCGCTGTGCCGCCTCGAGCCGCTGGCGCAAGACCCGCCGCAGGCGATCGAGGTGATCCTCGCCCCCCAGGAGCTCCGTCTGGACGCTGCCGTCCACTGCCACGGCGACGACCTGGTTCGCGAAGCTCACGATGGGGGGGCGCCGCCATCCATCAGTGGCGGCAGCGCCGCCCAGCACTGGGCAGTCCATGGCACCGGGAGCCTGGCAGTGCTCGTCGGGTACCTCACCGTAGTCGCCGAAGGGCAGCGCGGCCGCCTCCGGGAGCGAGGGCAGCCAGCCCAGGCGGGGGCCTGCGGCGGCCCGCGAAAGGCCCGCTACGGACGCGCGCGCGAATCCGCCCGCAGGGACCAGCAGCGCGTGCCACGCGGCGTTCCGCCGCCGCCGCATTGCGCCTGGGACGCGGCGTCCCGCGGCGGCTCGGCGCAAGGCGGGGCGCGCAGCAGCCTCCCGGTCCTGCCAGGAACCTGGGCCGCCGCTGGCCGCCTTGCCGACTGCCGCCGTGGCGGCGAGGAGGCGCCGCGCCCGCGCCCGTCGGCGGGCCGCCGAGGCGCCTACCTCGGCCTCCTCCTTCCTGCGCAGCGCACTGCCACGCCTGGTGGGCCGCCCCGCCATCGCGCCTGCGGGCAGCCCCCCGTCGCCATTGCTCATCTCCCAGTCGCGCGCCGCTGACCGCTGCGCGTGGGCGCCTGCGAAAGTCCGGAGAAACAGCTTGAGCCAAAATGGCTACGGATGATGATGATGATGATGATGATGATGATGATGATGATGATGATGATGATGATGATGATGATGATGATGATGATGATGATGATGATGATGATGATGATGATGATGATGATGATGATGATGATGATGATGATGATGATGATGGGGGGGAGGGGACGGGGGGGCAGAGGGAGGCAGGGGAGGGGGAGGAGCAGGTGCAGGAGGAGTCGGAGACAATGATGGGGGTGGAGGCGGAAGCGGGGGTGCAGGAGTCGGAGAAGGAAAACACGGGGGAGAGAAGGAAGAAAATTGATCGGTGGTGGTGTTTTGGGCGAAGCGGCATTTCAGATTTCACCATTTGCCCTCCACCCACAAAAAATAAGCTGTATTATGTGCCGTCATGGGGCCCTCGTTGGCCGTCTCGATGGGCGCGTGAGGGCCTCTTGGGCCATTTCGGTGCGATCTTGCAGGACCTGCAGCCGTGTGTGGGACTGTGATGGGCCCGTCATGGGAAGAACGTGGACAACCGGAACATGCAAGGTTTTGGCTTATTTTTCCCTTCGTGGGGCCGTCATCGGGGTCCTCCTGGGCCCTCCTGGGCCGCCTCGCAGGCCTCTTGTGTCGTCCTGCATGGGGCCACGTTGGGGGCCTCAGGCCGTCTGGAGCTCGCTCTGGTGCCTGTTAAGCAGCTCTTGGGGCACTCTTGGGGCTGTCTCGGGAGCCACCAGGAGCTCTGTCTTGGGCTTCTCTTGGGAAGTCTTCCGGTCCTCTGGAGCCGTCTTGGAACACTTGCCGGGGCCTCCTGGACCGTCTCGGGGCGATCTGGAATGGCCCCGAAACGGCGAGAACACGGAAAACATTCGAAAGGCGTGAGAAAATCAATGATTTTGGCCTCGGAGCGGTCGTCGGGATCCGGCTGGGCCGTCTTCCGAAGCATCTGGCCTGTCGTCGGGCCGTCCTGGGCTGTCATGGAGTTCCGTTCGGGCTCTCTTGGGACGTCCTCGCGCCGTCCAGAGTCCAGAGCGTCTCGGAGAAATATTCGGTCTGCCCGAGGCCGTGCTGGAGCGAGCCACCTGGGGACTTCGCCGGAACCGTCGGAGAGCGGCGGAGCGCTCCAGGCGATCGGGGGCATCTCGCGACCTTCTCGCTCCACTCGTACGCGCCACGAGCAGAAATGTAGTACAGATGACGTTGGGCTCCAGCTTCGCCTCCCGCATCTCGCTCAGAAGCGCCAAAGCCCGCTGCCACTGCTCGCCCTTCTCGAACGCGCTGATCCCAGCGTTGTAGCCGACTAGGGCTGATCCGCGGCCTTCCGGCCGCGGAATCTGCCCGCAATGGCCTGGACGTGGAAGTGGAGCGTCTCGGGGGCCTCGCGGGGGGGGGGTTGGACGGGACGGCATGGATGGAGGATGTGGCCGCTCTAGGGCGAGGTAGGCGAGGGATGCAGGCAGGCAGGCCTGAAGGCAGGAACGCGATGGTGGAGGCGGTATCAGTGGACGCACACCCATGCACGACATGATGTAGTTGTTTCTCACGCCGCGCTCTGTGTTCGTAATAATTCTTTGCGAGGCGGGTCGCCGTGATAATTGTATCTGCTCTTCGCCAGGGCCGAATGATAATTTTATCTGGTAGCGCGGTGAGAATGGGACTTGTGGGCGCGGCCTAAGAGGCCGGCAAGAAGGCGCCGAGACGGCCCAAGAAGTCTCAGGGACGGGCCAAGAGGCTTCCAAGACGGCCCAAGAAGGCCCCACGAACTCCCTAAGACAGGCCTCGATGCGAGGACACGAAGCGACCGTTCGAGCGCATCGCCCCCAAACGTCCCCAAAAAGCCTAGAGATGGCTCCCAGAGGGTCCAAAAAGTCCCCAAGACGACGCTGGAAGTTCGACGCTCCTCAACAGGAAGCATTCAAGGCCTCGTGGGGGCCGTTTGGGGGCCGTTTTTCGTCCTCCTGGGGGTCTCTCGGGACCCTCTTGGGCAATCTGGAGTGCCTCTTGGGCAGTATTGGGGCCCTGTCGGGCCGTCTTGGGCGCCTCTGGGGCCATCTTGGGGCCGTCTTGGGGCCATCTTCGGGCCGTTATTGGGCGCTCTTCGGGTTGTCTCGGGTGTCTCTTAAGCCGTCTCGGGCGCATCTGGAGCCCTCCCAGGGCACTCAGGCCGTTTGGGGGCCCTCCTTGGGTCGTTTTGGGGCGCTCTTGGGGCTCTGTGTGGGCGTATGGGGGCCCAGGACTCGGAATGCCAGGGTTTTTCCCTGTTCTTTGGCCCCCTCTTGGGCCTGGCTTGGGCCTCTTGGGCCATCTTGGGGCTCACTGGGCCGTCTGGGGACGCGCTTGGAGGCCTGTTGGGCCGTCCTGGGGCGGTCTTGTGGGTCTCTGCGGCCGTCTTGGAGCGTCGGCTAGCCGAGAAGGCGAGAAGGCAAAAATCCTTCAAACACAATTGAACAAATACAATTGTTTAGCCTCTGGGGGCATGCTTCGGAGGACTGTGGGAGGCTTTTGGAGGCCTCTTGGGCCTTGTTGGGAGCCTCTTGGGCGTTCCTTGGAGCCTCTTATGGCCACTTCGGCGCGTCTTTGGGCGGAGGGCTCGATCTGCGACGCTCGGGGGCCAGGATCTCTGTGAGAGGTGCCGAAAAATTGAATACCTTGGGCCGTCCTGGAAGCCTCTTGGTGTCGCAGTGGGGCCGTTTTGGTCGCCTCTTGGGCTCTCTTGACGCCCTCTCGGGCCGGTTGTCGTGCGTCTTGGGGGCCTCTTGGGCCGTCTTGGGGCGGTCGTGGGGACCTGGAACCAGCTTCTGCGCCATATTCCCGACAAGCAGCGCATGCTTTAATTGAACGTTGTTTTTTCTGGAAAACAATGATTTTCGCCTCTGGGGGCCATCCTTGGACGCCTCTTGGGAGTCTTTGGGGCCGTCGTGGAGGCCTCCTGGGCCGTCTTGGGTTTGTTTTCGGCGGTCTTGGGCTCTCTTGGAGCGTTCTTGGGCCGTCTTGGGGGTGTCTGGGGCCGTCCTGGGCGCCTCCTGGGAGCCTCTTGGGGCCGCCTGGGGGCCGTGTTGGGCGCCTCATGGTTTTCTTGGCGCTCTCTCGGGCCGGTTTTCGTGCCTCTAAGAGGTCTATTGGGCCGTCTTGGGGCGGTCGTGGGGACCTCTTGTCCCATCTTCTGCGCCATATACCCGACAAGCAGTGTATGCTAAAATTAAACGTTCTTTTGGAAAAACAATGATGTGGGCCTGTGGGGGGCCATCCTGGGACGCCTCTTGGGCGTCTTTGGGGCCGTCGTGGGGGCCTCCTGGGCCTTGTCGGGGCCGTTTTCGGCGGTCTCGAACTCTCTTGGAGCGCTCTTGGGCCGTTTTAGGGGTGTCTGGGGCCGTCCTGGGCGCCTCTTGGGCCGCGTGAGCGCCTCTGGGGCGTCCCCGGAGCCGTTGTGGAGTATTTTAAAGCGATCAAGACAGGGACCCTTGCCGCACGCGCGGGCCCCTGCATTGTAGAGAAGACTAGGGCTGACCCGCGGCCTTCCGGCCGCGGAATCTGCCCGCCATGGCGTGGACGTGGAAGTGAAGCGTCTCTGGGGCCTCGCGGGTAAGGAGTGGTTGGAGGGGACGGCGTAGATGGAGGAGGTGGCCGCTGGAAGTGGAGGTGGGCGAGGGATGCAAGCAAGCAGGCCTGGAGGCAGGAACGCGGTGGCGCAGACGGTGTCAGTGCAAGCACACCCACGTATGCATGACATGGTGTGGACAGAAGCTGTTTCTCACGCCGCAAGTTTGTGTTCATCATATCTTCTGTGGGGAAGGTAGCCGTGGCGCCGCAAAAAGCAGTTTGGGCTTGTCGTGGAGCGCTCTTGGAGCGTCTTGGGGATACCTTGGGCCGTCCTGGGAGCCTCTTGGTGTCGCCGTGGGGCCGTTTTGGACGCCTCTTGGGCTCTCTTGACGCCCTCTCGGGCCGGTGTTCGTACGTTTTGGGGCCTCTCGGGCCGTCTTGGGGCGGTCGTGGGGACCTTGAACCAGCTTCTGCGCCATACTCCCGCCAAAAAGCGCATGCGAAAATTGACCGTTTTTCTTGTGGGAAACAATGATTTTCGCCTGTTGGGGCCATTCTTGGACGCCTCTTGGGCGTCTCTGGAGCCGTCGTGGAGGCCTCCTGGGCCGTCTTGGGTTTGTTTTCGGCGGTATCGAGCTCTCTTGGAGCGCTCTTGGGCCGTCTTGGGGGTGTCTGGGGCCGTCCTGGGCGCCTCCTGGGAGCCTCTTGGGGCCGCCTGGGGGCAGTGTTGGGCGCCTCTCGGGTCTCTTGACGCTCTCTCGGGCCGGTTTTCGTGTCTCTGGGGGGCCTCTTGGGCCGTCTTGGGGCGGTCGCGGGGACCTCTTGTCCCATTTTCTGCGCCATATACCCGACAAGCAGTGCATGCTAACATTTGACGCTTTTCTTTCGAGAAACAATGATTTGAGCCTGTGGGGGGCCATCCTGGGACGCCTCTTGGGCGTCTTTGGGGCCGTCGTGGAGGCCTCTTGGGCCGTGTCGGGGCCGTTTTCGGCGGTCTCGAGCTCTCTAGGAGCGCTCTTGGACCGTTTTGGGGGTGTCTGGGGCCGTCCTAGGCGCCACTTGGGCCGCGTGAGCCTCTGGGGCGTCCCCGGAGCCATTGTGGGCATTTTAAGGCGATCAAGACAGGGACCCTGCCCGCACGCGCGGGCCCCTGCATTGTAGGGGTGGCTAGGGTGTACCCGTGGACTACGTCCACTTGCGAAGTGATGGGGCGCTGCCGTTAGGCGATCACGATGGATGGCGTCAGGTTCGCCTTCCACATGTCGCCGAGCAGCTTGAGCGCCACCTGATTGGGGAGCATGGGATATGAGGAGGCTCGATCGGGCCACGTGCAGAACGCATTGGGAACGGAGGCGCGATGGAGCAGCCGGGGGGAGAAGAACACGGATGTCTTCCCATCCACCTCATTATCCTTCTGTTGCTCCTGTTCCTCCTCCTCCTCCTCCTCCGTTTCCGTCTCCTCCTCCTCCTCCTCCTCTCCTCCTCCTCCTCCTCCTCCTCCATCTATTCCTCCTCCTCCTGCTCCTCGTCCTCCTCCTCCTCCTCCTCCTCCTCCTCCTCCTCTTCCTGACTTCCCCATCCTTCTGTGCCCTCCTGATCATCCTCGTCCCCCTCATCCTGTCCCTCATCTTCCTGTTCATTATCCTTTCCTTCGGGATCTCCCGCCTGTCCTTCTGCAGCGTTGGAACGCAGCGCGACAACACCCTTCGGCAAGGCGGCAAAAAATGCGGTTGCGTCGAAGGCGTCGGCAGGGCCCAGTCTCGCGGGGTCTTCCTAGGCCTCTCTCGGGGCTCTCTTCGAAATTCCTGAGATCTTCTTGGGTTCCTTTGGGAAGCTCCTCGGGGCTTCAAGGCCTTTTCGGTAAGGGCCTCGAGGGCGCCAGGACGGAACAAAAAAGAGTTTCGTGGTGTTCGTTTTGAGGGGCGCTCAAAACGAACAGTGCGCGGCCTCTCGCGGGGTCTTCCTAGGCCTCTCTCGGGGCTCTCTTCGAAGTTCCTGAGATCTTGTTGGGTTCCTTTCGGGGGCTCCTCGCGGTTTGAAGGCCGTCTCGGGGGGGGCCTCGAGGGCGCCAGGACGGAACAAAACAGAGCTTCCAGGTGTTCGTTTTGAGGGGCGTTCGAAACGAACAGTGCCCAGCCCGTGGTGGGGCCTTCCCAGGCCTCTCTCGGGCTCCATTCGAAGCGTCTGAGATCTTCTTGGGCTCCTTTGGGAAGGTCCTCCCGGCTTCAAGGCCGTCTTGGTAGGGGCCTCGAGGGCGTCAGGACGGAACCACAATGAGCTTCGAGGTGTTCGTTTTGAGTGGCGCTCAAAACGAACAGAACAGTGCGTGGCCTCTCGCTGGGTTTTCCCAGGCCACTCTCGGAGCTCTCTTCGAAGTTCCTGAGAGTTTCTTGGGCTCTTTTGGGTGGCTCCTCGCGGCTTCAAGGCCCTCTCGGTAGGGGCCTCCGGGGCGCCAGGATGAGGGGCGCTCAAAACGAACAGAGCGCAGCCTTTCGCGGGGCCTTCCGAGGCCTCTCTCGGGGCTCTCTGCGAGGTTCCTGAGATCTTCTTGGGCTCCTTTGGGAGGCTCCTCGCGGTTTGAAGGCCGTCTCGGGAGGGGCCTCGAGGGCGCCAGGACGGAACAAAACAGAGTTTCCAGGTGTTCGTTTTGAGGGGCGCTCGAAAGGAATAGTACCCAGCCCCTGGCACGGGGCCGCAAAGAACGCGAGGGCACGGGGAAAAGCACGCACCGGGAAGCTGCTGAGCTTGCAGGGCGCCTCCGGAAGCATCTCGGAGCGCCCGAAGAAACCCCAAAGAGAGCCCGGAGGAGGCCGCGGGGGGCCGGAAGAAGGCCCCGAGGCGCCGGAAGGGCCGGACAGGGGGCCCGAGGCAGCCGAAAAGAACGCGAGGGCGCGGGGAGAAGCACGCACCGGGAGCTGGCAGGGAACCTCGTCAGCAGGAACTTGAAAGTGGCTCGTTTTCCCAAGGAAATGCCTCTTTTTCCCCTCTTCAGACGCTCCTGCCGGCGCGTGTTGGAGTGTCTTGGGCCATCGTGGGCGTGAGGGGGAGGCTGCTGAGCTTCCAGGGCGCCTCCGAGAAGGCATCTCGGAGCGTCTCGGAGCGGCCTGGGGCAGCCTCGGAGCCGCGCTGGAGTCGACCAGAGCTTGCTGGGGCGCCCGGGGAGGGCTCCGGAGGGGCCGGTCCGCTGCCACTGCTCTACACTTTCGCGAGCAGTGAAAGCTGCATTGTAGTAGAGATGACGTTGGGCTCCAGCTTCGCGTCCCGCATCCCGCTTAGCAGCGCCAGGGCCCGCTGCCACTGCTCGCCCTTCTCGCACGCGCTGATCCCAGCGCTGCAACTGATGATGTCGGGCTCCAGTTTCGCTTCCCGCATCTCGCTTAGCAGCGCCAGCGCCAACTGCCACTGCTCGCCCTTCTCGCACGCGCTGATCCCGGCGTTGTAGCTGACTGGGGCAGACCAGTGGACTCCGTCCACGACATCGTTCTGGAATGGTTCTCGAAGGAACGGCGCAGATTGTACCGAAATCTACAAACACGGCGGCGGCTCGGGCGGCGGCAGCGAGACCGCGCCTTCGTGTCCGAGCTCTTGCAACGCTCCAGCAGCTTGGCCCAGCGCACTGCTCGTTCACCCCCCTCCTATTGAGGACAGTTTCGAAGTCTCTCGGAGATGTGCGTCGAAGTCGAAGCCCATCTGAGGCGTCTCAGAGCGCTCGGGGAAGGGCTCGGGAGGCCATCGGGGAAAGCCACCGAAAGCGCCGGGGAGGCTCGCAAGGATCTACAGGGAGGGCCCAAGAGAGCTTCAAGAAAATTTGAAATTCTGTCAAATCTTTAGAGAAACCGCTGTCGGGTCGGCCATCACCTCCGGGTGCGCCTTGATGGTGCGATCCAGTCGCATCACCGCCAACGGGAGGGTTTGTTCGCCATGTCCCATTCTGTTCGCCCAGAGGGTCTGTGGAGGCCTTCGGGCAAACAGAACGGGACAGGGCAAGGAATGGGGAAGACTTCTCCGAATCTCCTGGGCCCCCCAGGTGCTCGTCCGAAGAATGCGGAGAGGTCCCAGGGTCATATCAATTGGCTGCTGTCCCAGGGGTCCGGTCTGCTTGGCCCGAAGAGTTCGCCAAGGCCCCTGGGGGAACAGAGTGGCACAGCATATGGGGCAAAGGGGGGCGGTAGCTGGCCTGTCAGACCCGGCGTTCGTCTTCTGCCCAAGCGGCGCGGGGCCCACGGGCCCCAGGGTTGGCGGCCCGCTGGGTTTCCTCTTGTTCGCCCACAGGGTTGGAGGAGGCCTCCAGGCGAACAGAATGGGGCAGGACAATGAATGTGGGAGACTTGTCGCAAGCTCCCAGCCCCCCCAAGTGTGCGCCCGAAGGGTGTGGGGCCGCGTTGGCTCCCTCAAAGGGCCGTCTTGGAGCCGTCCAGGCCCGTCTTGAGGGCGCCGTGTGCCGTGATGGGGCCGTCTTGGTTCGTCGTGGGCCCCTCATGGGCCGTCCGTAGGCCGTCCTGGGCCCATCGGGGTCCTCGTGGGGCTGTCTTGGAGCCGTCTGGGACCGTGAGGGGGCCGCCTTGGAGTCGTCTTGGGCCCCTCCTGTGCGCCTCCTTGGGCCGTCCTGGGCCCAGCAGGGGCCGTGTTGGCACCCTCTTGGGGCTGTCTTGGAGCCGTCTTGAGCCGTCGCAGCGCGCCTTGGGTTCGTGCTAGGTCCGTCTTGGCCCGTCTTGGGGCCTTCCTGGGCGTTTCCTCGGACCCTCCTCCGTCCTGGGCCCGTCTGGGGCCGTGTTGGCACCCTCGCGGCGAGGAAGCTCGGAGGCGGGCTCGAGGCCTCTTTGGGGCAATTTTGGAAGCTGTTGGGGCCTCCGTTGGGGCCTCGTCTGGGCTCCTTGGGAGCTTCCTGGGGCCTCTTCGGGGGATTATTGGCGGCCCCTTGGGGCGGGCCTCTTGGGGGCCTGCTTGGGCCTCCTGGCGCCCTCTTGGGGCGGAATGCTAGGATTTTCGGTCCGTGGTCCCCCTCTTGGCCCCCTCTTGGGCCTGTCTTCGGGCCCTCGTGGGCCGTCTTGAGCGTCTCTTGGGTCGTCTTGGGGCCCTCTTGGGCTGTCTTGGGGCGCTCTTGGAAACCTCTTGGGCCGTTCTGGGGCGCTCTTGGAGGCCTCTTGGGCCGTCTTCGAGCGTCGGAAAGCGGAAAAGGCGAGAAGGCCAAAATCCTTCCAAAACCGTCGTAAAGCGGATGATTTTGACGCCCAAAACCGTCCAAAACCTCCTGAGGCGGTCCCCTCGTCCGCCCCCGTGGCACCTCTTGGGGACCTCTTTTGGGCTCCTGGGGGCCTCTTGGGCCTCTCTGGGCTCGTCTATCGCGCCCCTTGGGCTGTCTTGGGGCCCCCTGGGGCCTTCTTGGGCGGTCCTCGGGCCGTCTTGGGGCCATCTTGGGCCGCTCTTCGGGCCATCTTGGGGTCCCGTTGGCCTGTCTTGGGCGCCTCTGGGGCCGTCCTGGGGCCGCCTTGGACCGTCTTGGGGCCCTCTTGGACCGTCTTGGGGTCCTCTTGGGGACCTCTTCGACCGTCTTGGAGCGGTCTTGGATGCCTCTGGGGGGGGTTCGGAGCGTCGGGAAGCCGAAAAAGCGAGGAAGCAAAAAACCTCGGAAAACACAATGAAAATCAACGATTTTGGCCTCTCGGGGCTCTCTTGGGAGGCCTCTTGGGAGGCCTATTGGGCCGTCTTGGGGAGCTCTTGGGCCGTCTTGGGCCAATCTTGGGCGTCTTGGCCGGATCATTGCGCGTCTCGGGGCCCTCTTGGGCCGCCTTCGGGGCATCTTGAGCGGCTCGGAGCCGTCTTTGAGCGGCTCGGAGCCGTCTTTGGGCCGTCGGGGCGGCCTCCGGAGCGTCTCGGAGCAGTTTCCGGCCATTTGGTCCTTTTTACTTCCGGCACGCAGTTCCTTTGGCCATATAGTATAGACTAGGGCTGACCCGTGGACTCCGTCCACGACATCTTTCTGGTATGGTTCTCGGAGGAACGGCGCAGATTGTACCGAAAATCTACAAACACGGCGGCGGCTCGGGCGGCGGCAGCGAGACCGCGCCTTCGTGTCCGAGCTCTTGCAGCGCTCCAGCAGCTTGGCCCAGCGCACTGCTCGTTCACCCCCCTCCTATTGAGGACAGTTTCGAAGTCTCTCGGGGATGTGCGTCGAAGTCGAAGCCCATCTGAGGCGTCTCAGGAGCGCTCGGGGAAGGGCTCGGGAGGCCATCGGGGAAAGCCACCGAAAGCGCCGGGGAGGCTCGCAAGGATCTACAGGGAGGGCCCAAGAGAGCTTCAAGAAAATTTGAAATCCAGTGAACTCTTTAGAGAAACCGCTGTTGGGTCGGCCATCACCTCCGGGCGCGCCTTGATGGTGCGATCCAGTCGCATCACCGCCAACGGGAGGGTTTGTTCGCCATGTCCCATTCTGTTCGCCCAGAGGGTCTGTGGAGGCCTTCGGGCGAACAGAACGGGACAGGGCAAGGAATGGGGAAGACATGTCCGAATCTCCTGGGCCCCCCAGATGCTCGTCCGAAGAATGCGGAGAGGTCCCAGGGTCATATCAATTGGCTGCTGTCCCAGGGGTCCGGTCTGCTTGGCCCGAAGAGTTTGCCAAGGCCCCTGGGGGAACAGAATGGCACAGCATATCGGGCAAAGGGGGGCGGTAGCTGGCCTGTCAGACCCGGCGTTCGTCTTCTGCCCAAGCGGCGCGGGGCCCACGGGCCCCAGGGTTGGCGGCCCGCTGGGTTTCCTCTTGTTCGCCCACAGGGTTGGAGGAGGCCTCCAGGCGAACAGAATGGGGCAGGACAATGAATGTGGGAGACTTGTCGCAAGCTCCCAGCCCCCCCAAGTGTCGCCCGAAGGGTGTGGGGCCGCGTGGCTCCCTCAAAGGGCCGTCTTGGAGCCGTCCAGGCCCGTCTTGAGGGCGCCGTGTGCCGTGATGGGGCCGTCTTGGTTCGTCGTGGGCCCCTCATGGGCGCGTCCGTAGGCCGTCCTGGGCCCATCGGGGTCCTCGTGGGGCTGTCTTGGAGCCGTCTGGGACCGTGAGGGGGCCGCCTTGGAGTCGTCTTGGGCCCCTCCTGTGCGCCTCCTTGGGCCGTCCTGGGCCCAGCAGGGGCCGTCTTGGCACCCTCTTGGGGCTGTCTTGGAGCCGTCTTGAGCCGTCGCAGCGCGCCTTGGGTTGTGCTGGGTCCGTCTTGGGGCCTTCCTGGGCGTTTCCTCGGACCCTCCTGGGACTTTCTGGGGCCTCTTGGTGCAACGGACCGCCGAAACGGCGGGAAACGCAAACGGTGTAACAGTAAACAATAGAAAATTAATGATTTTTGCCAGCTGGGGCTCTCTTGCCATCTTGGCCCGTCTTGAGGCCCATACCGGGCGCGTCCTTGGGCCGTCCTGGGCGCACCCTCCTGGGACCGTCTTGGAATCGTCTTGGGCCGTCTTGAGCGCGCCTTGGGCCGTCCTGGGCCCGCCTGGGGCCGTGTTGGCACCCTCGCGGCGAGGAAGCTCGGAGGCGGGCTCGAGGCCTCTTTGGGGCAATTTTGGAAGCTGTTGGGGCCTCTGTTGGGGCCTCGTCTGGGCTCCTTGGGAGCCTCCTGGGGCCTCTTCGGGGGATTCTTGGCGGCCCCTTGGGGCCTCTTGGGGGCCTGTTTGGGCCTCCTGGTGCCCTCTTGGGGCGGAATGCTAGGATTTTCGGTCCTTGGTCCCCCTGTTGGCCCCCTCTTGGGCCTGTCTTCAGTCTTCGGGCCCTCGTGGGCTGTCTTGAGCGTCCCTTGGGTCGTCTCGGGGCCCTCTTGGGCTGTCTTGGGGCGCTCTTGGAAACCTCTTGGGCCGTTCTGGGGCGCTCTTGGAGGCCTCTTGAGCCGTCTTCGAGCGTCGGAAAGCGGAAAAGGCGAGAAGGCCAAAATCCTTCCAAAACCGTCGTGCAGCGGATGATTTTGAGGCCCAAAACCGTCCAAAACCTCCTGAGGCGGTCCCCTCGTCCGCCCCCCTCGCTTCGAAGCAGTTTTGAAGCCCCGTGGCACCTCTTGGGGACCTCTTTGGGGTTCCTGGGGGCCTCTTGGGCCTCTCTGGGGTCTAGTGCGCCCCTTGGGCTGTCTTGGGGCCCCCCAAGGCCTTCTTGGGCGGTCCTCGGGCCGTCTTGGGGCCATCTTGGGCCGCTCTTCGGGCCATCTTGGGGTCCCGTTGGCCTGTCTTGGGCGCCTCTGGGGCCGTCCTGGGGCCGCCTTGGACCGTCTTGGAGCCCTCTTGGACCGTCTTGGGGTCCTCTTGGGGACCTCTTCGACCGTCTTGAGGCGGTCTTGGATGCCTCTGGGAGGGTTCGGAGCGTCGGGAAGCCGAAAAAGCGAGGAAGCAAAAAACCTCGGACAAAAAACTAATGAAAATCAGCGATGTTGGCCTCTCGGGGTTCTCTTGGGAGGCCTCTTGGGAGGCCTATTGGGCCGTCTTGGGGAACTCTGGGGCCGTCTTGGGCCAATCTTGGGCGTCTTGGCCGGATCATTGCGCGTCTCGGGGCCCTTTTGGGCCGCCTTCGGGGCATCTTGAGCGGCTCGGAGCCGTCTTTGAGCGGTTCGGAGCGATTTCCTTCCGGCACGCGGTTCCTCCGGCCATATAGTATAGACTGGGCTGACCCGCTGCCTTCCGGCCGCGGAATCTGCCCGCCATGGCGTGGACGTGAAAGTGGAGCGTCTCCGGGGCCTCGCGGGGGGGCGAGGTTGGAGGGGACGGCATGGATGAGATGCTGACATGTGTACGGCTTCCGTCGGAAAAGCGGTAATTGTGGCCTCCTGGGGCCCTTCTGGGAAGCCTATTCGGCGTTTCTTGGGCCGTCGTAGAAGCGTCTTGGGCCGTCTTGGCGCCGCAAAACGCAGTCTTGGTTTGTCGTGGGGATACCTTGGGCCGTCCTGGGAGCCTCTTGGTGTCGCCCTGGGGCCGTTCTGGGCTCCTCTTGGGCTCTCTTGACGCCCTCTCGGCCCGGTTTTCGTGCATCTTGGGGGCCTCTTGGGCCGTCTTGGGGCGGTCGTGGGGACTTTGAACCAGCTTCTGCGCTATATACCCGACAAGCAGCGCATGCTAAAATTTAGCATTTTTCTCCGGGGAAACAATTATGTTCGCCTCTTGGGGCCATCCTTGGACGCCTCTTGGGCGTCTCTGGGGCCGTCGTGGAGGCCTCCTGGGCCGTCTTGGGTTTGTTTTCGGCGGTCTTGGGCTCTCTTGGAGCGCTCTTGGGCCGTCTTGGGGGTGTCTGGGGCCGTCCTGGGCGCCTCTTGGGGCCGTGTTGGGCGCCTCTTGCCGAAAAAACGAAAAGGCCAAAAACATAGAAACAAAAACAAAGACAATCAACGATTTTGGCTTCTGCAGCCCCTCTTGGAGGTGGACTTCGAGCGCTGTGGGGGGCCTCGTGGAGGCGTCTCGGGCCGTCTTGAAGGCGTCTTGAAGCCATCTTAAGCGTCTCGGATACACTCTTGGACCGTCTTCGGGACCTCCTGAGACCGTCTTGTGGCGATCTGGGAATCCTGGATCAGTCCGCGAGCGGTCCGGGGGCCTCCCGGGCCCGTCGGGCAGCGGCCCGGAAGCTCTCCGGGCGGCCCGCGAGCTCCCTGGGCGGCCTGGGGCGCTGCCGCTGCTAGGTCTTTTTCGCAAGCGCTTCGCCCGGAAGTGTAGTAGAGACTAGGGCTGACCCGTGGACTACCGTCCACGAGTGCCCGAGGATTGAGCGTGCGCTCGTTGCTGTTTATTGCTTCAGGGTGCGCTGATTGCTTGATGATCCTGACAGCGTCTGGAGCAACGCTAGCAGCAGCAGCAGCAGCAGCAGCAGCAGCAGCAGCAGCAGCAGCATCAGATCCAGCACCAACGGCAGTAGCAGCAGCAACAGCTGCAGCAGCAGCTCCAGCAACAACAGAAGTAACGCGGTCCTCCGGGGGCCTCCCGGGGGCCTTCTCGTCCTCGTCGTCGTCGTCGTCGTCGTCGTCGTCGTGGTCGTCGTCGTGGTCGTCGTCGTGGTCGTCGTCGTCGTCGGCGTCGTCGCCGCTGTCGTCGTCGTCGTCGTCGTCGCCGCTGTCGCCGTCGTCGTCGTCGTCGTCGTCGTCGCTGTCGTCGTCGTCGTCGTCGGTCGTCGTCGTCGTCGTCGTCGTCGTCGTCGTCATCGTCGTCGCCGTCGTCGTCGTCGTTGCCGTCCTCCTCGTTCTCATGCTCCTACCCCCCTCCTCTCGCCCTCCTCCTCCGTCTTACCCCCTTCCTCCTGTCCAGCCTGCTGCTTGTCGTGCCAGCAGTGCCGCGTGCTGTAGCAGGCTGTTTCCGGCGGAGACATCGGGAACGGCGTTTTTTTTTTGTCCTGACAAAAGCCAGCCGCACGCGCGCTGGCCAGAAGTTCGAAAAACGCGCAATTGCGCCGTCCTCAGTAGTGGACCGAAAGGACCGAGAACAGGCAGAGGAAGGCCACCGTGATGAAAGCCACCTCGAACAACGAACAGGCGAAGACGTCGGTCACGCCATCGAAGCCCGTGCGCTCGTGCCTGCATAAACGTGCCCCCCGATCACTGGGAGCTGCCCCCCCGAAGAGCTCCTGCCGCCAGCAGCACCGTCGACGCCTCATGGACCCCGACACCCACCACAAGGCCAGCATGCTCGCCAGAGGGCCGCTCGACCAGACGATCAGGGCGCACATCAGCAGATGCACCACCTGCGCCGTGGGCTCCAGCATCGTCCCCGTCGTAGACGTCCTTGCCGCGAATGCCCGCCACCTCCGTCCCATGCGCACTGGGGCGGACCTCCGTCGAAGACTCCAGTACCAGCCGATCGTCCGACACACCGTGGGCCCCGAACGCCTGAGCCAGAAGACCAGGGTCCTCAGCAGGAGGATGCACCAGCGGAACAGGGAGTACAGCAGCAGGCACTCCAGCAGCAATGCGGACACCCAGATCCCCAGCAGGAAGATCTCCAAACATACCGCCACGAAACCCTTCACTGCCAGGGTGGCCCGACTCCATGAAGAGAGAGAGCGCGAGGCCGACGGCGAAGGTTCGCTCCGCCGAGCCGCGCGGCCGCGGCCGCGCGTCTTCAGGGGTCCTGCACCGCATGGCCAGGACCCCTGGCCACGGGGGTCCGCCCGAAGGCAAGGCCCCCGACCGTGAGGAAGCCGACCTCCGAGACGGACTTACCCATGCCGTTCAGGGAGGCGGCCGCCCGGCCGCAGCGAGGCGGTCGAGGTTGCCCTGGAGCGACTGCAGGTCCGCCGCGAAGGTGTCCCTGCACTCGGCCGCGACCGCGGCGCCGCCTGCTCCCAGAGCAGGCGTCGCGCGCGCCGCCGCCGCCGCGCCCCAGACCTCGACCGCATCGGTGTCGGTCCTGCGGATCTGCCGTCGAGGAGCGGGCGGGGCCACGCCGGGGCCGCGGCCCGCCACCAGCCCGTCCGCCCACTCGTCGTCCAGCTCCTCTTGCATCTCAGCCGGCTCTGCAGCGGGCGCAGCAGCGACCTCCAGGAGACGGAGGCCCGCGGGGGCAGGCTGCGGGCGGCGCTGCCGCCGCGGCCTGCGACCACCCCCCACGGCGCCGTCCATCTCGGCGTCACCGCGCGTCTCGCCGCCGTCGGCGCGAGCAGCGTCGGCCGCGGCCCCGCCGCAGCCCGCAGCGCCGCCGCCACGACCACCACGCCTCCGTCGCCGTCGCCGCCTCCCAGGGGCAGCAGCAGCGCCAGGCGCGGGCGCGGGCGGCGGTGTGGCGGGAGCCCGAAAGCTCGCCACCGCCGCGCGCAGCAGGCCCTCGGCGGCCCGCAGCAGGCGCACTCCCGACTGGGAGTGGCCCGCCGCGAGGCCCGCCGCGGCGTGCGTCGCCAGGAGCGCCCCGCGGGCTGTTTCCTCGGCGACGCGCTGCTGCGAGAGCGCACCTGGCATTGCCCCGCAGCGAGCGCGGCGCGGCCGCGGCCCAGCGATGCGGAGTTGAGCCCAAATGGTACTCCCGACTCCATGAAGCCGTCCTCGCCCTCGAAGCCGAATGCCGAGCTGAAGACGACTGCCCCGCACGAGCACCGAAGCCCGTGCCGCCGTGCCGGGACAGGGCCGAAGGGCAGCCCCGCCTCCCAGCCCAGCCGCGGGCCGGCGGCCGCCCAAGCGATGCCGCTGGCGGACGCCGAAGCGAAGCCTCCAGGCGGCACCCGCGCGGCGTGCCAAGCGGCGTTGCGGCGCCGCCTGGAGCTTCCAGGGACGCGGCGCCGGAGCTTCCAGGGACGCGGCGCCCACTGGCCGCGCACTGGAGGGCAGGCCTAGACGCGAGCTCGCGGTCGCGCCATGAGCCAGGCTCGCCACCTGCGCCAGCGCGGCGGCCGATGGCCGCCTCAACAGCAGCCTGCCGCCGCTTTCGAGCGGCACGGCGAGCCGCCGTCGGGCCCAGGGAGTCGATGTCAGCCTGCCGTTGCGATGAAGGCCGCCACGCTGTCGGGCCGCCCGCCGCCGCCATCCCCGAGAGCCAAAAGCCCCACTCCCCCAAGTCCCTCACGCCCGCCAAGTTGCCCCGTGAAGCTGGGGTCTCGGGGTACGCCGGGGGACAAAGTCCAGGAGCAGGGGGCCAACGGAAAGGCATGAGCCAAACTGGCTACGGACATCGGGAACGGCGGGGGGGCCCTCCGATACCCGGGAGGGGGTCCTCGTGGGGCTCTGTGGGAGCCTCTGGAGAGCCTCTGGGGGCCTCTTGAGAGCTCTTGGGAGCGCCTCTGAAGCTTTCTGGGGGCCTCTGGAGAGCGCCCGGGGGCCTCGTGGGAGCGCCTCCGGGGCCTTCTGGGGGCCTCTCGGGGGCGTCTTGGAGCCTTGCTGGCCGTGGAGGGGCCGGGAGGGGGGGGGGAAGCGCTCCGAACTGGACCCTATTGGGCGTCCTTGGGGCTGTCTGGGGGGGTGCTTGGGCCGTCTTGGGGGCCCCGGGAGCTCGATCGGGGGCCTCTGCGTCTTGGGGACTCCCTTGGAGGACGTCAAAAACCCTAGAGAATATCGATAGTTTTGCGGCCTCGGGGCCCTCGTGGAGGTCCCCAGGGAGTTCCACGGAAGCTCGCGGGGGCCCTCCGAGCTCGTCCTGGGGCCCTCTCGGGCTCGCTGGGGGGCTCCCGGGAGACTCTCGAGGCCTCCGTCGGGGCCCTCTGCATGGGCCATCCCGGGGCTGCCCCGGGCGGGGACGGTGTCACCCCACGGGCGGGGCCCCCGGAGCGCCGCCGCGGGTGACCATCGCTCGCCCTTGTCGCAAGCGCAAATGCCCGGTGTTGTAGTATAGACTAGGGCTGACCCGTGGACTCCGTCCACGACATCTTTCTGGAATGGTTCTAGGAGGAGCGGCGGAGATTTTGCGCCAGCAGCTTGGCCGTCGCGAGGACGCCGTCGTCGCCGGCATCGTCGGCGTCGTTGTCGTCGCCGCCGCGACGCCGCCGTCGTACCCGTCACAGTCGGCGTCGTTGTCGTGGTGGTGGTGGTCGTCGTCGCGGGTTGTGGGCACTGGAAGGAGAGTGGCGACGTCGGTAGGACTGACCCGTGGACTCCGTCCACGAAATCTGCACGAACTGGCATCCGATTGTGGGAACAGACCTCACATTCCACGCATGCCACTGCGTGCTGCTGCTTGCTGCCGCTTTTGCGAACAATTGGTAATGCTTGAGGCCGCTGCTGCATGTTCTTGCTGCTTGTGGCTGCAGGTTGCTGCTGATAGCCAATTCCGCTCGGTGCGTGCTTCTACCCGCTACCTGCCGCTGCTTGCGGCTGCTGTGTGCCGCCGCTGCTGCTGTCTGTTTCGCGCCCACTGGAGACATCGATGCTGCCCCAGGGCACTCGGAATGTCGCACGGTGGACTGTGCATGGGAGCTCACTGTGGATGCGCAGGGAGCCACGTCCTTTTGGGCGCCGTCTCCGCGCCCCTCTGGGATCAAACTGTATTGGGGACTGCGCTCCCTGGAGGCTTCAAGCGTATCTCGCCTCACTTGGGCGGCAGCGGCGAAGGGCGCCCTGGAGCTCGGAGGCCATAGTAAAGGGAAGTAGCGCCCATGTGCTGTTCATTATTCGGCGCTCTTTCGCTCGCGCCCGCACCCACCGAGGAGGGCAACGCTCCCTAAGCGGCCACTGATGGCGGGCGCTTCCTGTTTTCCTTGGGAACCGTTTGGGGGCCTCCCAAGGTTTCTTGTCAGCCGTCTTTTCTTGTCAGCCGTCTGGAGGCCTTTTGGGGCCTCCTTGGACTGCACTGCGGCCTCCTAGGGGCGCCATCTTGGATGCCCCTTGGGCCGTCTTGGGGCCGTCTGAGGCCATCTTGGACGCCTCTGGGGCTGGCTTGAAGCCGTCTTGGGCCGCTCTTGGGGCTGCCTTGGGTGCCTCTTGAGCCGTCGTGGGCGCCTCGGGAGCGGTCCTGGGGCCGTCTTGGGCCGTCTTGGGGCCCTCATGGGGCGCTCCTGAGGCGTCCTGGAGCGATCTTTGGGGGGTGAATTGTCCTCATGGATGCTTTGAAAACGAAAAGCACGGGAAGGGCGATTCTTCCTCGTTCGGGCTCTCTTGTGGCTCGTCTTGGGGCCCTCGTGAAGGCCTCCGGGGGCGACTCGGAGCGCCTGGGCCATCTTGGAACGTCTCGGAACGCGCTGGGGCTTGCTGGGGCTCGCAGGGGCCTGCTAAGCCATTTTGGTCCGAATCGCCTTTTTCGCACGCGCGGGGCCCTGCACGGAAACTTCGTGCGCTAGGACGTCCACGATGAATGCCGAATCCGCGAACTCCGTCAGGGAGGTAAGCGTTGACGTGGTGTTGCGGCACGGCCCCGCGCGGCCGTCTGCGGGGTCGTCGAGGGACGTCTTTGGAGTTTCCTGTCCTGGCTTCGGGCTTTGAGTGGGCGTCCTGGGGCTGTGCTCGGGTGCTCTTCGGCCCGATTGAATGATTACCGTCTCGGGGCGGCCATACGGAGCGTCCCACGACAGACCCAAGGGTGGTAACCACCAAGGAGCTTTGTACTGAGTTACTGAGCACCCGTCGCTCTGGCACCAGGGTGCCTGGAAAGGGTCGGATGGTGGCCTGGAGCCCCAAGAGTTGGCATCGGAGGGCTCTAAGAAGGCGCTCCAGGGAGGGGAGGCGACTACCAAAGGGCGGTGTAGTGACCGGCTTGGGTCCATCTTCGGGGCGTCTTGGAAATCTCCGGAAGCGTTCTGGGGCCGTCCAGGGACGTTTTGCCGCCGTGATGGGAGGCACCTGAGAGGTCTTTGTGCGATCTTGGGTGCCTGTATGGCAGTGTCGGACGCTTTGAAGACGACGAGCAGGGGAAGAGAGCAAGTTGCCGCCCTCCTGAAGGATTGGGGCATATGTCTCCGCGTTGGAGCTCTATTGGAGCGCTGCTTCGAGCCCAGATGGAGCATCTTGGAACTGTCTCGGGCCTGTGGAAACTATCGTGGGCGTCTTCGAGCGCGGAGGCCGTCTGGGATCGTCTGGGAGGTATCACGGGAACCTCCTGAGGCGGGTAGGAGGTATCCTGAGAGTCGGGTGGCCGCCTTGGGCCGTCCAGGAAGCCTCAGGGCCTTCAGGGCAAGCCGCCACCGTGGGGCCGTCTAGGAAGCCTCATGGCCTTCGGCGAAATCCGCCACCGTGCCTGTGCCTGGGTAATGGCTCAGAGGCGTCTGGGGTCCCTCTTGAAGGCAGCTTTGGGGCCTCTCGGGGGCTGTCTTGGGGCCTCGTGGGACTTGCTTTGGGTTTCTTGGGGGCCTCTGGTGACCTCTTGGCGTTCCCTTCGGGGGGTCTTGGGGCCTTGTGTGGGCGTATGGGGGCCCAGGGCTCGGAATGTAACGTTTTTTTCCCCGTTCTTTGGCCCCCTCTTGGGGTCCTCTGGGGCCGTCTTGGGCGCCTCTTGGGGTTCCCGGGGCCGTCTGGGGACGCGCTTGGAGGCCTGTTGGGCCGTCCTGGGGCGGTCTTGTGGGTCACTTCGGCAGTCTTGGGGCGTCGGCCGAGAAGGCGAGATGGCAAAACTCCTTCAAAAACGATTGAAAAATGAAGGATGTTGGCCTCGGGGGGCATGCTTCGGAGGACTGTTGGAGGCTCTTGGAGGCCTCTTGGGCCTTGTTGGGCGCCTCTAGGGGGCCTCTTGGGCGCTCCTTGGAGCCTCTTATGACCACTTCGGCGCGTCTTTGGGCGGAGGGCTCGATTTGTGACGCTCGGGGGCCAGGATCTTCGTGAGGGGTGTCGAAAAATTGCCCTCCATGGGAGCGCATTTATCCACATGCGCTGTTTTGCCCCTCTGGCACGCCCTGATGTCCGCCAAGAAGAGACTAGGGCTGACCCGCGGCCTTCTGACCGCGGAATCTGCCCGCCATGGCGTGGACGTGGAAGTGGAGCGTTTCCAGGACCTCGCAGGCGAGGTGAGGTTGGAGGGGACGGCGTGGATGGAGGAGGTGACCGCTGGAGGGGGAGGTGGGCGAGGGATGCAGGCAAGCAGGCCTGAAGGAAGGACCGCGGTGGTGGAGGCCCGTGTCAGTGGAAACACACCCATGGCGGCATGACATGGTGTGGACAGAAGCTGTTTCTCACGCCGCAATATGTGTTCATCATAGCTTCTGCGGGGAGGGTAGCCGTGATAATTGTATCTGCTCCTCGCCGGGGCCGAATGTTAATTTTATCTGGTAGTGTGGTGACAATGGGGCATGTGGGCGCGGCCTAAAAGGCCCGCAAGAGGGCGGCGAGACGGCCCAAAAGGTCTCCAGGACGGGCCACGAGGCTTCTTAAACGGCCCCAGAGGGCCCCACGAACTCCCTAAGTCGGGCCCCAGTGCGAGGGCACGAATCGGCCTTTCGAGCGCACCGCCCCAAGACGTCCCCCAAAGGCGCAGATATGGCTCCCAGAGGATCCAAGAAGCCCCTCAGACTACGCTGGAAGTTCGACGCTCCCCAAGAGAGAAGGATCCAAGGCCTCTTGGGGGCCGTTTGGGGGCCTCTTTTCGACCTGCTGGGGGTCTCTCGATGCCCTCTTGGACCGTCTTGAGTGCCTCTTGGGCCGTCTTGGGGCGATGTGGGGCCGTCTCGGGCGCCTCTCGGACCATCTTGAGGCCGTCTTGGGGCCATCTTGGGCCGATCTTGGGCGCTCTTGGGGCTGTCTTGGATGTTTCTTGGGCTGTCTCGGGCGCTTCTGGAGCCGTCCGGGGACCGTCTCGGGCCGTTTTGGGTGGGCCGATCTGGGGGCCTGTACAGTCGTCTGGGAGACTGTGCACATGGAAAGGCTTCGAGACGGGGCGGTGGGGGTTGCACAGCCGTCTTGGAGACGGGGCGCTGGGGCCGTCTAGGGCTATCATGAACTGCTCTTGGGGCTGTCTTGGGTGCGTCCTGGCCGTCTGTGGGTTTTTGGGGGGGCCCTCCTGGGGGCCTGTGAGCGCGTCTTCGGGCGAGCCGGGGGCCTGAGTAGCCGTCTTGGGCGCTGCGAGGACGAAAAAACATGATACAGTGAAAATGTGTGTTTCCCGTCGGGAATGGGACGTTTTTGGCCTCTTGGGGCTCTCCTGGAGGCCGTCCTAAGCCATCTTGGGAGCCTCCTGGCCTTGGGGGCCTCTGAGGCTGTCCTGGGGCTCCCAGGGGTGCTCTGAGGCTGTCTCGGGTGCGTCTTGGGCAATCTCGGGTGCCTCTGGAGCCGTTCCGGGGCCGTGTGAAGCAGTTTGGGAGCTCTCCTGGTGGCCTGTGGGCGCGTCTTGGGACGAGCTGGGGGACCTGTATAGAAGATATCATGAACATGTGCTTTCCCCGTAGGGAATGGGACGATTTTGGCATCTTGGGGCTCTCCTGGAGGCCCTCCTGGGCAATCTTGGGAGCCTCCTGGCCTGCATTGGGAGCCTCTGGGGCTGTCTCGGGGCTTCCAAAGGTGAGGCCGTCTTGGCGCCCCCTGGAGCCTCTCGGAGCCGTCCCGTGGGCCATTATGAACTGCTCTTGGGGCTGTCACGGGTGCGTCTTGGGCCGTCTGGGGCGCCTCTGGAGCCGTCTCGGGGCCGTCTCGGGCGTTTGGGGGCCCTCCTGGGGTGCTCTGGGGGCGTCTTGGGGGCCTGTATAGCCGCCTTGGACGCGGTGAAGACGACAAGAGCGAGCATATCAAAAATATACGTTTTCCGGAGGGAATGTGGCAATGTTTGCATCTTGGGTCCCTCCTGGGGGTCCTCATGGGCCGCCTTGGGAGCCTCCTGGCCTGCCTTGGAAGCCTCTGAAGCCGACCTGGGGCTCGGTTGGGTCCCTCTTGATCTGTCCGGGCGCCCTCGTGGGCGTCTCTGAGCCGTCTCGGAGCGGCCCAAGGGCTCGCAGGGCGGCCTGGAGAGACCGGTCAACATTTCAAGACAGAGGACCTTCTGGCACGCAAAGATCGCTGTTTTGTAGAAGAGACTAAGGCTGACCCGTGGACTCCGTCTACGACATCTTTCTGGAATGGTTCTCGGAGGAACGGCAGAGACTTTGCCGAATACCTATGAGCACGGCGGCGGCCGGGGCGGCGGCAGCGAGACCGCCCCTCCGTGTCCGAGCTCTTGCAGCGCCCCAGCAGCTTGGCCATGGCGGGGCCGCCGTCGTCGGTCGCTGTCGTCGCCGCCGCGACGCCGCCGTCACACCCGTCGCTGTCGGCGTCGTTTTCGTGGTGGTGGTGGTGGTGATCGTCGTCGTCGTGGGTTGTGGGCACCGAAGGAAGCTGGCGACGTCGGTAGGAGGACTGACCCGTGGACTCCGTCTAGGAAATCTGCGCAAACTGGCATCTGATTGCGGGGCCCGACCTTACATTCCGCGCATGCTACTGCGTGCTGCTGCTTGCTGCCGGTTTTGTGTACTCTTGGTAGTGCTTGAGGCCGCTGCTGCGTGTTCTTGCTGCTTGTGGCTGCAGGTTGCTGCTGATGGCCAGTTCCGCTTGGGGCGTGCTTCTACCCGATGCCTGCCACTGCTTGCTGCTGCTGTGTGCCGCCACTGCTGCTCTGTTTCGCGCCCACAGGAGAGATCGATGCTGCCCCAGGGCGCTGGAAATGTCGCACGGTGGACTGTGCATGGGGGCTCACTGTGGACGCGCAGGGAGCCACGTCCTTTTGGGCGTCGTCTCCGCGCCCCTCTGGGATCACACTGTGTTGGGGGCTGCACTCCCTGGAGGCCTCTAGTGTATCTGGCCTCACTTGGGCGGCAGCGGCGAATGGCGCCCTGGAGCTGGGAGGCAATAGTAAGGGAAGTAGCGCCCATGTGGCTGTTCATTATTCCGCGCTCTTTCGCTCGCGCCCGCGCCCACCGAGGAGAGCAATGCTCCCTACTATGCGGCCACTGATGGCGGGCGCTTCCTTCTTCTTGGGAACCGTTTGGGAGCCTCTCGGGGTTTCTTTTCGGCCTCTTGGGGGCCTTTTTTGGGGCCCCCTTGGACCGTCTTGGGGCCTCCTGGGGGCCTCTTGGGGCCCTCATGGGCCGTCTTGGGTGCCCCTTGGGCCGTCTTGGGGCCGTCTGAGGCCGTCTTCGGCTTGGGGCCGTCTTGGGGCCGTCTTGGGCCGTCTTTGACCGCACTTAGGGCTGCTTTGGTTGACTCCTGGGCCGTCGTGGGCGCCTCAGGAGCGGTCCTGGGGGCGTCTTGGGCTGGGCCGTCTTGAGCTGTCTTGGGGCCCTCGTGGGGCGCTCCTGAGGCGTCCTGGGGCGATCTTGGGGGCGTGCATTGTCCTCTTGGACGCTTTGAAAACGAAAAGCACGGGAATTGAAAAAATGTACGTTTTCCCTCGGGTTTGGGACGATTTTTGCTTATGCGGGCTCTCTCGGGACTGTTCTTGGAGCCCACTTCGAGGCCGTCTTGGGAGGCGTTTCGCCTGTCGTCGGAATCTCTTGGGCCGCCCTGGGGCTCGCTCGGGGTCCGCTCGGGCCGTCGGGGCGCTCTCTTGGGTATCTCTGAGCCGTCTTAGGGCCGTCCGGGGCCCTCTAGCCGCCGTGGTAAGGCTCTCCGCGACCGTCGCAGCGCCCTGGGGCCGCCCGAGGCCGTCGCAGGGCGCCCCGGGGCCCCCCGAGTGTGCGCCGGGCCCCGCCGGAGGGCTCTGCCATTTGATCCACCTTCCTTCCGGCACGCGTTTGCTCTGGCCATGTAATATAAACTAGTGTGTACCCGTGTTTCCTGCCACTGGCGGCTGTCGTGCCAGAGGGCACGAAGAGGGCTCCCAGAGGGCTCCAAGAGGGCCGCGGGCCCACCATTCTGCCACAAGAGGCCTTTCTGTGGCAGAATGCACCTGGCCCTGTCTTGGAGGGGCCCGAAGGCTTCAAAAAGGCCTGACGAACACCCCCAGGGGGGCCCAAAAAAGCCCCAAACCGCATGTACTTGATATGCTTCATGGGCTTGCTAAAGGGGCACCGAAGTACATGCGTCATGAGGCCTTGTCGGGGCCCTCTTGGGGCCCTACTGGCCCCCTCTTGGGGCCCCTCGGGATCGGTCCAACCCTGTCCTGGCCCCCTCTTGGGGCCGCCATGGGCGCCTGAGGAGCCGTCCTGGCGCAGTCTTGAACTGTTGGGGCCCTCCTGGCAGCCTCCTGAGGCGTCTTGGAACGATGAGGAGGGCCTGTGTGACCGTCTTGGACGCTTCGAAGACGATGAACGGGAACTGCCGAAATGCACGTTTCCCTTGGGGATTGGGACGATTTGTCCTTGTTCGGGCTCTCCGGGGGCTCTCTCTGGAGCCCACTTGGAGCATTTTGGAAGCCTCTTGGGCCGTCGGGCGGCTGTCTTGGGCGTTCTTCGAGCGCTCGGGGCCCGTCTCGGAGGCCCCCTTGGACCGTCATCGGCCGTCTTCGGGCCATCTTGGGGGCTTCTGGGTGCGGCTCGGAGCGCTCTGAAGCCATCTTGAAAGCTCGCCGAAGCCCCGGGGCCGCACCGATGGCCGCCAGAAGGGGCCGGTCCACTGCCACTGCTCGCCAGTTTGTCCAGCCGTGAACGCTGCATTGTAGGAGAGATGACGTTGGGCTCGCGCTTCACATCCCGCATCTCGCTCAGCAGCGCCAGCGCCGGCTGCCAATGCTCGCCCTTCTCGCACGCGCTGATCCCAGCGTTGTAGGAGACCAGGGCTGACCCGTGGACTCCGTCCACGACATCTTTCTGGAATGGTTCTCGGAGAAACGGCGCAGATTGCACCGAAAATCTACAAACACGGCGGCGGCTCGGGCGGCGGCAGCGAGACCGCGTCTTCGTGTCCGAGCTCTTGCAGCGCTCCAGCAGCTTGGCCCAGCGCACTGCTCGTTCACCCCCCTCCTATTGAGGACAGTTTCGAAGTCTCTCGGGGATGTGCGTCGAAGTCGAAGCCCATCAGAGGCGTCTCAGGAGCGCTTGGGGAAGGGCTCGGGAGACCATCGGGGAAAGCCACCGAAAGCGCCGGGGAGGCTCGCAAGGATCTACAGGGAAGCCCAAGAGAGCTTCAAGAAAATTCGAAATTGTATACAATCCGCCGATCCGGCGTGTGAGTTTCAAGGGGTCTCAGCTAGAGCCTCGAGGCTGAGCCTCAGCCTCTGGGGGGGTTGCCGGGGTGGCTCTGCCGGGGAAGGGGGGATGGGGGGGGGAGGGTGCGAATTTCCGGCGGATGCGGGGTGACGGCCCAAGAGCCCCCCCCCAAGCGTCCCCAAGAAGACCCCAAAGAGGGACGAAAAGTGGAAAAAACGGAGGCCCCAAGAGCTCCCAAGAGGGCCCCCAAAAGCCTACAAGAAGAGCCCCAGGACGCCTTGACAGGCCCCTAAGATGCCCCAAAAAACGCCCCCAGACGCCTAAGAGCTCCCAAAAGGGCACCCAAAAGTCTCCGAGAAGCCCCCCAGGACGCCCTGACAGGCCCCCATGTCTGCGGCGCGGGTTGGGTGGTGTGACTGCGTGTGTGCGTTTGAGTGTGCGTCCATAATGTATGCGTCTGGAGAACAACCCCGAGCGACCCGGATCGGCGGCACTGGCCGAAGGCCACTACAATATCTAAAGAAACCGCTGTTGGGTAGGCCATCGCCTCCGGGCGCGCCTTGATGGTGCGTTCCAGTCGCATCACCGCCAACGGGAGGGTTTGTTCGCCATGTCCCATTCTGTTCGCCCAGAAGGTCTGTGGAGGCCTTCGGGCGAACAGAACGGGACAGGGCAAGGAATGGGGAAGACTTGTCCGAACCTCCTGGGCCCCCCAGGTGCTCGCCCGAAGAATGCGGAGAGGTCCCAGGGTCATATCCATGATCTTCTAGTTTGCCAGTGGCGGAAGCTGCTTGAGGTTAAGAACAGTACGCAGGCGCGCTTGACAGTTTGGCACAAACTGCGATACAAAATGCTGTCGGCACCGAACAAGGAGAGGCCTTGGGCCAGCGTGGGCCGAGCGAAGTGCCTTGAGAGAAGACAGCGGCACACACGGCAGATCATTCACGCGAATCACTTACATGATCTTCTATTTTGCCAGTGGCGGAAGCTGCTTGAGGTTAAGAACAGTACGCAGGCACGCTTGACAGCTTGGCACAAACTGCGATACAAAATGCCACACTTCAAACCTTAGGCCCACTACCTAAGCATTGTGCTGGGGTAACCCCGCATACGTTTCCATCTTTCAGTGGATTGCTGTGCAACGCAAGAGGAATGCAACGTTTCTGCAAGGAGAGCGCACAGCTCAGGCGGGCAAGCATTCTTTAGTTTAGTGCTGAACCCGCCATCCGAAAAACCAGTCAACTCCAGATGATGCCCCCCGGAAAAAGAACAGATCCCCTTGCCCTTGCAAGCGAGCTTCTCGAGCCCAGGGTGAGGAACACACTTCCAAAATCGAATGCGAGTGCGGGCGCGAAACGGGCGCCCGCAAGCACAGCAATCCACAACTCGATCACAAACTTGCGGGAGGCGGGCACGTGCTAGGCGATCAGGGCGAAGCCATAGGAAGCTTTGCCAAGGATTCTCTTCACCGCCTGGCACATTCATCTTGTAAAAAAAGTTTCTGGATGCGTTGTGAGACCCACCCTAACTTGTTGGAGACTCGAAGGCTCTCAATGTCTTGACCCTCGAGGTCAGGAAGCCCAAGAGGAAACTCGGGGCTCCTGAGAGCCGAAGGCATGTTACGAGACGGCGGAGCCCTGCGAGCCCTGGAGCACCCGCTACAAGGCGTCCCCAAAAACACGAATTTGACAAGGCCCGAAGAGATCCAGCCTCTGAGGGTCCCCCAGACAGCAGGGCGAGTTAAATCAAAATGATCTCCGTGGCGCACATCCCACTCCACCACCGCCTCCCCTCTATGACGCAAGTGTTTACTCAACTCACCACAGCCCGAGAAGACCTCCACGCAGACTCGGGACTGATGCGGCGCGCTGCGATGTGCCGCGCCAAGGACCTGTTGAAGACGCCGATGTGATCCAGTCCTGCGGCTCGCAGCGCATCGCGGAGATGGTCGGGCAACTTGCGAAGCTCCATCGACAGGCGTCCGTGCCTCTCGTACCTGAGCACTGACTTGAACGCCTTCCATCCTCCGCGCTGCTGCACGGCGCCCAAGCTTCTGGCGCCCGTGCTCCTGTCGTGGCTGGCCCCTCCATGCCGGGTGGGCTTGAGTACGGTCACACCCAGAGCTGAGATCGCACTGCTGAAGTCTGCGGCCAGCTCGGTGCAGCTAAGGCCAAGGAACAGCTCGTCTGGCTCCCGCAACGCTTGGACGAAGGAAATCGACTCTACCAGCCAGTGTTGCCGCTGCAAGTCCAGCGGCACCGAGAGGTCGTACTCGTTCGTTTTGGTCGGGATCTGATACTCTGAAGCTCGGACCACAAACGTCACAAACACTGAGGCGCCTCCTTCCTTCGGCAATGGCAGAACAACCTGGCGGGCTCGCAGGGCCAGCACCTCCGATGGCCGCATGTACGTCTCGAACATTATCAGGACGGCCAAGCCACTGAGAGGCTTCCCAGCTCGGCACAGCCAGCAAGCCACCGCCAGCACCACCACGAACGGAACAGGCGGCCGCGATTGGGAGGGCTCCAGGACGTTCCACCCTTTGAGCGTTTGGTGCGTCAAGGGGAAGACTTCCCGAATGCCTGCCCTGTGCAGCGCAGGCCCCGCCCGCAGCAGCGCCGGCGCCAACCTCTGGGTAGCCGCCTTCGAGCCGCCGCGGTCGTAGATCGCCTCCGCGCACTCCGCCAGCCCCTCGCCCCAGGTCTGCCGCGGCCAGTCCGGGAGGCGCTCCAAGCCAAGCCAGCGCACCAGCCCAAGGACCGTCCCCAGGTACAGCTCCTGAATGTGAGGGCGTACCTTCGCGGCCGCGAGGCGGGTCTGGCGAGGGCAGAGCTGGCGCCTCCTCTGGTCGAAGTCGCTCGCCAAGCGGACGCGGCCAAGCCTTGCGCGCCGCCCGGCCAAGTCTGGCCTGCTCGCGGGCCCAGCCAGAGCCGGCGCGCGCGCGGGAGCCCCAGCGCCTCCGCCGGCGACCAACCCTTCGCAGGGGGCGCTCGGCGAGGCGAACGGCTCCTGCGCCTGCTGGGCGCGCGACGGCCTGAGGGGGAGCTCGCCGGGGCCAGCGGCGTCGGCGGCCTCGCCCGCAGCGCAGCCGCCTCCATCGGCCCCTCGGTCACGCCGGCCTTGAGGCTGGAAACGGCGCGAGGGCTTGTCGCTGGGATTCCACTCTGAGGGGGGCCACCTGACCTGCATCTTCATATCTGCTGCGACGCCGATGGCAAAGATGACACGAGAGACACCGAACAGACGATGGTTGGCAGCACGACCATTGGCAGCAGCAAGAGTGAGGGACATGTTATCTCCGAGAAACAATCGTCGCGACCTGTGCTGTCGAGCGCCCCTTGCCGCTCGCCGCACTGCCCAGGTCAGGGCGGCCCCCTCCAGGCCATGAATGGCCCCCTTGCGCTTCCAGCGGCCGCAGCCCACCACGCGCCAAGGCTGCGCCTGCATCCTCTCGTAGTCGACCTCCGGGAAGCCTGCAGCGCGGCCAGCAAGCAGCAGGGCGGGCTCAGGGGCCCGCGCGATCTCCTGCTCCAGCGCGCGCTCGCGGGGGGCCCCCTCGGCCGCCAGCAGCCCTCGGAAGCGCGCGCGCTCCGAGACTCGCCCAACTCGCTGTGCGCTATCGAGGCCCCACTCGGTCTCGACGATGCCGTAGCCCCAGGGCGACGCGTCAAAGCAAGTGACCATGTCGCTCCAAGGCAGCGTAGCGTCAGCGCGCAGGCACGGCAGCAAGGACTTCACCCAAGCCAGCTCGCGGCGCACGCTCTTCCAGAGCGGCTGCCGCTTGTTGTAGGATGCCCTCGCGAACTCGTGGGAGGCGTGGAGCATGGCGAGGCCCTCTCGGCGCAGCATCAGAAGCGACACCAGGTGGCCGATGAGGCGCTCGAGCTCCTGGCCAGTCACCCTGGCCCCCTTCCGGAGCGCGTGCTCCAGCGCTCCATATATCCGCCAGAGCCGCCGCCCCAGCACCTGCCAGCAGCCAGTGCGCAGGTCGAGCTCGCAGCCCGCCAGCTCCCCGCGCTCGCAGGAGTCGGGGTCCAGCTCCGAGACCACTCCGCGCGCTGCCAAGGCCGACTGCATGGCCTTGACCGCTGTGGCAGCGCGGCCAGGGGAAGATGACAGCACTGCAAAGTTGTCAATGTACAATACCTTGGCATCGTCACTCTTCAGGTCAATCCCAGGGCACTTGTCAAGGCACCAAGGCTGCGACGGCAAAACTGATCTGACAATGTGCAGGTGAGCTTCTTGAATAAAGTGAACGGCCCAACTCCATCCCATGGGCGCCACCTTGAACCGAAATCGAACCTGGCCGCTCTTCAACGAAAGACCGCAGGCACTTCGGACATCGGATGGCAGAAAGCGACTGTCAATCAAAGGCAAGTTGAAGTAGCGCCTGCACCAGGGTGGAAGAGAACATTGATAGAAACAACAGTCAACGTCTCCAGAACTCATCCCGATCAAACTGACTCCAGACGCCTCCAGTGAAGATAGGGCCTCACCCGTCGCAAGAGCAGTATGTTCAGGAGTTGTGAAATGCATGTTCGGCGTTCTGGTATCGCATATGAGACGCGACCTCTTGTCCTTCCGCGCCACAAAGAACAGACCTGCCTCCTCCAGCACGGGCTCCGAGCTGGCCCCAATAACTCCAGAAGCGAGAAGCTCCCCGAGCGCGTGGCCGTAGTCGTAGCCGAGCCGCCCGAGCTTCGGGCCCATGGCGCGAGGAGCACCTGCATCGCTAATTAGTGCTGCTGCCTCCAAAGGGGAACGCAACAGCCCGCGCCCAGTCTCCAGCGTGCGATGCAGATCAGCAGGCAGGACGTCCAGAAGAGAAACCTTCCCGGCGCCAATCTTGGGGAGAGAGATGCTTCCCCGCTGGCAAACTGTTCGAGAACCTGAGGCCTCGACTTCTGAGTAGCCAGGTCTGAGACCCTGAAGCGTCGTCCACGCCTCATGGGGACTCGGGCGATCAACCGGCGGTGACCACTTCCCGTAGATCGCAGCCAAACGCCGAACGGCAACGCGTTGGGCCGCCGTCAGCGGGGCTGAGGCAGGCACATGGCGACCCTGCCCGCCCAGCTCGTTGAGGGAGGCGATGCCATCGATCAACCACATATCCTGACGCCTCCTGGTCGCAGCCCTGCGCTTCGCAGACAGTGAAGTACCAAAAGCAGAACATCCACTAAGCAAAGACATCAGCTCTGAACCAATCGGAATCGGCAGCAGATCACGGTGGCGGCCTCCGACGCCGTCGTCGCAACACATAGCGCAGACGATGCCGCGCGTCTCCTTGAAGATTGTCGACCGCTCGGGGGCAGGCGGGCGACCAAGGAACCTCGGACTCAGGATGGGGCTACGCAGCCCCCTCACCCGCCTTGCCATTGGCCTTTGCCTTGGCCTTGGGCGCAGGTGTATCCCCGACCGCTCCGCCACGAGCAAGAATCTTCTCTTCGCGACCTTTGCGACGTTCTTTGAGCACAGTGGCCTCCGGTTGAAGGCGACCCGAAACCCAAGTCTGTAGCTCAGGAGACACCAAGGCCCCTCCACGGCCACGTTCTTGCCCAAGAAATATTTCACGTTCATCGAGCCAGGCCGATCCGCCCGAGTCACGAGCTGCACCGGCCTCATGTTCACGAAGCCTCTTAGCGTAGACCTCTCCCCAGAGTTGGCACCTCCTCGAGATCGCTTCGAACACGCCGAGCTCTCCTTCATTGAGCTGGTCCTTCGTCGCGCCCATCTCCAGGAGCTCAGACAAGAACTGATGTTCGTCGACCCCCGCGTCCGCTGCGGTGAGGTTCTGCGTCTGCCTCCACCGCATATGACGCTGGAGGGGGGTCTGGCCCAGCCTCTTGAACTGCTGCACGAGCCACATGGTGGTGCGAGGGCCCAGTACTGGCCAGTCTGGCATCGGGCTGGTGGACATGAGCTCGACCGCGTCCGAGAAGTCCCTGATCCTCGTGCCTGCCCTGTCGTACCGAACGGGCAGTGTGCGGAGGTCCTGCTCCTCAGCAGCCGTCTCCTTTCGGGGGGTGCTCGTCCCCTCGAAGGTGCCCCACTTCGCGACCGCCAGCATGGTGCCATCCGCGAGCTCGACAATCCCGCGATCGCCAGCGGTGCTGCGGGGGACGGCCCCAGCGAGAAGCTCGTCACCTGGACGGTAACCAGCTCGGGACTCCAGGACCACCCAGCGCACAACATCACCAGCGTCAGCGCGAACGCCGAGAGCCTTCGCAGGCTCCGCGTCGCCGTCGGGGGCGGGCAGCGCTGGCAGCCCCGCACCTTCAGCCGGGAGTCCCTCCTCTCGGCGGACCTCCTCAGCCAGTGCGCGCCCTTCATCGAGCAGCGCCGCCTCGTTGCGTTGATACCTGTCCATGTCCATGCGCAGGATGTGGCCAGACAACTTCGTAGGCAGGCCTCCCATCGGGCCAACCAGGCAAAGGTGCAGGGCATCCGAGAGGTCCTCCTCGTAGATGTCAAAATGAAGAGTAACCACCACCCAACGTGTGGGAAAAACACGGCCCAAGAGGACTCGCTCATGCCAGTAATTGTCCTCTCGCTCGTAGAAGACGAGCACGCGGGCCCCCGCTCGAAGGCTTGCCAGCGCCTTCGCCGTCCGAGCCGCTGCCATGCGCGTCCTCGAGCGCCTGGGCCCGATGGCGGCAGCTCCACGCCGCGGCCTCCCGCGCGCAAAGGCCCAGCACCAAGCCGAGCGCCAGCGCGAGACCGAGCTCCAGCCCGGTGCGGCCCGACGGCGGGCAAGCGGGCACCTGGGCCGGCTGCCCGTGGAGGTGCTCTGGCCCGCACCTGTCGAGCTGGCCCTTCAGCAGCCCGATGAGCGCCTCGTCTGGCGAGGCGTCGAAATGGCAGCTGCAGTCGCACGCCCGCGTGTGCTGGCCGCCACCAAGCCAGGTCCCGAGCGCCTGGCCGCCGACAGTGGCTGCCCAGCGCGACCCAGCGTCGATCAGGGCGGCAGCCATACACGGGACCTTTTCCCGAGCGAGGTGCCTTGAGAGAAGACAGCGGCACACACGGCGGATAATTCACGCGAATCACTTACATTGGCTGCTGTCCCAGGGGTCCGGTCTGCTTGGCCCGAAGAGTTTGCCAAGGCCCCTGGGGGAACAGAATGGCACAGCATATCGGGCAAAGGGGGGCGGTAGCTGGCCTGTCAGACCCGGCGTTCGTCTTCTGCCCAAGCGGCGCGGGGCCCACGGGCCCCAGGGTTGGCGGCCCGCTGGGTTTCCTCTTGTTCGCCCACAGGGTTGGAGGAGGCCTCCAGGCGAACAGAATGGGGCAGGACAATGAATGTGGGAGACTTGTCGCAAGCTCCCAGCCCCCCCAAGTGTGCGCCCGAAGGGTGTGGGGCCGCGTTGGCTCCCTCAAAGGGCCGTCTTGGAGCCGTCTAGGCCCGTCTTGAGGGCGCCGTTTGCCCTGATGGGGCCGTCTTGGTTCGTCGTGGGCCCCTCATGGGCGCGTCCGTAGGCCGTCCTGGGCCCATCGGGGTCCTCGTGGGGCTGTCTTGGAGCCGTCTGGGACCGTGAGGGGGCCGCCTTGGAGTCGTCTTGGGCCCCTCCTGTGCGCCTCCTTGGGCCGTCCTGGGCCCAGCAGGGGCCGTGTTGGCACCCTCTTGGGGCTGTCTTGGAGCCGTCTTGAGCCGTCGCAGCGCGCCTTGGGTTGTGCTGGGTCCGTCTTGGCCCGTCTTGGGGCCTTCCTGGGCGTTTCCTCGGACCCTCCTGGGACTTTCTGGGGCCTCTTGGTGCATCGGACCGCCGAAACGGCGGGAAACGCAAAGGGTGTCACAATAAACAATGGAAAATTAACGATTTTTGCCAACTGGGGCTCTCTTGCCATCCTGGCCCGTCTTGAGGCCCCGACCGGGCGCGTCTTTGGGCCGTTCTGGGCGCACCCTCCTGGGACCGTCTTGGAATCGTCTTGGGCCGTCTTGAGCGTGCCTTGGGCCGTCCTGGGCCCGTCTGGGGCCGTGTTGGCACCCTCGCGGCGAGGAAGCTCGGAGGCGGCCTCGAGGCCTCTTTGGGGCCATTTTGGAAGCTGTTGGGGCCTCTGTTGGGGCCTCGTTTTGGGCTCCTTGGGAGCTTCCTGGGGCCTGTTCGGGGGATTCTTGGCGGCCCCTTGGGGCCTCTTGGGGGCCTGTTTGGGCCTCCTGGCGCCCTCTTGGGGAGGAAGGCTCGGAGTTTCGGTCCGTGGTCCTTCTCTTGGCCCCCTCTTGGGCCTGTCTTCGGGCCCTCGTGGGCCGTCTTGAGCGTCTCTTGGGTCGTCTTGGGGCCCTCTTGGGTCGTCTTGGGGCGCTCTTATAAACCTCTTGGGCCGTTCTGGGGCGCTCTTGGAGGCCTCTTGGGCCGTCTTCGAGCGTCGGAAAGCGGAAAAGGCGAGAAGGCCAAAATCCTTCCCAAACCGTCGTAAAGCTGATGATGTTGAGGCCCACAACCGTCCAAAACCTCCTGAGGCTGTCCCCTCGTCCGCCCCCCTCGCTTCGAAGCAATTTTTAAGCCCCGTGGCACCTCTTGGGGACCTCTTTTGGGCTCCTGGGGGCCTCTTGGGCCTCTCTGGGCTCGTCTATCGCGCCCCTTGGGCTGTCTTGGGGCCCCCTAGGGCCTTCTTGGGCGGTCCTCGGGGCGTCTTGGAGCCATCTTGGGCCGCTCTTCGGGCCATCTTGGGGTCCCGTTGGCCTGTCTTGGGCGCCTCTGGGGCCGTCCGGGGGCCGCCTTGGACCGTCTTGGGGCCCTCTTGGACCGTCTTGGGGTCCTCTTGGGGACCTCGTCGACCGTCTTGGAGCGGTCTTGGATGCCTCTGGGGGGCGTTCGGAGCGTCGGGAAGCCGAAAAAGCGAGGAAGCAAAAAACCTCCCGGAAACGAATGAAAATCAACGATTTTGGCCTCTCGGGCCTCTCCTGAGATGCCTCTTGGGAGGCCTATTGGGCCGTCTTGGCGAGCTCTGGGCGGTTCCTCGGGCCGTCTTGGAGCCATCTTGGGCCGCTCTTCGGGCCATCTTGGAGTCTCGTTGGCCTGTCTAGGGCGCCTCTGGGGCCGTCCGGGTGCCGCCTTGGACCGTCTTGGGGCCCTCTTGGACTGTCTTGGGGTCCTCTTGGGGACCTCGTCGACCGTCTTGGAGCGGTCTTGGATGCCTCTGGGGGGCGTTCGGAGCGTCGGGAAGCCGAAAAAGCGAGGAAGCAAAAAACCTTGGGGAAACTAATGAAAATCAACGATTTTGGCCTCTCGGGCCTCTCCTGGGATGCCTCTTGGGAGGCCTACTGGGCCGTCTTGGGGAGCTCTTCGGCCGTCTTGGGCCGTCTTGGAGCGAGGAAGCAAAAAGCCTCGGGAAAACACATGAAAATCAACGATTTTGGCCTCTCGGGCCTCTCCTGGGATGCCTCCTGGGAGGCCTATTGGGCCGTCTTGGGGAGCTCTTGGGCCGTCTTGGGCCAATCTTGGGCGTCTTGGCCGGATCATTGCGCGTCTCGGGGCCCTGTTGGGCCGCCTTCGGGGCATCTTGAGCGGCTCGGAGCCGTCTTTGGACCGTCGGGGCGGCCTCCGGAGCGCCTCGGAGCCGTTTCTAGTCATTTGGCTGGATTTCCTTCCGGCACGCGCTTCCTCCGGCCATATAGTATAGACTAGGGCTGACCGCGGCCTCCCGGCCGCGGAATCTGCCCGCCATGGCGTGGACGTGGTAGTGGAGCGTCTCCGAGGCCTCGCAGGTGAGGGGAGGTTGGAGGGGACGGCGTGGATGGAGGAGGTGGCCGCTGGAGGGGGAGGTGGGCGAGGGATGCAGGCAAGCAGGCCTGAAGGAAGGACCGCGGTGGTGGAGGCCCGTGTCAGTGCAAACGCACCCATGGCGGCATGACATGGTGTGGACAGAAGTTTTTCCCACGCCGCAATATGTGTTCATCATAGCTTCCGCTGGGAGGGTAGCCGTGATAATTTGATCTGCTCTTCGCCGAATGAACATTTGATTTGTTGGTAGCGTGGTGACAATGGGGCCGGCGGGCGCGGCCTAAGAGGCAGGCGGCGAGACGGCCAAAAAGGTCCCCAAGATTGGCCCTGAGGCTTCCCAAACGGCCAAAAAGGTCCCCAGCGGGGGCCCCGCGAACTCCTGAAGACGGGCCCCAGTGCGAGGACACGAATCGGCCTTTCGAGCGCACCGCCCCAAGACGTCCCCCAAAGGCGCAGAGATGGCTCCCAGAGGGTCCAAGAAGCCCCAAAGACGACGTTGGAAGATCGACGCTCCCCAAGAGAGAAGGATCCAAGGCCTCTTGGGGTCTCGGTGCCCTTTTGGGCCGTCTTGAAGGCCTCGTGGGCCGTCTTGGGGCGATGTGGGGCCGTCTCGGGCGCCTGTCGGACCATCTTGGGGCCGTCTTGGGGTCATCTTGGGCCGAGCTCTTGGGACTGTCTCGGGTGTTTCTTGAGCCGTCTCGGACGCCTCTGGAGCCGTTCCGGTGCCGTCTCGGGCCGTTTGGGGGTCCTCTTGGGGGCGTCTAGGAGCATCTCGGGTGATCTGGGGGCCTGTACAGCCAGCCGTATTGGAGACTGCGCAGACGGAAAAGCTTGGAGACGGGGCGGCGGGGGCCTGTACAGCCGTCTTGGAGACGGGGCGGTGGGGCCGTCTTGAGCCATCATGAACTGCTCTTGGGGCTGTCTTGGGTGCATCTTGGGCCGTGTCGGGCGCCTCTGGATCCCGGGGCCGTGTGGGGCCGTTCTGGGGCGCTCCGGGGGGGCCTCTGGGCGCGTTTTGGGGCGAGCTGGGGGGCCTGTATAGCCATCGTGGACGCTGTGAGGACGAAAGAACAAGACATAGTGAAAATGTGCGTTTCCCGCAGGGACTTGGACGACTTTGGTTTGGGGCTTTCCTGGAGGCCCTCCTGGGCCATCTTGGGAGCGTCCTGGCCTGCCTTGGGAGTCCCTGGGGCTGTCTTGGGGCCCCCAAGGGTGCTCTGAGGCCGTCTTGGCGCCCCCTGGGGCCCCTCGGGGCCGTCCCGTGGGCCAGTATTGACTGCTCTTGGGGCTGTGTTGGGTGCGTCTTGGGCAGTGTCGGGCACCTCTGGAGCCCGGGGCCGTGTGGGGCCGTTCTGGGGCGTTCCTGGGGGCCTCTGGGCGCGTTTTGGGGCGAGCTGGTGGGCCTGTATAGCCGTCGTGGACGCTGTGAGGACAAACGAACATAGTGAAAATGTGCGTTTCCCGCAGGGACTGGGACGATTTTGGTTTGGGGCTTTCCTGGAGGCCCTCCTGAGCCATCTTGGGGGCCTCCTGGCCTGCCTCGGGGGCATCTGGTGCTGTCTTGGGGCCCCCCGTCTTGGCGCCCCCTGGAACCTCCCGCCCCGTGGCTATAATGAATTGCTCATGGAGCTGTTTTGGGTGCGTCCTAGGCCGTGTCGGGCGCCTCTGGAACCATCCAGGGCCGTGCGGGGCTGTTCTGGGGCGTCCCTGGGGGCCTCTGGGCGCGTTTCGGGGCGAACTGGGGGGCCTGTATAGCCGTCGTGGACGCTGCGAGGACGAAAACAACACACACATCGTGAACATGTGGTTTCCCGCAGGGAATGTGACGATTTTGGCCTCTTGGGGCTCTCCTGGAAACCCTCCTGGACCGTCTTGGTGGCCGCCTGGCCTGCCTTTGGGGCCTCTGGGGGCCTGTTTGTGTTTCATTGGGGGGGTCTTGGGGCCTTGTGTGGTCGTATGGGGGCCCAGGGCTCGGAGTGTCAAGGTTTTTCCACGTTCTTTGGCCCCCTCTTGGGCCTGGCTGGGGGTCCTCTGGGGCTGTTTTGGGCGCCTTTTGGGCTCTTGGGCCATCTTGGGCCTCCCTGGGCCGTCTGGGGACGCGCTTGGAGGCCTGTTGGGCCGTCCTGGGGCGGTCTTGTAGGTCTCTTCGGCCGTCTTGGAGCGTCGGCTAACCGAGAAGGCGGATAGGCGAAATTCCTTCCAAAACACCGGAAAATAAAGGACTTTGGCCTCAGGGGGCATGCTTCGGAGGATTATTGGAGGCTCTTGGAGGCCTCTTGGGCCTTGCTGGGGGCCTTTTCGGGTGCCTCTTGGACGCTCCTTGGAGCCTCTGATGGCCACTTTGTGACGCCCGAGGGCCAGGATCTGCGTGAGGGGTGTCGAAAAAGTGGCCCTCCAGGGAGGGGAGGGGGGGCAATGCTTGCCCATTTCGCACGCGCTTCCGTCTGCCATAGAAAAGAAACCAGGGCTGACCCGCGGCCTCCTGGCCGCTGAATCTGCCCGCCATGGCGTGGACGTGGTAGTGGAGCGTTTCCGGGGCCTCGCAGGTGAGGGGAGGTTGGAACGGACGGCGTGGATGGAGGAGGCGGCCGCTGGAGGGGGAGGTGGGCGAGGGATGCAGGCAAGCAGGCCTGAAGGCAGGAACGCGGTGGTGGAGGCCGTGCCAGCGCAAGCGCACCCACGTAGGCATGACATGGTGTGGACAGAAGCTGCTTTCACGCCGCAGCCTGTGTTCATCATGGCTTATGCGGGGTGGGTCGCCGTGATAAATTGATCTGCTCTTCGCCGAATGAGAATCGTATCTGGTAGCGTGGTGACAATGGGGCCGGCGGGCGCGGCCTAAGAGGCCCGCGACAAGGCGGCGCGACGGCCCAAAAGGTCTCCAGGACTGGCCCTGAGGCTTCCAAGACGGCCCCAGCGGGGGCCCCGCGAACTCCCGAAGACGGGCCCCGGTGCGAGGACACGAATCGATCTTTCGAGCGCACCGTCCCAAAACGTCCCCCAAAGGCGCAAAAATAGCTCCAGGACGGTCCAGGAAGCCCGGAAGCCCCAAACACGACGCTGGAAGTTCGACGCTCCCGAAGAGAGAAGGATCCAAGGCCTCTTGGGGGCAGTTTGGGGGCCTCTGTTCGTCCTCCTAGGGGTCTCTTGGTGCCCTTTTGGGCCGTCCTGAGGGCCTCGTGGGCCGTCTTGGGGCGATGTGGGGCCGTCTCGGGCGCCTGTCGGACCATCTTGGGGCCGTCTTGGGGTCATCTTGGGCCGAGCTCTTGGGGTTGTCTTGGGTATTTCTTGAGCCGTCTCGGGCGCTTCTGGAGCCGTCGCGGGGCCGTCGCGGGCAGTTTTGGAGTCCTTTTGGAGACGTCTAGGAGCATCTCGGGCGATCTGGGGGCCTGTACAACCAGCCGTCTTGGAGACTGTGCAGACGGAAAGGCTTGGAAACGGGGCGGCGGGGGCCTGTACAGCCGTCTTGGAGACGGGGCGGTGGGGCCGTCGAGGGCCATCATGAACTGCTCTTGGGGTTGTCTTGGGTGCGTCTTGGGCTGTGTCGGGCGCTTCTGGATCCCGGGGCCGTGTGGGGCCGTTCTGGGGCGCTCCTGGGAGCCTCTGGGCGCGTTTTGGGGCGAGCTGGGGGGCCTGTATAGCCATCGTGGACGCTGTGGGGACGAAAAAACAAAACATAGTAAAAATGTGCGTTTCCCGCAGGGACTGGGACAATTTTGGCTTGGGGCTCTCCTGGAGGCCCTCCTGGGCCATCTTGGGGGCGTCCTGGCCTGCCTTGGGAGCCCCTGGGGCTGTCTTGGGGCCCCAAGGGTGCTCTGAGGCCGTCTTGGCGCCCCCTGGGGCCCTTCGGGGCCGTCCCGTGGGCAAGTATTGACTGCTCTTGGGGCTGTGTTGGGTGCGTCTTGGGCAGTGTCGGGCGCCTCTGGATCCCGGGGCCGTGTGGGGCCGTTCTGGGGCGTTCCTGGGGGCCTCTGGGCGCGTTTTGGGGCGAGCTGGTGGGCCTGTATAGCCGTCGTGGACGCTGTGAGGACAAACGAACATAGTGAAAATGTGCGTTTCCCGCAGGGACTGGGACGATTTTGGTTTGGGGCTTTCCTGGAGGCCCTCCTGAGCCATCTTGGGGGCCTCCTGGCCTGCCTCGGGGGCATCTGGTGCTGTCTTGGGGCCCCCCGTCTTGGCGCCCCCTGGAACCTCCCGCCCCGTGGCTATAATGAATTGCTCATGGAGCTGTTTTGGGTGCGTTCTAGGCCGTGTCGGGCGCCTCTGGAACCATCCGGGGCCGTGCGGAGCTGTTCTGGGGCGTCCCTGGGGGCCTCTGGGCGCGTTTCGGGGCGAACTGGGGGGCCTGTATAGCCGTCGTGGACGCTGCGAGGACGAAAAAAAACACACATCGTGAACATGTGGTTTCCCGCAGGGAATGTGACGATTTTGGCCTCTTGGGGCTCTCCTGGAAACCCTCCTGGACCGTCTTGGTGGCCGCCTGGCCTGCCTTTGGGGCCTCTGGGGCCTGTTTGTGTTTCATTGGGGGGGTCTTGGGGCCTTGTGTGGTCGTATGGGGGCCCAGGGCTCGGAGTGTCAAGGTTTTTCCGCGTTCTTTGGCTCCCTCTTGTCTTGGAGCGTCGGCTAGCCGAGAAGGCGGATAGGCGAAACTCCTTCCAAAACACCGGAAAATAAAGGACTTTGGCCTCAGGGGGCATGCTTCGGAGGATTGTTGGAGGCTCTTGGAGGCCTCTTGGGCCTTGCTGGGGGCCTTTTCGGGTGCCTCTTGGACGCTCCTTGGAGCCTCTGATGGCCACTGCGGCGCGTCTTTGGGCGGAGGGCTCGCTTTGGGGCCAGGATCTGCGTGAGGGGTGTCGAAAAAGTTGCCCTCCAGGGAGGGGGGGGGGGGGGGGCAGTGCTTGCCCATTTCGCACGCGCTTCCGTCTGCCATAGAAAAGAAACCAGGGCTGACCCGCGGCCTCCTGGCCGCTGAATCTGCCCGCCATGGCGTGGACGTGGTAGTGGAGCGTTTCCGGGGCCTCGCAGGTGAGGGGAGGTTGGAACGGACGGCGTGGATGGAGGAGGCGGCCGCTGGAGGGGGAGGTGGGCGAGGGATGCAGGCAAGCAGGCCTGAAGGCAGGAACGCGGTGGTGGAGGCCGTGCCAGCGCAAGCGCACCCACGTAGGCATGACATGGTGTGGACAGAAGCTGCTTTCACGCCGCAGCCTGTGTTCATCATGGCTTATGCGGGGTGGGTCGCCGTGATAAATTTATCTGCTCTTCGCCGAATGAGAATCGTATCTGGTAGCGTGGTGACAATGGGGCCGGCGGGCGCGGCCTAAGAGGCCCGCGACAAGGCGGCGCGACGGCCCAAAAGGTCTCCAGGACTGGCCCTGAGGCTTCCAAGACGGCCCCAGCGGGGGCCCCGCGAACTCCCGAAGACGGGCCCCGGTGCGAGGACACGAATCGATCTTTCGAGCGCACCGTCCCAAAACGTCCCCCAAAGGCGCAAAAATAGCTCCAGGACGGTCCAGGAAGCCCGGAAGCCCCAAACACGACGCTGGAAGTTCGACGCTCCCGAAGAGAGAAGGATCCAAGGCCTCTTGGGGGCAGTTTGGGGGCCTCTGTTCGTCCTCCTAGGGGTCTCTTGGTGCCCTTTTGGGCCGTCCTGAGGGCCTCGTGGGCCGTCTTGGGGCGATGTGGGGCCGTCTCGGGCGCCTGTCGGACCATCTTGGGGCCGTCTTGGGGTCATCTTGGGCCGAGCTCTTGGGGTTGTCTTGGGTATTTCTTGAGCCGTCTCGGGCGCTTCTGGAGCCGTCGCGGGGCCGTCGCGGGCAGTTTTGGAGTCCTTTTGGAGACGTCTAGGAGCATCTCGGGCGATCTGGGGGCCTGTACAACCAGCCGTCTTGGAGACTGTGCAGACGGAAAGGCTTGGAAACGGGGCGGCGGGGGCCTGTACAGCCGTCTTGGAGACGGGGCGGTGGGGCCGTCGAGGGCCATCATGAACTGCTCTTGGGGTTGTCTTGGGTGCGTCTTGGGCTGTGTCGGGCGCTTCTGGATCCCGGGGCCGTGTGGGGCCGTTCTGGGGCGCTCCTGGGAGCCTCTGGGCGCGTTTTGGGGCGAGCTGGGGGGCCTGTATAGCCATCGTGGACGCTGTGGGGACGAAAAAACAAAACATAGTAAAAATGTGCGTTTCCCGCAGGGACTGGGACAATTTTGGCTTGGGGCTCTCCTGGAGGCCCTCCTGGGCCATCTTGGGGGCGTCCTGGCCTGCCTTGGGAGCCCCTGGGGCTGTCTTGGGGCCCCAAGGGTGCTCTGAGGCCGTCTTGGCGCCCCCTGGGGCCCTTCGGGGCCGTCCCGTGGGCAAGTATTGACTGCTCTTGGGGCTGTGTTGGGTGCGTCTTGGGCAGTGTCGGGCACCTCTGGAGCCGTCCCGGGGCCGTGTGGGGCCGTTCTGGGGCGCTCCTGGGGGCCTCTGTGCGCGTCTTGTGGCGAGCCGGGGGGCCTGCGTAGCCCTCGTGGGCGCTGAAAACGACAAGACAGCAAACAATGAACATGTGCGTTTTTTGTCAGGCATGACTTGGGAGCCGCCTGGCCTGCCTTGGGGGCCTCTGGGGCTGTCCTGGGGCTCCCAAGGGTGATATGAAGTCGTCTTGGCGCCCCCTGGAGCCGGAACCGTCCCGTGGGCCATAATGAACGGCTCTTGGGGCTGTCTTGGGTGCGTCTTGGGCCGTGTCGGGCGCCTCTGGAACTATCCCGGGGCCGTGTGGGGCCGTTCTGGGGCGCTCCTAGGAGCCTTGCGTGCCTTTTCGGGCGAGCTGGGGGGCCTGCGTCGCCATCGTGGACGCTGCGAAGACAGAACAAACAAACATCGTGAAAATTTACGTTTCCCGCAGGGAATGGGACGATGTTGGCCTCTTGGGGTTCTCCTGGAATCCCTCCTGGGCCGTCTTGTTGGCCGCCTGGCCTGCCTTGGGGGCCTCTGGGGTCCTCTTGGCGTTCCCTTTGGGGGGTCTCGGGGCAGTGTGTGGGCGCACGGGGGCCCAGGGCTCGGAATGTCAAGGTTTTTCCCCGTTCGTTGGCCCCCTCTTGGGCCGGGCTTGGGGTTCTCGTGGGCCGTCTCGGGCGCCTCTTGGGCCATCTCGGGGTTCCCTGGGCCGTCTGGGGGCGCGATTGGAGGCTTGGCGGGCCGTCCCGGGGCAGTCTCGTCGGGCTCTTCGGCCGTCTTGTAGCGTCGTCTAGCCGAGAAGGCGAGAAGGCAAAACTCTTTCCCAAACCCTTGAACAGTAAAGGATGTTGACCTCTGGGGGCATGCTTCGGAAGACTGTTGGGGGCTCTTGGAGGCCTTTTGGGCCTTGCTGGGGGCCTTTCGGGGGCCTCTCGGGCGCTCCTTGGGGCCTCTTATGGTCACTTCGGCGCGTCTTTGGACGGAGGGCTCGATTTGTGACGCTCTGGGGCGAAAGTCTGCGTGAGGGGTGCCAGAAAATGACCCTCCTGGGGGCGCATTTATGCACGTGCGCTGTTTTGCCTTTCGGGCACGAGCTTGTGTCCGCCATAGAGAGGAAATGACGTCGGGTTCCAGCTTCGCCTCCCGCATCTCGCTCAGCAGCGCAAGCGCCCGCTGCCACCGCTTGCCCTTCTCGCACGCGCTGATCCCAGCGCTGTAGCTTACTAGGGCTGACCCGTGGACTCTTTTTGCACTGACAAAGACCAGCCGCAAGCGTACTAGCCTGTTTGAGCTGACCCGTGGACTCCGTCCACGACATCTTCCTGGAATTTTTCTCGGAGGAACGGCGCAGATTGTACCGAAAATCTACAAACACGGCGGCGGCTCGGGCGGCGGCAGCGAGACCGCGCCTTCGTGTCCGAGCTCTTGCAGCGCTCCAGCAGCTTGGCCCAGCGCACTGCTCGTTCACCCCCCTCCTATTGAGGACAGTTTCGAAGTCTCTCGGGGATGGGCGTCGAAGTCGAAGCCCATCTGAGGCGTCTCAGGAGCGCTCGGGGAAGGGCTCGGGAGGCCATCGGGGAAAGCCACCGAAAGCGCCGGGGAGGCTCGCAAGGATCTGCAGGGAGGGCCCAAGAGAGCTTCAAGAAAATTTGAAATTCTGTAAAATCTTTAGAGAAACCGCTGTTGGGTCGGCCATCACCTCCGGGCGCGCCTTGATGGTGCGATCAAGTCGCATCACCGCCAACGGGAGGGTTTGTTCGCCATGTCCCATTCTGTTCGCCCAGAGGGTCTGTGGAGGCCTTCGGGCGAATAGAACGGGACAGGGCAAGGAATGGGGAAGACTTGTCCGAATCTCCTGGACCCCCCAGGTGCTCGCTCGAAGAATGCAGAGAGGTCCCAGGGTCATATCAAGTGGCTGCTGTCCCAGGGGTCCGGTCTGCTTGGCCCGAAGAGTTTGCCAAGGCCCCACGCCATCTTGAGCCATCTTGGCCATTCGCACCGCTCGGGCGCCCCGACGAATCCACGCTCTCCTCCAGGCATCTTGCCATCACCTCGGAGCCTTCGCCTTCCAGAGCCTCGCGGGCTCAAACGGCCCAGCTGTCAGCCGCGCATGCAACCCACCGGAGCCGTCACGACACGAAAACGTCACCATGCCATGTCAAGTGGCCCGCAAAGGGGTCTGCAAGCACTTTTTCTTAGAAAAATGGTCCGCAGGGCCCTTTGGCGCCCAGAGCGAGCCTACAGTAAGCGATAGTGGCCCTCGGAGGCCCTCTGAGAGCCATCTTGGACCGTATTGGCCATTCGCGCCGCTCGGGTCTTGGAGCGGTCTTGGGGACCTCTTGGGCCGTCTTGGAGCGCAGGGACGGCGAAAAGGGGAGAATGCGAAAAACATAGAAAAACACAATGGAAATCGACGATTTCTCCCGCTCGGGGCCCTGCTGGGAAGCCTCTTGGGAGGCCTCTTGGGGCATTTGGGCCGCCTCTGGGGCCGTCTTGGCCCAATCTTCGGCGTCTTGGGCCCATCTTGGGGCGTCCCGGAGCCCTCTGGGGCCGTCTTGGGGGCCTCTTGGGGCCCTCTTGGCGCGTCTTGGGCCCATCTTGGGGCGTCCCGGGGCCCTCTGGGGCCGTCTTGGGGGTCTTGGGACCGTCTGGGGGCCCTCTTGGCCCGTCTTGAGGCCCTCTTGCGGGCCTCGTCGGTGGTCTTGGAGCGGTCTTGGGGACCTCTTGGGCCGTCTTGGAGCGCAGGGACGGCGAAAAGGGGAGAATGCGAAAAACATAGAAAAACACAATGGAAATCGACGATTTCTCCCGCTCGGGGCCCTGCTGGGAAGCCTCTTGGGAGGCCTCTTGGGGCATTTTGGCCGCCTCTGGGGCCGTCTTGGCCCAATCTTCGGCGTCTTGGGCCCATCTTGGGGCGTCCCGGAGCCCTCTGGGGCCGTCTTGGGGGCCTCTTGGGGCCCTCTTGGCGCGTCTTGGGCCCATCTTGGGGCGTCCCGGGGCCCTCTGGGGCCGTCTTGGGGGGCCGTCTTGGGCTGTCTTGGGGCGTCTTGGGACCGTCTGGGGGCCCTCTTGGCCCGTCTTGAGGCCCTCTTGCGGGCCTCGTCGGTGGTCTTGGAGCGGTCTTGGGGACCTCTTGGGCCGTCTTGGAGCGCAGGGACGGCGAAAAGAGGAGAATGCGAAAAACATAGAAAAACACAATGGAAATCGACGATTTCTCCCGCTCGGGGCCCTGCTGGGAAGCCTCTTGGGAGGCCTCTTGGGGGGCATTTGGGCCGCCTCTGGGGCCGTCTTGGCCCAATCTTCGGCGTCTTGGGCCCATCTTGGGGCGTCCCGGAGCTTCTGGGGCCGTCTTGGGGGCCTCTTGAGGCCCTCTTGGCGCGTCTTGGGCCCATCTTGGGGCGTCCCGGGGCCCTCTGGGGCCGTCTTGGGGGCCTCTTGGGGCCCTCTTGGCGTGTCTTGGGCCTGCTACGCTTTTTGACCAGAATCGCCCTTCTCGCACGCGCGGGGCCCTGCATTGTAGTATCCACGGCCCGCAGGTCCAGGCGTTGGTCCCGAACTCGCACGTGTCGCCGAAGCCTCAAGTGACCCCCAGCAGGGCCCAGCACAGCCGCAGAAGCCGCCCACGGGAGCCCAACGCGAGGTCCGAGACGGCCTCACACCCCCAAGATTGCCCCAAGCCGCCCCACGAGGCGCCCGACCCAAGAGGGCTATCGTAATCGAGTAAGGCCGGGCGTGGAGGTCTCAAAAAGCATCGGGTTTTCGCTAATCGCGCCCGGCCTCTCCGCGATTAGCGAAAATCCGAAGGCTCTGGCCATTCCACTGCGCCAGGATTGGTCCCCACACGTACCCCAAGGCCTTGCTTGGACACCGCCCAAGACGATCTGAGTTTCCCGAGGTTTCGGCCCCCCAGGGCCCTGCATCGATACAGCCAAGTGTGCGGGTGCTGGTATACGTAGGGCCCCCGAACCGGCTGTAGTGGCCGGCGGGTAATCTCGCCGCGGGCCTGGGTAATGGGCAAGAGATCTCGTGGATGTTGGTTGGGATCTCGTGGTTGGCCTCTCGGGAGCCTCTGGGAGACAGTTTGGGGGCTTCTTGGTAGCAGTTTGGGGGCGTCTTGGGGCCTCTTGGGCCCGGGCTTCTTGGGGGCCTTTTGGGGCGCTTGGCGGAATCTGGGGGGCCTCTTGGAGCCTCTTTGGGGCGTCCTGGGGCCTCCTGGGGATGTCTTGGGAGCGTCCCGGCGTTTCTTTGGGGCGTCTTGGGGCTTCCTGGAGGCCTCTTGGGGTGGAGGCCGACTCTTGGGCCGTCTTGGGGCCGTCTTGAAGGCCGCTTGGGCCGTCTTGGAACGGTCTTGGGGGCCTTTTGGGCGGCCGTGGAGGGTCGGACAGCCGAAAAAGCGAGAAGGCCAGAAACATGGGGAAAAACTAAGCAAATCAACGATTTCTGCGGCCCCTCTTGGAGGTACACTTCGAGCGCTGTGGGGGCCTCGTGGAGGCGTCTCGGGCCGTCTTGCAGGCGTCTTGAAGCCATCGTAAGCGTCTCGGATACACTCTTAGACCGTCTTGGGCCGTCTTCGGGACCTCCTGAGGCCGTCTGGGGACGATCTGGGAATCCTGGATCAGTCCGCGAGCGGTCCGGGGGCCTCCCGGGCCCGTCGGGCAGAGGCCCAGAGGCTCTGCGGCCTGTGGCGCTGCCACTGCTTGGACTTCTCGCGCGCGCTTCGCCCGGAATTGTAGTACAGACTAGTGTGAACCCGTGGAAAATCCACGGCCCACAGGTCCAGGCATTGGTCCCGAACGCGCACGTGTCGGAAGCGCTGGAAGCGTCAAAAGTAATGTGTTTTTGCTAATCGCGCGAGGCCTGGGCGCGATTAGCAGAAACACTTAGGTTTTCAGACGCAATCAGAGTAAGGGGGCCCAAACGATCTTACAGAGTCCCAGTGCGCGAGAAGTTCGATGTGGGGGGTGGACGCGTGGGGGCCAGAGTTGGGCGCTACGTTGGGGGGCCTCGTTTGAAGGCCACGTTGGGGGGCCTCGTTTGAGGGCCACGTTGGGGGGTCTCGTCAGGGTGTCATGGTTGGGGCCAACGTTCGCGGCCCTGCCGGGGGCCATGTTTGGGGGCCGCGTGCGGGGTTCGGGGGCACATGTGACGGTCGCGTTTGAGGGTGTGGGGTTCGGGGGCAGATGTGACGGTCACGTTTGAGGGCAATGGTTGGGGGCTGTGTGTTGGGGCCACGTTTGGGGGCGCCTGGGGGCTACGCGTGGGGTTGACGTTCGGAGGCCACGCTTACTGGGGCGGTAGGGGCGACCTTCGGAGGCTTGTGTGGTGGCCGCCTTTGGGGGTCCCGTTTGGAGGCCGCGCGTGGGGCCGACGTGTAAGGGGCCACGTCCAGGGGCGATCTCAGAAAGCAGTCGGGGAGCCCCGGGGGCACTGAGCTGGAAGCGTGAAAAGGAATGGGTTTTTGCTAATCGCGCTGGGACTGGGCGCGATCAGCAAACTCAAGGGTTTTCGGGCACCGTCAGAGTAAGGGGCCACGTTAGAGGGCCCGCGCAGGGTGGTCCTGGGGCCATCTCGGGGTTCTCGGGCCGTCGAGATGGCCGTCTCGAGAGCTCTGGCAGATCGAAGCCAGCAGAACCGAGAGAGCAGCGGTGAGGCCCCCGATACAGCCAAAGGTGCGGGTGCTGGTATGCGTAGGGCCCCCGAACCGGCTGTAGTGGCCTGCGGGCGATCTCGCCGCGGGCCTGGGTAATGGGTAAGAGATCTCGTGGATGTTGGTTGGGATCTCGTGGTTGGCCTCTCGGGAGCCTCTGGGAGACAGTTTGGGGGCTTCTTGATAGCAGTTTGGGTGCGTCTTGGGGCCTCTTGGGCCCGGGCCTCTTGGGGGCCTTTTGGGGCGCTTGGCGGCCTCTGGGGGGCCTCTTTGGGGCGTCCTGGGGCCTCCTGGGGATGTCTTGGGAGCGTCCCGGCGTTTCTTTGGGGCGTCTTGGGGCTTCCTGGAGGCCTCTTGGGGTGGAGGCCTCGATTTTTCGGTTCCGGGTCCCTGTCTTGGGCCTCTCTTGGGGCCTTCTTGGGGCCCTCTTGGGCCGTCTTGGGCGACTCTTGGGCCGTCTTGGGGCCGTCTTGAAGGCCTCTTGGGCCGTCTTGGAACGGTCTTGGGGGCCTTTTGGGCGGCCGTGGAGCGTCGGACAGCCGAAAAAGCGAGAAGGCCAGAAACATGGGGAAAAACTAAGCAAATCAACGATTTTGGCTTCTGCGGCCCCTCTTGGAGGTGCACTTCGAGCGCTGTGGGGGCCTCGTGGAGGCGTCTCGGGCCGTCTTGAAGGCGTCTTGAAGCCATCGTAAGCGTCTCGGATACACTCTTGGACCGTCTGTCTTCGGGACCTCCTGAGGCCGTCTGGGGGCGATCTGGGAATCCTGGATCAGTCCGCGAGCGGTCCGGGGGCCTCCCGGGCCCGTCGGGCAGCGGCCCAGAGGCTCTCCGGGCGGCCCGCGAGCTTTCTGGGCGGCCCGGGGCGCGGCCACTGCTTGTACTTCTCGCACGCGCTTCGCCCGGAATTGTAGTACAGATTACGTTGGCCTCCACCTTCGCCTTCCACATGTCGCTCAACAGCGCCAGCGCCCGCTGCCACTGCTCGCCCTTCTCGCACGCACTGATCCCAGTGTTGTAGGAGATAGGGCTGACCCGTGGACTACGTCCACGACATCTGCTCGAGGTGGCGAGCGGTGTCTGGGCAAGCGTGCTTGCTTATGCCCAGTGCCTTTTACAGCCGCTTGCTGTTGCTGGGTGCTGCGTTTTGCCACTCGCGGCTTTTCGTTTTGTCTTTCTTCGGCGTTTGCCTCTTAATTGATGTCGCTCATTGCTGCTTGATCCCGACCTCAGCCTGGAGCCTTTGCAGAGGAGGAAAGAAAATCAGAGCCGCATCGGCGCCTTATTTTCCTGGGAGGCCGGCGCGGTTCCAGAGCTCTCTGAGGGATCTTCCCTCGGAAGCCTTCTTGGGAGCCCTGGGGCCGGCTTGGGGCGTGGAGGCTCCGAAGATGCGAGCAAGTCAGACTGGAGCCTTTGCAGAGGAGGGCAGAAAATCCGCCGATCCGGCGTGTGAGTTGAAAGGGGGGGTGGGCCGGGGTGGCTCTGCCGGGGTAGGGGGGGGGGTCCACAGATTGGGTTCGGTTGGTCGGGGTTCGGTTGGCCCAAACCGGACCCAAACGTTGCCAAGAAGCCGCCAAGACGGGCCAAGACGTTTCTGGATCGCCCAAAAATCGATCCAAGACGCCGAACATGAACCCAAGACAGCCCAAGAGCCCGCCAAGACGCCCCCAGAGGCCCCCAAGAGGTCTTCCAAAAGGGCCCCGACCGGCCAAAATCATCGATTTCCCTTAGTAAAACCTACATTTTTAGCATGTTCGCCTCTTGGGCCTTCACAGTGTCCAAAACGGCTCAAGGGGCCCTCAAAAAGGCTCCAAGACGGCCTAAGAAGGGCTTACGCAGGCCCAGGAGGCCCCCAAGACGGCGCAAGAGGGCTCCAGGACGGGCCCAAGAGGCGCCCAAAAGGGCTCCAAGACGGCCCAAGAAGGGCCCAAGACGGCCCAGGAGGCCCCCAGGAGGCCCCCAGGAGGCCCCAAGACGCCCCCAAGAGGCCCCAAAAGGCCCCAACTGGCCCCCAAGGACCCCCCAGTGTCCAAAACGCTCCAGGGGCCCTCAAAAAGGCTCCAAGACGGCCTAAGAAGGGCGTACGCAGGCCCAGGAGGCCCCCAAGACGGCCCAAGAGGGCTCATCATCATCAGCATCGTCATCGTCATCGTCATCGATCATCATCATCATCATCATCATCATCATCATCATCATCATCATCATCATCATCATCATCATCATCATCATCACCACCACCACCACCACCACCACCACCATCATCATCATCATCATCATCATCATCATCATCATCATCATCATCATCGTCATCGTCATCGTAATTTTCATAGTCATCGTCGTCATCGCCGTCATCGTCATCATCATCATCATCATCACCACCATCATCATCATCATCATCATCATCAACATCATCATCATCATCATCATCAGCATCATCATCATCGTCATCATCACCATCATCCGAAGCGCCCCGGATCGGCGGCACTGGCCAGAGGCCATTTCAATAAGAGGTGCATCGGCGCATTATTTTCCTGGGTGGCCGGCGCAGTTCCAGAGCTCTCTGAGGGATCTTCCCTCGGAAGCCTCTTGGAGGCGGTTTCGGGGGTGTCTTCTGGCCTTTCGAGGGTCTCTTCGGGGCCCTTCTGGGGCGTTCGGGGGGCCTCCTGGGGGCCAGCTGGCGGTGTCTGGGATCATCATGGAGCGGAGGGCGCGACATGTCAGTTCGAGTTCCCCCTCGTGTGGTCCTCTTGGGACCGTCTTGGGCCGTCTTGGGGGGCTCTTGGGCCGTCTTGTGGCCCTCTTGCGCCGTCTGGGAGCTCTTGGGGGGCCCTGGGGCCGGCTCGAAGCGTGGAGACTCTGAAAAAGCGAAAATGCTGAAACCCTTCAAACATTTGAGGAACATCCATCATTGCGTATCGGGGCCCTTCTCGGGGGCCTCTTGGACCCCTCTTGGGCCGTCTTCCTGCACTGTAGGGCCTTCTGGGGCGTCGGGGGGGATTCGTGGAGGGCAACTGGCGGTTTCTGGGATCATCCTGGAACGGAGAACGCGAAATTCCAGTTGGAGCTTCACCTCGTGAGGCACTCCTGGGGCCGTCTTGGGGCCCTCTTGTGCTGTTTGGGAGCTCTTGGGGGCCTATTGGGCCATCGTGGCGCGATCTTGGGGGCCCTGGGGCCAGCTTGGAACGAATTTTGTTTGTGCGGGCTCTGTCGGGCGTCTTCTGGGAGCCCACTTGGAGCGTTTTGGGGGCCTCTTGGGCCGTCTGGAGCTATCTTGAGCGTCTTCTAGCACTCCTGGACCGTCTCGGAGGCCCTCTTGGAACGTCCTGGGACGTCTTGGGGCTCTGCTGGAGGCCCCCCGGGGGCGTCTCGGAGCGCTCTTGGGCGTAGAGATGTTGGGCGTCAGGCTTCAGCTTTGCCGTCCGCACCTCGCTCAGTATCGCCAAAGCCATCGGCCATTGCTCGCTCTTCTCGTACGCGCCGGTCCCAGCGATGCAACTGAACAAACACATGTATCGAACATGATGACATGTATTGTATCAACCTCCTGTTGCTAGGACATGGACTTCCCTGAATAAAGACAGCACTTGGCTCCATTGCCCGCGTTGCTCGCACATGCTGGCTGCAATCCCGTAGACCGTGAAGTCAACGCTCCCCTTTCTCACAGGCATGGTTCTGAGCATGCTCAGCGCCTGCTGCCACTGCCCACCCTTCTCGCATGCCTTGACCCCAGCGCCGTAGCTGATGACGTTGGGTTCCAACTTCACCTCCCGCATCTCGCTCAACTGCGCCAGCGCCCGCTGCCACTGCTCGCCCTTCTCGCACGCGCTGATCCCAACGCTGTAGCTGACAAGGGGTAGCCGTTCACCTGTAGCAGCGTCTCTCTTCTTGGAGCTGGCGAGGGTACCGTTTCGTGCAGCGGCCGCCCTGCATGCAGGGGCAGTGCGGGCTGCGGGCGCAGCAAGGGCCGTGGATCTGGCAAGAGAGAATCATCTCGAGGAGACCGGCTTGCTCTGGACGGAAGGGGTCTGGAAGTCCAGCTGAAATGACGTCGTCCACCTCGGCGGGGCTGGCCGGTTTGTCCTCGCGTCGCACGACGATGAGAATGTGGATGTGTGAGAGCCCACGCTTCTGGAACTCGATGACCCAGCTGCACGCGTCGACGCGTCCAAGGACGTGCCTGGAGCAGGAGGGCGAGCAGCTCTTTCATCTTGAAGTGGAACACCCGCGCGAGGAGGTCGGGCCGGTCGGAAGCTGTTTCGCCCGGTCGAAGAGCTGCGGCGACATCTGGCCAACGTGGGTTAGATGTCATCGTGATGGAATAGTCGGGCTTGCCATAATGCTTCACAATCGTCATGGCATCCAAATAGTGGGCGAGCATATTTCGTGGACTGCCGGCGTAAGTTGCGGGCGGGATGACCTGCTTGCCGGCCTTCGAGGTCCCGGGCGCGAGCCCAGGCTCTGCGACGGCGTCCTGGAGGCCAACGTACGTCTCTGCACGGAGGTCCGATATCGGTGGTCGCGGACCCACCACAAGCGGCGGGACTCCGCGCGGCTCCACGCGTCACAGACCCACATCTGGAACAACGTCTTGGCAGAGTGCGGGAGGCCGATATTTGTTGCGGGCCATGCGCCCTGGGGGTCCGTGTCGTCGGCGCAAGAGTCCCTGAGCATGACCGGTGCGCGTAGAAGGCTGCGCGCGGCATCTTCCGCGGCGGCGCTCCTGCGGCAGTAGCGTTCTTCAATTCCGAGTGCCACCCAGGGTCGCCGTGCGGGAAAAGCTGCGGGCAGGCCAAGGGGTCGAGATGCTCGCAGCAGTCGTTGAGCCGGCAAACGTCATGATCGGGAGAGCGCGGCCAGACAGCCACGTCGCGGTAGCCCGACGAGGCAGCGCCTGCGAACAGGATGGATGGCTCGTACCTGGTAGGGGCGTTGTAGCGCCGCATGTCCTGGTTCCCGTCGTTGCGAATCGCCGCGTGCACTTCGGGCCTCCCATTTGCGTCCAGCACGTCGCGCATCGCGCGGTAGAGGGGAATGTGCGGGTTGATGGCGTTCAGCATCTCCTGAATCTGGCCAGTGATGTCGCGGTGGATGCCTGGTTGCGGTTCTCGGCGAGTCGTGTCTGCAGTGCGTCGTTGTGGTCGTAGAGGTAGATTTGCGCGTACTTCGGCGCGTCTGTTCCCTGGGGGAACAGGGCTCCGGCGTGGTGGTGGGCCACGCCGTGGCATTTCACCACCGGGGGGCCGCCTCCCCTGATCTCGTGGAACCAGTCCCCTCCGTAGGACACGGGGGAGACGGCGTGGTTGTAGCTCTTCAGCGCATCTCGTGCGACTCGGTCGGCTGGCGTCGCTCCGAGGGGGATGCGTTCCAGCGCTGGTGGCGGTCTGGGAAGGGGCCGTATTTGCGTGGGCGTCGCGGGGCCCCGCTGGCAGCACAGGCTGAAGTGGCCGCCCCCCCCCATGGTTCCCTGGTGCCGCGCGCTCTTCGGGGAAGTTGCACGACTGACACAGAGAGCATGTGTCCATGAGTCAGTCCACGGGATGGGTGAGGAGGCACGGCCGTGCCCGTGCACGCTGCTAGGCGAAGCATTGCTCGAAGGCGACTCGGAGGTGGCCTCGCAGGCGAGCTGCGCGTCGGGAGCAGTAGCAGCTGTCGCAGACGCGCATCGTTGCAGAGAGGCCGCAAGCACCGGCCCACATGCACCGTGCACAGAGACTTCCGGCGGCGGGGCGATCGGGAACGCCGTGGGCCGTCGACAGCTGGCCAGGGGCGTCGGATTGGAGGGGCCCTGTGCGGGTGGAGCCGTGTGCAAGAGCCGACGCTTCTTGGGCGCGTGCAATGGGGTTTCCTGACGGGCGGGGTCGTCGTCCGGCGGGCGCGTGGTCTCGTTCGGGGTGGCCGCGGTGGGTGATGCCGTTCTGGGGCGGAGGCCGTTTGGCGGATGTTCTGCCTCGGCGGGTGGTGGCGCCTTGTGGCGCATGCGCCGCATAAGCTTCGATGGAAGAGGGCGCCGTTGAGAAACCGTCTCTCCAAGCACGGCGTCTCTCGGCCGTTGTCGTGCCCCTCGTGCGCCCTGGCCCTGAATTAGGGCGCGGTGATGTCGGCAGTAGTGCGCGCCGTCGATGGGTTTGAGGATCAGAACAGCCGGCTCCGGACACCGAATACCAGCGGCAAGGCCCACAAGGAAGGCGCATAAATGCCCGTGCCGATGTCCCCATGTCCAGCCGGGAAGGGAAGCCAATCGAGCACGCGTGCGCGGGCAGCAGCCGGGTCTGTGCCTGGCGCGTGCACGACGCTGGCGCTGCGCCCACGTGGCTAAGTGGGGCTGCTCGGCATCGGTGCGTGTGCGTGTGGGTTGGGCTGAGGGTGCTCGCCCGCGCGGCTCTGGAACCATGTCTGCACGGCTTGGCAATGTTCTTCCCAGGTGCGATTCCAGCCGCGCCGTGCCCAGTTAGGGGGACTTTGCGATGCTTGGCGGCGGTCCGCGCACAGCCGCAAGGCGTCCTTCCTCGCATTCTCTACGAAGGAGGCCAGTCGCAACTCGTCTGGCGAGGCGGAGGGCCCGCGGCGGGGGAACTGGCTGCCGTGGGCCTGCAGCCACGCGCGGAGATCTGCGAGGCTGGCCTGCCAGGAGACCTGCCGCGCGGCCCAGGTCCACAGCTCCCGCGCATCGAAGTGTGCCACGCGCTGGGGGTCCAGAGCGCCAGCTTGGCGTTGCTTTCTGGCGGTGTTGATCCACATCGCGCAGAACCGCTCCTCCTGGGAACTCCCAGCTCGGCTTGGCCAGCGGCCATTCCGGGCGCGCCACGCTTGCGCCCGCGCCAAAGAAGCGAGCCATGTGCACCCACGTCCAGCCTGGGAGCGCTTCCAGTTGAGCTAGTCGAGCTGCGGCAACTGCAGCGTCGCGGCCGGCGCCTGCCCGTGCGCGGGCGCGAGCATGTTTGACAAAGAGCCCTCAGCGCTTCTCCCTGCCGTCTGAGCTGGTGCGCGAAGGGCATGTACCGGAGTGGGTCGTGAGCCACTCTCGAAGGTCTGCCAGAGTGTTGCTCCAGGCGTCAGCGCGCGAGTCCCAGGACCACGCTGGAATGGCTTCGATCCAAGCGGCCTGCTACTGCCCGAGGTTGCCTGCGGCGTGTAGCGCCCGCGCGTTATTCAGCCATCTCGCCATCGTCAGTTCGAAGCCGCGGCCGCGTCACGGCGGGCGCCTTCCGCGGCGGCGGACCCAATTCGCCGCAGCAGTTGCCCTACCCTCGAAGGTTCCGGGCCAACTGGCCGTCGAAGTAGGCGCCTGGGCACTCGGGCGAGGCCGCGCTCGGAGGCCGGATTGCGCGCGTGTAATCGGACGCGCGGGCCGGCGGGCGCCTCTGACCTCGCGACCTCGCGCGTGGCGGGCTGGGCGGGCCGCGCGCCTAGGCACGTAAAATCCCAGGGGCGGCGGCGCGGCCCGCGGGGGGGTCGCGGGGGGCCGGCGGCGGCGAGCCAAACAAGCTACTGACACGGAGGGGGGGGGGGATGCCCTGGGACAACGGGAAGCGCGCGCAGAGCCTCGGGGGGCCAGGGGACATGAGTCAACCTCGCACGGCTGGTAGCGCTGCGCGGGCAAATATATAATTTCGATGGTGAAAAAAAACAGGGCGCGGCCCAAAACGTCCGAACAAACTTTTTCGGACGTTTAGGGCCCGACCCTGTTATCTATTTGATAAAGCGGTTTTTTTCCGCGGGTGCCTCGACTGGGCGGCCCCCGAGCTTTACGAGGGGCCGACAGGGCACCGAGAGGGCCCGAAAAGGTCATCGGAAAGGGCCGGAACATGCAACCACAAAGGCCTCGCCTTCCGGTTTGGAGCCTCCCTGCGAACCAAATCCGTATCACGGCTCTCTCGGTGCCGGCCCGAACCGCATTGTGCCGCTCTGGGGACCTGTCGGGGCCCTGTCGGGACTCTCTCCGAGCCGTCTCGGGCCCCCCTGGGGGCCGTCTTGGAGCCCTCGCCTGGATGACAGTGTCGCGCGGCTGGCGGAGAGCCGGGCAGCCTCGTGAAAGACGGCCTGGCATTCCGCGGCAACGTCGACGAGGTCGGCCGTGGCCGCTGTCGCCTGTCAGAGAGGCGAACATCATGGGGCAGGACAATGCATGTGGGAGACTTGTCGCAAGCTCCCAGCCCCCAACCCCCCCAAGTGTGCGCCCGAAGGGTGTGGGGCATGGGGCAGGACAATGAATGTGGGAGACTTGTCGCAAGCTCCCAGCCCCCCCAAGTGCGCGCCCGAAGAAGGTGGGGCCGCGTTGGCTCCCTCAAAGGGCCGTGTTGGAGCCGTCCAGGCGCGTCTTGAGGGCGCCGCGTGCCGTGATGGGGCCGTCTTGGTTCGTCGTGGGCCCTTCATGGGCGCGTCCGTAGGCCGTCCTGGGCCCATCGGGGTCCTCGTGGGGCTGTCTTGGAGCCGTCTGGGACCGTGAGGGGGCCGCCTTGGAGTCGCTCTTGTGCCGTCTTGGGTGCGCCTTGGGCCGTCTTGGGGCCGTCTGGGACCGTCTTGGGCGGCTCCGGGGCTGTCCTCGGACCGCCTTGGGGCTCTCGGGTCGTCTTTGGCCCCTCTTGGGGCTGTCATGGGAGCCTCTGGGGCCGTCATGGGCGCCTCAGGAGCCGTCCTGGGACCGCCTTGGGCCGTCTTGGGGCCCTCCCGGGGGGCTCCTGGGCCCTCTTGTGACGATCTTGGGAGACAACATTGCCGTCTTGGGCGCTTTGAGGACGACAAACACAGGAATTGCCAAAATGAATGTTTTACTTCAGGATTTGGAGGATGTTTCCTCGTTCGGGCTCTCCCGGGGCTCTTCGAGCCCACTTGGAGCAATTTGGGCGCCTCTTGGGCCGTCTGGAGGCTAATTCTCTTGGGCGTCTTCGAGCGCTCTTGGACCATCTCGGCGCGATACGAATGGCGCGCGCGGCGCGACGATCTTTGGGCGAAAGAGAGCGCTGCTCGATCAATCTGCGTAGCTCTAAGGCCAAGGGCCCGAGTAAATTCCGAACCAAAGCGGGCAGCGGGGAAAAGGGTGAGAGCAGTAGGAGCAGGGGCAGGAAAGACTCGGGGAGCGAGCGAAAATCACACTCCGCCTGATCGGCGCTCGCGGCGCCGTCGAGCGACGATCACCGATCGCAGCTCGCTTCATTAGTCAGGGCGCTTCGCTGAGAGAGCAAGCGCCGACACACACCCTGCTATAGATGCTGAGCACAGCATCTCCACCAGAACAAACACAGGCAAACGGCCTTGTCGGCATGCTATCCGGCTGCCTCTGGGCATTTAACGGGTGCTGCTACACGCACCGGCAAGAAACAAGTAAATTCTCAGAGCAAGCAGCAGCGCGAGTCCGATCGCTATGCGACAAGACTCAAAGAACGCTATCTTATCAAGATAAGGTCTCAATAGTGTGGTCGTCACCACATTGGAAAAAAGCTGCGCACACTGAACGAAGCTTCGAACGGGCTGTGGGTGCCGAGCGCGGCAGCTCCACAATCAAAACAATGCGGACTAGCGTAGTCTGCCACACGATGTGGCACCAGGTGTAAAGAAAACAAGCTGGCAAGACAATGCGGACTAACGTAGTCTGCCACACGATGTGGCGCCAGGTGTAAAGAAAACAATCTGACAAAACGGAGCAGAGCGGCGGCACAGAGCGGCGGCTTGCATCACGAAATCTTCTTCTGAGCTTTCGCTTTGCCGGGCAACCCTTGAAGCTGCCTCCATCTATTTTGCAAATCCCAGCGCAGACTATTGTGCATCCTCGAAAAGTCTGGCTCATGGGTCATGTGATTCCTGCGAAGCCATGACGCATGCTTCCGGCACGTCCTGCAGGTCACGTAGACACTGTGGGTTGTGCCCCACGCGTATGTTGTGCTCGGCGATCACACATGCGTTCATCTCCGATGGCGAAACCGTTGGCGTTGATCCGTTCCACGAAACCACACTGGCTGACGAAGAACTGTGAACCGTCATCGGCGATGATGGCGCAGAACTCGCTCCCTGCGTGAAGCTGTCCGGTGATGGTGGCGGTGCGGCTGGCGCTGCCGATCCGCTTGCTGATGATGAACTCTGGGCTGCAACGGCAATCATCGGCGGCTCCATGTGGACATCTCCGTCGGCGTCTTCGGGAATGATAGGCGGTGCGTTGTTGCGGCGTCGAAGGTATCGTCCATCCCATCCTGGATATACTCCGGGCAAGGGGGTGTCCGCGTGCCCGGCGTGGTCAGCCTTGGACCCATTGCTGGTGTTGCTTATGGTCCCGATCTGAATGGGATTGGGGTCGCCTGACCCAAATATCTCTCTTCGCACCACAAACCACAGCGCTGCGAACAATGTAAACCCAATCATGCTTCCACTGAGCATCGCGATGAATGTCATATAGTAGACCCAACATGATATCGGCACTTGCCATTCCTGCGAGGGAGGCTGTGCCTTCACGCGTCCGAGACATGCCATCAGCACTGAGGCAAGCATGGCGGCGCGCGGTTGCCTAGTGTCAAAGTTGTGCTTCTTGGCCCCGAAGAAAGCGAGGAGCACTCCGGTCTCCATGATCTTGGTGAGCGCGTCGGCGACCATACTCCACGTAGGTATCCACGAGAGCTTCAGCTGGCTGTTGGGGTGCACCGTCTCCTTGATCATCGATGCAACGATGCGGAACCGCTTGTCGGTGGATTGACCCACATCAGACTTGATGTGCGTAACCAGGCCGTTGCTGTCGCTGTAGATCTCCCCGGATCGTTTGGTGCTGAGGTCGTCGATCTGCTTGAGCGTCTTCTTCGGGTTGTAGGCCTCCGTAAGTAGCTGGCCGAACCAAGTACTCGACTCGGCGCCCTCCAGAGTGGCGTAGCCCTCGGCGGCCAGCGTCGACTTCACGGATCGCTTGACCGTGCCCGAATGCCAGGCCACGGGCAAGCACAAATCATATCGTCCAGCCACGACGTCCCGTGGCTTGTGAGTTAGCCCAATCGCCATGCCCCACTGGCTCTTCACCCCGTCCACATTGGCGAAGGCCGCGTCGCTGAAGCAGATAATGGTGCAAGTGCGCAGGTCGATGATGTTGCGCTTGATGACGATGGCGAAGTCGGCGGACCCGTGCACGTAAGCGACGGTCTTGTTCAGCGTCTTGGCGTCGGCCACGGTGGCGGTGTTGGTGCGGCGAGCTGCAAGGCTCACCGGGCAGGCGATGTCCACTCGCGTCTGTACTGCGAGCCAAAGCAGTTGACCGAGTGTGTGGCGATATCCCGAGACCTCCGAGGTGGTAAGACGATCCTCTGGTGATCGTCCGCGTTGGGCGTGGAGTTCGATGAAATCCACCTGGGCGGCGGCCGTCGCCTGGGTAATGCGGAACTCCTCGTTGATCTTGTTGATGGTCCGGCCGCAGTACTTGATGATACCCTCTACCTTCTTGAGGTGCAGCTTTTTCTGCAAGGAGCCAATGACGACTCGCTTCCACTCGCTGGAGTTTCCGCGCTGGGCGATGAGAAAGTCGCCCACGTGGGAGTGGGTCATGGCAGCGAGCCCTTTGTCGTCGTAGAAGTAGTAAAGGCCCTTCTCGAGCTTGCTCTCGATGAGGCCGTGCTCCTGGAACACCCTCTGGGCGTAGAGGTACCACAAGCGTCCTGCATCTCGGGCACCATAGATGGCGCCAGTCGCCATCACGATCTCGCCCGGCAGTGTGCCTGGCGGCGGGTTCTTGGCTGGCATGCGTAGCAGTAGCAGCCTCTCGACGTTGCCCGACTGCAGGTAGGCCGTCATCGCGTCGTACGACGTGAGGTCCCAGCCAAGCTGGGCGGCGGCAGCAAGCGTGATGTAAAGCGCGCCCCTTGACCCGGTCGGCGCATCCGTACGGATCTGGGACTTGTCCTCTTGACAGCCCTGGACGACAAGGCGGGCCTTCATGAGATTGGCGGCCTTCTGCGTGAGCACCCAGCGGGTACCGACTGGTCGTATTCCAGGGTGTCGCTGGAGGATCTCCTTCAGCTCCTTGGGCGGCAGCTTCTTGTAGGCCCCGAACTCGGTCCACTTGGGCCACTCGACCTTCATGGCCGTGTCCATGAGCTTCTTGTCCTTGGCGGAGAGCTTGTCGTACTTGATCTCCTTAGCAGCGGCCTTCCCGGTGAGCAGAACCTCTCGGAGTCGAATGGTCGAGTGCAAATCGTCGTCGCTGACCTCAAGGTAGTTGTCCAAGTAGAGGTCGGTCCTGAGTGTGTCTTTTGGCCTCTTGAAGCACTTGGGTAGGTCGTCCTTGAGACTCTCCAAGAACTCCTTACGCTTGATGGCTTTGCTGCGGTCGTCTGTCTGGTCGTGCCTGTCACGTTGAAGTGCGCGAGGTGCGTCCTCTTGTTGAGCTTGGCGCTGAGCCTTGTTGCCGCGTTGTCCTTCAGGATATTGTGGTCTGCGGGCAAAGGCTTCTCTGCGAACTTCCTCCTCCGCGGCCTTGCTCCAGTCGCGTAGCCCTTCGGATCCGGAGCTGTCGGCATCCGATGAATGTCCATCAGCTTCTGTGCGTCGAGCTCCTGGTGGTGGAAGTCGTACTCCACCGCGTTCTTCAGGCTGTTCGTCGTGTACTTCTGGTTGCACGGCGAGTTCTGGAGCTGGATCTGCAGCGCGATCTGGGTCTTCTTGAGCTTGTACTTGAGCATGAGCGGGGTCAGCGGCAGCAGCTGAGTCAGAAACAGGCGCTGGCAGCCCGGGAAGGTCTCCTCCCGAAGGTGCTGGTGCTGAACCGCTGCCTGAGGCGCCCCCACTTGTCGTATATTCTTCATCTCCTTGCCGTCGGCGAATCCACTCAAAGGTAGCCTGAGCGCGGCGATTGTCTGGGGTATCTTCGATGTTGCCGAAGTGGTGCTGCATGATAGCCGTCGGCGGAGGTGGTAGTGCTGGCGGAACGTTTTCCATTCGCGGGCGTTTCTTCGGCGTTTCGCCCGTGAGGTCGATGAATGTATCTCCATCTCCTCCTTGATCTGATGGTGGTAATCCGCCTCCACCGCCGTCTCTTCCTTCATGTGGTGATCCTTCGTCCCCTCCTCCTGGTCCTGGTGGCCGTGGTCCGTCAGGAGGTGGGGGCTGGTCAGCTGGTGGTTGTCCTGGCGGTGGTGGTGGCTGGTTGCCGTTCATGGCGTTGAGCACCTGTCCCCAGGGCACGAGCTCTGAGGCAGTAGCGTGTCGTAAATGTCCTCGGTTGACCATGGCGGTGGTGGAACGGTGGCTGACCCATACGTTCGATGTGCCCTCGAAGCCGATGATGATGCCGGGTCCATGCCACTGCAAAGCCCATTCGCGCTTGGGCTTGCCGTTCCCCCTCCAGTAGTATACCTGGCCCCCCGTTTGGTAGACATCCGACGCGTGCTGAGCTCCATCCGCGCGCGATCGTGCGAGTAAAGCCCGGGATAGGGACTGGTTGCAACGCAGATGCTGGATGGACGTCTGGGCGGCCTTCATGATGGCAATCCTCTCGGAGAAGGGCTTGTCAGAGACCACTCTCTCGTGTAGCGAGAGCCTCCCAGCGTTGTCCAGCAGGCAGTAGGGTAGTTGAAGGCCACGTCCGAGTACCCACTGTGCCGGTGAATACCCACAGGCATTGATTGAGCTGTTCATAGCCCAGCAGACAGCGGCGAGCAGCCACTGGATCTTGTGGGCGTTCGCGGGCTGATCGAACCTGATGCTGAACTGGTCGATCAGCTTCCTGGCGTGGACCTTCCACATGCCGCCGCGCCTCTCCACGGTGGCGTTCTGTTGCGGCGTAGCCGCGGCAGTAGTCATAAGGCGACAGCCCATGTCCTCGAGTTCCTTCGAGAACTCCCTCTCAAACTCGCCTCCTCCATCGAAAAGTACCCGTTGTGGTGCCCCAAACGGTGTAATCCAAACCTGCAAAAGTCTCGCGAATACAACCGAAGGGTGTCTCGAAGAAACTGTACCACATAAGGTAAATCCAGAAGCGAGGTCGACCATATTGAGGAAAACCAACTGATTGCCGGCGTAGTCGGCAAGAGTGAACAAGTCCACTCCAATGGAATCGTTGAAGTCCCTATCTAGCTTGATTCTCCCAGGTAGGTAAGGTAGGGGTCGCTGATGGGCGGCGCAGACTTCGCAGTGCAGGTTGAGTGCCATCTCGACCGCTCTTTGGGATCCACCCGTCACTCGGATAGCCCGGGCCAGCGCGTCGTTGGCAGGGTGCCCCGTATTGACGTGGAGCTGCAATATGGCGGACTTGAGCGTCCGCTCCTCCGCTGCCGTTAAGGCTGGCTCCGCAGGAGCTGCCGGGGCAGGCACTGTCCTCCTCGCGGCTCTCCGTCTCGCTGGTTCCGCGGGGTTTGCCTCGCGGTGCTCGGTCTTGTTCGTCTTGCGAAGCTGCTTGGCCAGCGCGGCGACGAGCTTGTCGGTGTAGTTATCGCTGTCCTTGGCGAGCTTGCCACGGGCCTCGACGTGCTTGTGTAGGCCGTCGCAAAGCTTGCGCAGCGAGTTGTCGATCCCGTAGTGGTCGGTGATGATCCGCCACGGCTTCTTGATCGCGTCCCCCTTCTTTGTCTGCAGGCCGTAGGCGCAGCCATCGAAATCGATGATGCGCGGGAGCTGGTCCTTCAGCTTCTTCGCGGTGTAGTTCTTCTTCTGATCCCAGCCGTCGCAGTAGCGCGGCCACTCGAAGGAGACCGCGAGCTGGCTGCCAAACTCCTTCCGCAGGCGGCTCATTGACGTCAGGAAAAGGTCGATCATCCTCGCGGAATGCTTCCGATCCTTCTCCAGCTTCTCGGCCTTGCCGGGGTCGATCTTCAGGATGACGCGCTGCAACGCGGTCCAGGGCGTGCATGGAAATGCGGCGTGGACCCGTACACTCTGGCCCTTCCGCAGGTTCTTCCGGATCTTGCCCTCGAGCTTCTCGACGATGGGCTTCCGAGAAAGGTCGTATCCAGGAAGACCGCAACGTGCAGCAGCTCCTCCACTCTCGGCCCATTTCGCACTGAGCTTGCTGTCGGGGTTGCAGCACCACTCGTAGAGGATGGCGGTGTTGCTCGAGATTCCGCTCGAGCTCGTACTTGACTTGGCCAAGTCTGCCTTGAGCGCCTGGCTGACCGTGTGCGGCTTGACGCCGCTCTTGTTGGTGACGATGGCCGACCGCTTGCCGGCGGTCAGCTGCAGCTTCGTCCCTTTCTTGAGCTGACGTACCTTCATATGCTCTTCCTCCACGATGTTGACCTCCTTCGGATCGTTGTCGTTCTTGATGTCCAGCGTGACCGAGTTGCCGAAAACACACTCGGATCAGAAACCGAGGTGGCAGCAGTCTGCGTAGGACTTGGTGCCGCAGGCCACGCGGTCGTCGAGGGACTCGGCGATGCAGGTAGTAGCCGAGATAACTGTTGGAGCAAACGTCGGCGGCGCGACCGCCGTCGAACAGCAGACCAACGCAGAGCTTACGGCGGCCATGAGCCTTGAGCTGCCACCGCGTCGCTGTTGAAGTCGTCTCGGTACGTTGAGCTCCTTCTTGGGGATGAGCCTCGTGATGTTCTCGAGCAAATTGCTCGCCTTCGTAGTGAGGTTGACCGCGGGCTTCGGGGCTGGCCTCTTGGCGACGCCCTTAGTACTGACAGCCTTCGGTCCGAACTCGTGGCCCGCGCCCTTGATGGCGAGCCAGTCCTCCGGGTGGAGGTCGATCGCGGGATGTCCCGCGCTGCTCGTGATGAGCTTCTGGGAAGGGTTCCCGATGCGGATCTGCTCCCGCCAGAGCGAGATGTCGATCTTGCTCGGCTGAATGAAGTCCCGGCCGATAAGCAGGCCGAGCGTGGGGCTGTCCACGACGCTGAACACTATGCGGCCAGCGCGTCCGCACAGCACGAGTGGGGCTGGGACGCGCAGCTTGCTCGGGAGCGTGCCGCCGTTCCCGAACCTGTAGACTTCGTTCTCGGGCTCCTCCAGGATCTGGTCGGCCAGACCCATCTTGGCGAGCTTCTCCTTGCGCTGCTTGTACCAGCTGAGCCCGCCAACGCAGAAGAGGCAGGCAGCGTCGATCACGCCCGCGCCGTCGTCGTTGGGCTTCTCGCCAGCGTTGGTGGTGTTTACGGTGGGCAAATCGGGCACCACGCGCTCGGAGACCAGGGTCTCGGGGGGCGGAGTGATCGGACCTTCTGGATGAAGAATCACCTCTTCGTCACCGAACTCCACGTGGTTCTGATCGTGGACCTGCTCGGTGATGTTGGCCTGGCGGTGCGAGCGACCTCCGCCGCCTCGTCCTCCGCCCGTCTGCTTGGAATTCGGGGCGAACTTCCGAGCGCCTGGTGTCGGGCGCTCCTTGTCACCGGTCCAGTGCCCCGCCTCGCCGCAGCCCCAGCACTTGGAGTTCTTCTTGCGCTGGTCCACGCGGCCCTGTAGCTTGCCCGCGGGTCGGCGCTTAGGCGAAGCCTTCCCGCGGCCCTTGATGGCCTCCCGGGCCGACCGTATGGTCGCCATGGCTTCAGGAATCGCGGCGAGCTCCGCCGCGGCAGCCTCCACCTCGGCAGAGTCGCCCCTGTCGAACACCTCGCCGAGGTCGTAATTGGACTGCTCCAGCTCGGCGCTGAAGGCCTCGAGCTCCTGGCGCGCGATGTCCTGGACGTCTGCCTCCGTGTCAGTGTCGTCGCCGTCCTCCGAGTCCTCGTGCTCGTCTTCTGGCTCGTCAGCGACGTTGGCTGAACGTGCTCGGCTTGGCGATGAGCGCTGCCAACTACTATTTGATCGCTGCGGCCACGGTCGCGACGGCAAGCTTGCGCGTCGTTCCGACGTATGGGTATCGGGGAACATGCGCACCAGCAGGCCCCTGATGCGCTGAAATGAGTAATGCTCGTCCGGCAAGTTGCCCACGACGCGCTCACGGCGCTCGGCCGTGAGCCCAGCCTTGCGCAGCAGGAACCAGCCGGCCACGTCGTCAAGCGTAGTGAGGTCAACCTCGTTCTCGCGTCATTGTTGTAGTCCCGCTTCGAATCGCACGAGCCAGTCCGTCATGCGTTCTCCACGGCGGCGATGATGCTGAGTCGACTCGAAGAACTTCTCTAGCGTCTCTCCCTTCTGTACCGGCTTCTGCTGGCCTAGGTTTGTCTCGAGATGCTTCAGCACGTTATCGATGCCCTTCTGGTTCCGATCGCGCTTCTTCTCGTTCGCCTCCTCAATGTCGGCGTCCGGCGGCGGGTGGAGTTCCTGCTCCGTCATGTTGAGGGCAGCCGATCTGGCGGTACCCGTCAACCTCAGGACTACCTTCGATGCCAAACTTTGTGTCACTTCCAGATTCTCACTGAGCTTCCACAATTTTACTTCTTGCTTGTAATCTCGCCACTTCGCTGGATCTCCATTCCAGCTTGGTATCACTGACTGGCTGTGATTGAACTCCGTCATTTTGTCTACGAATGAACTGCAAGGAATACCAGAATACGAAATGAAATTGAAATCGAACTCGATGCCGTAATCGATGTCGGCGCCTGCCGTGTCGATGAGCTGGTGGGGGATGACACCGTCGTAGGAGAAGTAGCTGGCGTCGCTGACACCGTCGTAGGAGAAGTAGCTGGCGTCGCTGACACCGTCGTAGGAGAAGTAGGCCGCGTCGCTGACACAGGCACAGGAGAAGTAGCTGTCGTCGCTGCTGAGGGTCGGAAAGGAGATGGAGTAGCTGGCGTCGCTGACGCTGGCGTTCTTGAAGGAGTAGGAGTCGAAGGCGTAGTCGCTGGCGTCGCTGACGCTGGCGTTGGAGTTGGCAGGGATGTAGGCGTAGTAGGCGTTGGTGCTGGCGTCGCTGACGCTGGCGTTGGTGCTGGCGTCGCTGACGCTGGCGGAGTAGAGCGCTATGCTCAGGCCTATGAGGGCTCGCAGGACGCCGCTGGGCGTCGATTCTGTGATGGTGCACGACGGCGTCGTCGTGGCTAACAATATGGAGGCGCGCAGCGCCGGCAGCTGAGACCCGCTCCAAGCTACCACTGTGATATGGATGGCGCGCGCGGCGCGACGATCTTTGGGCGAAAGAGAGCGCTGCTCGATCAATCTGCGTAGCTCTAAGGCCAAGGGCCCTAGTAAATTCCGAACCAAAACGGGCAGCGGGGAAAAGGGTGAGAGCAGTAGGAGCAGGGGCAGGAAAGACTCGGGGAGTGAGCGGGAATCACACTCGGAGGCCCTCTTGGACCGTTTTGGGGCGTCTTGGGGTCCACTCGGGGAGTTCCGATCGGGTCTTGGAGCGCTCTTGCGCCTTACTGGAAGCGCGCCGAGGCCAGCTGGGGCTCGCGGGGGCCCGCAGGGGGCGCCGGAGGAATGTGTCCGAACCCCGCCCTTCTCGCACGCGCGGGGCCCTGCAATGTAGTAGAGACTGGGGCTGACCCGCGGCCTTCCGGCCGCGGAATCTGCCCGCCATGTGGAAAGTGGAGCGTCTCCGGGGCTTCGTGGGGGGGGAGGTGGGAGGAGGCGGTGCGGATGGAGGAGGTGGTCGCTGGAGGGGGAGATGGGCGAGGGATGCAGGAAAGTTGGCCTGAAGGCAGGAACGCAGTGGTGGAGGCGGTGTCAATGAAAGCACACCCATGTAGGCACGACATGGTGTGGACAGAAGCTGTTTCTCAAGCCGCGCTGTGTTTATCATGGCTTCTGCGGGGCGGGTCGCCGTGATAATTTTACCTGCGCTTCGCTGGGCCGAATGATACTTGTATCTGGCAGTGTGGTGAAAAAGGGGCCGGTGGGCGCGGGCATGTCCCTGTTCGTTCGTCTGGAGTCTAGACGGCCTGAGAGACTCGCAAGAGGGCGCCGAGACGGCCCAAGGTCCCCAGGACGGGCCGAGAGGCCTCCAAGACGGCCCCAGAGGGCCCTGCGAACTCCCTAAGACGGGCCCCAATGCAAGGACACGAATCGACCTTTCGAGCTCACCGCCCCATGACGTCCCCCAGAGGCCCAGAGATGGCTCCCAGATGGTCCAAGAGGCTCCCAAGACGACGCAAGAAGTTCGAGCAGGCTCCCAGGAGGCCGCACAAGTGCCCTCCTTGGAGGCTCCCGAGCGCTCTAGGAGGGCATCACAAGAAGCAATCTTGAAGAATCGGACCCTCAACCCAGGCAGGGTAGCGGGATGAGCCGAAGGCCTGTAAATGATTATACCAGGTAATGTTCTGAGAATGTGGCCATTGGGCGCGGGCGTGCTCCTGTACGTTCGTTCGCTGTTTCGCGGATCTGTCGGGCTGGGGTTCTCGCGCACGAAGGCGCAGGGCGAAGGAAGAGCAAGGTCCGGTGCAGAAACAGCGGCGGGAGAGCGGCGCGGAAGCACGGCAGCTGGAGCCGGAGGCGGGAACGTGAGAGGGGAAGGCCCAAGAGGCACGGCAAGAGCAGCGCACGCGCACAGCGCTGGGAGGAGGTGGAATCGGCAGGATGCATGCGAGCAGCGGGAAGGAGACATGATGTCCTGGAGAAGCGCGTCGCGGATGCATGGGCGGCCGTGGCGGCCGTCGCAGCCCACGGCGTCGTGACGGCGCGGTCGTCCTCCTGGGGATCTCTCGGGGCCCTCTTGGGCCGTCTTGGGCGCCTTTCGGGCCATCTTGGGGCTATCTTCGGTCGTTGTTGGGCACTCCTACGGCTGTCTTGGGTGCTTCTTGGGCCGCCTCGGGCGCCTCTGGAGCCGTCCCTGGGCTGTCTCGGAGCGTTTTGGCGCCCTGGGGCGTCTGGGGGCGTCTTGGGGAGAACTTGAGGGCGTGTACAGCCGACTTGGAGACGGTGCAAGCCGAAAGAACGGACATAGGACAAATTGATGTTGTTCCGAAGGGAATGGGGCGATTTTTGCCTCTCGGGGGTCTCCTGGGGGTCCTCCTGGGCCGTCTCGGGAGGCTCCTGGCCTGCCTTGGAGGCCTCTGGGGCCATCATGGGGCTCGCTCGGGGTCCTCTTGGGGCGTCTGGGCACCCTCTTGAACGTCTCTGAGCCGTCTTGGGGCATTTTGGGACCCCCCGGAGCCGTCTCGGAGCGCCTGGGGGACTCGCAGGGCGCCCCGGAGGGCCCAGGGGGCCTTTCAAGACAGAGGACCTTCTCGCACGCAAAGGCCCCTGCATTGTAGAAGAGACCAGGGCTGACCCGTGGACTGCGTCCACTTGCGGGGTGAAGGGGTGCTGACGCAAGGCGAGCAGGATGAATGGCGTCATGCTTGCCTGCCACACATCGCTGAGCGGCGGGGGCGCCAGGTAGCGCTGGTCGCCCGTCTGGGAGCCGCCGATGAGCCCCCAATGACACCGACGACGGCGGCGGCTGCGGCGGCGGCGGCGACGACGACGACGACGGCGACGACGACGACGACGGTGACGACGAGACGAGGACGACGGCGGCGGCGGCGGCGTCCACGGGCTGCAAGGCTAGGCTGGCCCGATTCAGGGCCACCGGCCCGCCAGCCCAGAGACGGCGGTGCCGATTCTGGGCGCCCCCTGGCCCGCCGTCCCAGAGTCTTGCCCCTCACTCCGAGGGCCACGCGCGCCCCGGCCCGCCAGCCCAGAGACGGCGGTGCCGATTCTGGGCGCCCCCTGGCCCGCCGTCCCAGAGTCCTGCCCCTCGCTCCGAGGGCCACGCGCGCCTCTGGAGCCACCCAGCCGATTTTGGGCCCCCGACCCGCCGGCCTGTTGTTTCGGCGGGGCCGACTCTGGGCCGCCATGCACGCCGCCGGCCCAGACTCCCGCCCGGCGGCCCCGGGGCCGCCGCGCGCGCTTCCCGGGTCGGTCAGGACGATTCTGGGCCGCAGGTCCGCCAGCCCAGAATCGGCGGGACCGATTCTGGGCCGCCGCGCCACCAGCCAAGAATCCCGCCCAGCGCGCCCTGGGCCAATTCTCTCGCCACTGGGGCGGGCCCACCCGTTTCTGGGAATCGGCGGGACCGATTCTGGGCCACCGCGCCGCCGGCCGAGAATCCCGCCCATCGCGACCTGGGCGGCCGCGCGTCGTGCTTCTAGGGTCGGCCGGGGCGATTCTGGGCCATCAGCCTTCCGGCCCATAATCGGCGGGCCGATTCTGGGCCGCCACGCAGCCAGCCCTGAAATCCGCGCGGCACGTCCCGGGACGGCGCGGGCGAGCTCCGGGGCGGCCCGATTCTGGGCCGACGGCCCGCCGGCCCAGAATCGGCTGCTAGGTTCTGCGACCGGGCCATGGCGCGCTTGGAGCCATTTTGGGACCGTCTTCGGGCCGTCTCAGGCCGTCTTTGGCTGCTGTTGGTGCTGTCTTCGGTACTGTTTGGGCCGTGATCTTGGGGCCTCTGGGGCTCGTTTAGGAGCCTTTCAGCGCTTCTTTGCGGCCTCCTGGGAACGACCTGGGGCCCTCTAGGGCTGTCTCGGGTGCCTCTTGGGCCGTGAGGCCGTGTGGAGGCCGTCCGCGGCCGTCTGGGGGTTGTTCGGGGCCATCTTGGGCGTCTCTGAAGCAGTCTGGGCACTGTCTGGGGGTCGCCTGGATCGTCCTGGGCCGCTCTTGAGACTGTCTTGGGTGCCCCGTAGGCCGCCAGGGCGCCTCAGGAGCCGTGCTGGGACCGTTTCGAGGCTTTTCGGGGCCGTGGGGCCCTTGGGCCGTCTCTCGAAGGGGCCGCCACGGGCGCCTTAAGAGCCGTGGTGGAGCCGTTTCGAAGCGTTCTGGGGGATCTGGGGGCCCTCTTGGGCCGTCTTGGTTGCCTCTCGGGTGGTTGTATTGGGGCCGTATGGGCCCGTCTTGTGCACCTCTTGGGCCGTCCTGGGCGCACTGGGGCCGTCTAGGGTCTAGGGCCGTCCCAGGCCGCTCTTGAGGCTGTCTTGGGTACCCCGCGGGGCGCCAGGGGCGCCTCAGGAGCCGTCCTGGGGCCATACTGGGCTCCTGTATGGCCGTCTTGGACGCTATGAACATGTAAGCCCGAAAACTCTGAAAGTGTTTTATTTCCCTCGGAAGTGTTACGATTTTTTCGGTTTTCCAGCTCTCTCAGCGGCTCGCCGTGGAGCCCGCTGGAAGCGTTCTGGGAACCTCTTGGGCCGTCTGGAGGCCGTGTGAGGCGTTGTCGGAGCCGCTTGGGGGTTGCCTGGGGCCGCCTTGGGCGTCTCTGGAGCAATCTGGGCACCGTCTACTGGTAGTCTTGGGCCGTCCTGGGCCGCTCTTGAGGTGCCCTGTGGGCCGCCAGGGGCGCCTCAGGAACCGTCCTGGGGACCGTTTGAGGCGTTGTTGGGACCGTCTGGGGTTGCCTGGTGCCGCCTTGGGCGTCTCTGGAGCAGTTTGGGCACCGTCTGGGGGTCGTCTTGGGGAGTCCTGGGCCGCTCTTGAGGCTGTCTTGGGTACCCCGTGGGCCGCCAAGGGCGCCTCATGAGCCGTCCTGAAGCCAGCTTGGAACCTTGCATGGCCGTCTTGGACGCTATGAAGCGGGCAAGCCCGGGAACTGCCAAAATGTATGCTTCCCCTAGCACATGTGCTAGGGGAAGGGGATGTTGGGGCTCCCTCTCATGCATGGGAGAATGTTTCGGTGTTCGGGCACTCTTTGGGCTCGTCGTGGAGTCGTGGAGCCCACTTGGGGCGTTTTGGAAGCCTCTTGGAACGTCTCGGCCGTCTGGGGGCCCTTTTGGTGGCCTCCTCGTGCGTCTCGGAACGCTCTTGGGCCATCTTGGACGCGCGTCGAGGCTGCTGGGGCTCGCAGGGGCCGCCGGAAAGGGCCGCTCCGCCGCCACCGATCGGCAGCTCCGCGAGTGTCCGTCCGGCCATTGTAGGAGAGAAATGACGTCGGGCTTCAGCTTCACTTCGCACATTGCGCTAAGTAGTACCAGCGCCAGCTGCCACTGCTCGCCCTTCTTGCACGCGCTGATCCCAGCGTTGTAGCTGACTAGTGTGAACCCGTGGAAAATCCACGGCCCGCAGGTCCAGGCATTGGTCCCGAACGCGCACGTGTCGGAAGCACTGGAAGCGTCAAAAGTAATATGTTTTTGCTAATCGCGCGAGGCCTGGGCGCGATTAGCAGAAACACATAGGTTTTCAGACGCAATCAGAGTAAGGGGGCCCGAACGATCTTACAGAGTCCCTGTGCGCGAGAAGTTCGATGTGGGGGGTGGACGCGTGGGGGCCAGAGTTGGGCGCTACGTTGGGGGGCCTCGTTTGAGGGCCACGTTGGGGGGTCTCGTCAGGGTGTCATGGTTGGGGCCAACGTTCGCGGCCCTGCCGGGGGCCATGTTTGGGGGCCGCGTGCGGGGTTCGGGGGCACATGTGACGGTCGCGTTTGAGGGTGTGGGGTTCGGGGGCAGATGTGACGGTCACGTTTGAGGGCAATGGTTTTCCGGGCTGTGTGTGTTGGGGCCACGTTTGGGGGCGCCTGGGGCTACGCGTGGGGTTGACGTTCGGGGGCCACGCTTACTGCGGCGGTAGGGGCGACCTTCGGAGGCTTTGTGCGGGGGCCGCCTTTGGGGGTCCCGTTTGGAGGCCGCGCGTGGGGCCGACGTGTAAGGGGCCACGTCCAGGGGCGATCTCAGAAAGCAGTCGGGGAGCCCCGGGGGCACTGACCTGGAAGCGTGAAAAGGAATGGGTTTTTGCTAATCGCGCTGGGACTGGGCGCGATCAGCAAACTCAAGGGTTTTCAGGCACCGTCAGAGTGAAGGGGCCACGTTAGCGGGCCCGCGCAGGGTGGTCCTGGGGCCATCTCGGGTTCTCGGGCCGTCGAGATGGCCGTCTCGAGAGCTCTGGCAGATCGAAGCCAGCAGAACCGAGAGAGCAGCGGTGAGGCCCCCGATACAGCCAAGGGTGCGGGTGCTGGTATGCGTAGGGCCCCCGAACTGGCTGTAGTGGCCTGCGGGCAATGTCGCTGCGGGCCTGGGTAATGGGTAAGAGATCTCGTGGATGTTGGTTGGGATCTCATGGCTGGCCTATCAGGAGCCTCTGGGAGACAGTTTGGGGGCTTCTTGGTAGCAGTTTGGGGGCGTCTTGGGGCCTCTTGGGCCCTCTTTTGGGGCCTCTTGGGGGCCTTTTGGGGCGCTTGGCGGCCTCTTGGGGGCCTCTTGGAGCCTCTTTGGGGCGTCCTGGGGCCTCCTGGGGATGTCTTGGGAGCGTCCCGGCGTTTCTTTGGGGCGTCTTGGGGCTTCCTGGGGGCCTCTTGGGGTGGAGGCCTAATTTTTTCGGTTCCTGGTCCCTGTCTGGGGCCTCTCTTGGGGCCTTCTTGGGGCCCTCTTGGGCTGTCTTGGGCGACTCCTGGGCCGTCTTGGGGCCCTTTTGGGCCGTCTTGGGGCCATCTTGAAGGCCTCTTGGGCCGTCTCGGAACGGTCTGGGGGGGCCTCTTGGGCGGTCTTGGAGCGTCGGAAAGCCGAAAACGCGAGAAGGCCAGAAACATCGGAAAAAAACAAAGAAAATCAACGATTTTGGCTTCTGCGGCCCCTCTTGGAGGTACACTTCGAGCGCTCTGGGGGACTCGTGGACGCGTCCCCGGCCGTCTGAAGGCGTCTTGAAGCTATTTTGAGCGTCTCGGATCCACTCTTGGACCGTCTTGGGCCGTCTTCGGGACCTCCTGAGGCCGTCTTGGGGCGATCTGGGAATCCTGGATCAGTCCGCCAGCGGTCCGGGGGCCTCCCGGGCCCGTCGGGCAGCGGCCCGGAGGCTCTCCGGGCGGCCCGCGAGCTCTCTGGGCGGCCCGGGGCGCTGCCACTGCCTGACCTTCTCGCGCGCGCTTCGCCCGGAATTGTAGTACAGATGACTAGGGCTGACCCGTGGGCTCCGTCCACATCTTTCTGGAATGGTTCTCGGAGGAACGGCGCAGATTGTACTGAAAATCTACAAACACGGCGGCGGCTCGGGCGGCGGCAGCGAGACCGCGCCTTCGTGTCCGAGCTCTTGCAGCGCTCCAGCAGCTTGGCCCAGCGCACTGCTCGTTCACCCCCCTCCTATTGAGGACAGTTTCGAAGTCTCTCGGGAATGTGCGTCGAAGTCGAAGCCCATCTGAGGCGTCTCAGGAGCGCTTGGGGAAGGGCTCGGGAGACCATCGGGGAAAGCCACCGAAAGCGCCGGGGAGGCTCGCAAGGATCTGCAGGGAGGGCCCAAGAAAGCTTCAAGAAAATTCGAAATTCTGTAAAATATTTAGAGAAACCGCTGTTGGGTAGGCCATCACCTCCGGGCGCGCCTTGATGGTGCGTTCCAGTCGCATCACCGCCAACGGGAGGGTTTGTTCGCCATGTCCCATTCTGTTCGCCCAGAGGGTCTGTGGAGGCCTTCGGGCGAACAGAACGGGACAGGGCAAGGAATGGGGAAGACTTGTTTGAATCTCCTGGGCCCCCCAAGTGCTCGTCCGAAGAATGCGGAGAGGTCCCAGGGAAAGCTCGGATTTGCGGTCTGTGGTCCTCCTCTTGGCCCCCTCTTGGGCCTGTCTTAGGGCCCTTTTGGGCCGTCTTGAGCGTCTCTTCGGTCGTGTTAGGGCCCTCTTGGGCTGTCTTGGGGCGCTCTTGGAGGCCGAATGGGCCGTTCTGGGGCGCTCGTGGAGGCCTCTTGGGCCGTCTTCGAGCGTCGGAAAGCGGAAAAGGCGAGAAGGCCAAAATCCTTCCAAAACCTTCGTAAAGTTTATGATTTTGGCCGCTCGGGGCCCTCGGGGAAGCACGCTTGCAGGCCTCTTGTGCCGTCTGGGCGGCTCTTGGAGCGCTCTTTGGGCGTCTCGGGGGCTCCTTGAGCTGTCTTGGGGGCCTCTTGGGGCCTCCGGAGCCTCTCCCGCACGTGGCGTCTTTAAGGCCCCCCCCGCCCCCCGCCCGTCCCGCACGCACGGGGCCCTGCAATGTAGTAGAGAAGACTAGGGCTGACCCGTGGACTCCGTCCACGACATCTGGCCAAGAGTATTCTAGGGGGAAGCGGCGGGAATGGTGCCGAAAAGATATCCGCACGATCCGTGGCGCCTGCCGGCGCCGTCTGAGGGGGACGATGACGGCGGCGGCGGCGGCGAGGCACAGAACGCTTGCGGGGAGGTAGTTCGGGCGCGCGGCGCCCCTGCGCGATGATCCCACGGTTAGCCACTTAGGGTGGGGCCGTGTGGGGGCCTCTTGGAACTTCTTTTGGGCTTCGAGGGGCCCTCTGGGGGCCCTCGTGGGCTCTCGTCGGTGCCGTTTGGGCCGTCTCGGAACCGTCCTGGGCCGTTTTGAGCGCCTCTTGGGCCGTCTGGGAGCCGTCTTGGACCGTCTTGGCGGCTATTGGGGCAGTCTTGCGTGCCTTCGGGGCCGTGTTGGAGCCGTCGTGGATCGTCTTGGGCGCCTATTCGGCCATCTTCGGGCCGTCTTTAGGGCTGTCTTGGGTCCAAGAGGGCTCCAAAAGGGCCCCAGGACGCCGCCGGGCGCGGGCCTGTCATTTTCTGTAGCAAAATGCGCCCGGCCCTGTCTAGGAGGGGTCCGAAGGCTTCAAGAGGACCGCAAGAGCGCCCCAAAGGGGCCCCAAGAGGGCCCCAAACCGCTTGTACTTGATATGCTTATTGGGCATGGGCTCCCAAGTACATGCGTCTTGGGGCCTTGTCGGGGCCATTTTGAAGCCCTCCTGGCCCCCTCTTGGGGCCCCTCGGGAGCGCTCCCACCCTGTCCTGCCCTCCTCTTGGGACCGCCATGGGCGTCTTGAGGGCCTGTGTGGCCGTCTTGAAAGCTTCGAAAACGAAAAGCACGGGAACCCCCGAAATGTGCGTTTTCCCTTGGGATTGGAACGATTGTTCCTTGTTCGGGCTCTCCTCGGCTCTCTATGGAGCCCACTTGGAGCATTTTTGGGGCCTCTTGGACGGTCGGGCGGCAGTCTTAGGCGTCTTCGAGCGCTCGGGGCCCGTCTCGGAGGCCCTCTTGGACCGTCTTCGGGCCCTCTTGGGCCCTCTTGGGGGCCTCCGGGGGCGGCTCGGAGCGCTCTTAAGCCATCTTGGAAGCGCGCCGGGGCCCCGGGGCCCTCTGGGGAAGGTTCTGGGGACGTCTCATGGAGCACCTTGGAGGCCTCTCGGGCCGGCTTGGGCCAATCTTGGGCCAATCTCGAGCGTCTGGGGCCCACCTGGGGGCCTGTTGAGCCGACTTGGGCGCCCTTTGGGCCCGTCTTTGGGGCTCTGCTGGGGGCCTCTTCGGCCGTCTTGGAGCCGTCTTGGAGCCGTTTTGGGTGGTCGTGGATCGTCTGGGAGCCGACAAGGCGAGAACGGTAAAAACCTTGCAAAAAACACGGGACATCTCGATTTTTGCTTTGCTCGGGGCCCTCTCGGGAAGCTTCTAGGCTGGTCTCATGGAGCATCTTGGAGACCTCTCGGGCCGACTTGGGCCACTCGGGGCCCTCTTGGAGCCTCCCTGGGCGTCCCTGGGCGGCCCGGGGCCAGCACGGGGCGGTTTTGACTTCATTGATCCTGCGGCATTCTGGCACGCACGACCCCCGTTGAGCTGACTTGGAGGCTCTTTGGGCCGTGTGGGGCCGTCGTGGGCGCAGCTCGGACCGTCTTGGGGCCGTCTTGGGCCGTTATTGACCGCTCTTGGGGCTGTCTTGGTTGCCTCTGGGGCCGTCTAGGGCGTCGCTGGAGCCGTCGCGGGGCCGCCTCGGGTTGCTTGGGATGTCTTGGAGCCTCTCGGGGCCCTCGTGGGGCCTCTTGTGGCCTGATTTGGGCATCTTGGGGTCCGCCTGGAGCCTCTTGGGGGCCTGCTGGTGGTCTTGGAGGTTATCTGAGCGTAGAGCGGGAAATGTCACTTCGAGTTCCCCCTCTTGTGGGCCTCTTGGGCCTTCTTGGGCGCCTCTTGGGTCGTCCTGGGGCTCCCTCGGGCCGTCTGGGGACTCTGACGGGGGCCTCTGAAGCTGCCTTGGGGGAATTCGGGGAGACTCCGGGACCTGCTAGAACGCTGCGAAGACAAAACTGAACGAATGAGGCAACATGCCACGTTTTCCTAAGTTTTTTTTTTGATGTGGGCCTTTCGGGGCTGTCCAGGGGGCCGTTGTGGATCTCTCTTGGGGCGTCTTGTCGGCATCTTCGGCCGTTGGGGCTGTCTTGGGCGCCTCATCGGCATTCTTTGGTACGAGACCTATGTTGCATCACAGCAGCAATTCGGCCCCTGACTTTCGTCCTGGGCTCGGTTTAGTGAAGAAATGAATTTCGGGGCCCCTAAGGGGGGGACAACATCCCTTCACTAATCTGGGGCCCCTGGGGCCTCAGTGGGCCCTGGGGCCCAAAATTAGTGACGTGATGGTTTTCGGGCCTCGAATTTGGGCCCCGCTGGGCCGTGTAGGGGGTGCGGTCCGAGGCCGTAGGGCTGTCGAAGCTGCTGGGGGGGCGCTTTTCGGCCTCCCGGACTCCCGGAAGGAAAGAGGGGCCTTTGGTGCTCAGCACCTTCTAGCACGCAGAGTTTCCTGCACTGTCGAAGAGATGACGTTGGGCTCCAGCTTCGCCTCCCACATCTCGCTCAGCAGCGCTAGAGCCCGCTGCCACTGCTCGCCCTTCTGGCACGCGCTGATCCCAGCGTTGTAGCTGACTAGGGCTGACCCGTGGACTCCGTCCACGACATCTTTCTGGAATGGTTCTCGGAGGAACGGCGCAGATTGTACCGAAAATCTACAAACACGGCGGCGGCTCGGGCGGCGGCAGCGAGACCGCGCCTTCGTGTCCGAGCTCTTGCAGCGCTGCAGCAGCTTGGCCCAGCGCACTGCTCGTTCACCCCCCTCCTATTGAGGACAGTTTCGAAGTCTCTCGGGGATGTGCGTCGAAGTCGAAGCCCATCTGAGGCGTCTCAGGAGCGCTCGGGGAAGGGCTCGGGAGGCCATCGGGGAAAGCCACCGAAAGCGCCGGGGAGGCTCGCAAGGATCTACAGGGAGGGCCCAAGAGAGCTTCAAGAAAATTTGAAATCCAGTGAACTCTTAAGAGAAACCGCTGTTGGGTCGGCCATCACCTCCGGGCGCGCCTTGATGGTGCGATCCAGTCGCATCACCGCCAACGGGAGGGTTTGTTCGCCATGTCCCATTCTGTTCGCCCAGAGGGTCTGTGGAGGCCTTCGGGCGAACAGAACGGGACAGGGCAAGGAATGGGGAAGACATGTCCGAATCTCCTGGGCCCCCCAGATGCTCGTCCGAAGAATGCGGAGAGGTCCCAGGGTCATATCAATTGGCTGCTGTCCCAGGGGTCCGGTCTGCTTGGCCCGAAGAGTTTGCCAAGGCCCCTGGGGGAACAGAATGGCACAGCATATCGGGCAAAGGGGGGCGGTAGCTGGCCTGTCAGACCCGGCGTTCGTCTTCTGCCCAAGCGGCGCGGGGCCCACGGGCCCCAGGGTTGGCGTCCCGCTGGGATTCCTCTTGTTCGCCCACAGGGTTGGAGGAGGCCTCCAGGCGAACAGAATGGGGCAGGACAATGAATGTGGGAGACTTGTCGCAAGCTCCCAGCCCCCCCAAGTGTGCGCCCGAAGGGTGTGGGGCCGCGTTGGCTCCCTCAAAGGGCCGTCTTGGAGCCGTCTAGGCCCGTCTTGAGGGCGCCGTTTGCCCTGATGGGGCCGTCTTGGTTCGTCGTGGGCCCCTCATGGGCGCGTCCGTAGGCCGTCCTGGGCCCATCGGGGTCCTCGTGGGGCTGTCTTGGAGCCGTCTGGGACCGTGAGGAGGCCGCCTTGGAGTCGTCTTGGGCCCCTCCTGTGCGCCTCCTTGGGCCGTCCTGGGCCCAGCAGGGGCCGTGTTGGCACCCTCTTGGGGCTGTCTTGGAGCCGTCTTGAGCCGTCGCAGCGCGCCTTGGGTTGTGCTGGGTCCGTCTTGGCCCGTCTTGGGGCCTTCCTGGGCGGTTCCTCGGACCCTCCTGGGACTTTCTGGGGCCTCTTGGTGCATCGGACCGCCGAAACGGCGGGAAACGCAAAGGGTGTAACAGTAAACAATGGAAAATTAACGATTTTTGCCAGCTGGGACTCTCTTGCCATCTTGGCCCGTCTTGAGGCCCCGAACGGGCGCGTCCTTGGGCCGTCCTGGGCGCACCCTCCTGGGACCGTCTTGGAATCGTCTTGGGCCGTCTTGAGCGCGCCTTGGGCCGTCCTGGGCCGGTCTGGGGCCGTGTTGGCACCCTCGCGGCGAGGAAGCTCGGAGGCGGGCTCGAGGCCTCTTCGGGGCCATTTTGGAAGCTGTTGGGGCCTCTGTAGAGGCCTCGTTTGGGCTCCTTGGGAGCCTCCTGGGGCCTCTTCGGGGGATTCTTGTCGGCCCCTTGGGGCCTCTTGGGGGCCTGTTTGGGCCTCCTGGCGCCCTCTTGGGGCGGAAGGCTCGGATTTTCGGTCCGTGGTCCCCCTCTTGGCCCCCTCTTGGGCCTGTCTTCGGGCCCTCGTGGGCCGTCTTGAGCGTCTCTTGGGTCGTCTTGGGGCCCTCTTGGGCTGTCTTGGGGCGCTCTTGGAAACCTCTTGGGCCGTTCTGGGGCGCTCTTGGAGGCCTCTTGGGCCGTCTTCGAGCGTCGGAAAGCGGAAAAGGCGAGAAGGCCAAAATCCTTCCAAAACCGTCGTAAAGCGGACGATTTTGAGGCCCAAAACCGTCCAAAACCTCCTGAGGCGGTCCCCTCGTCCGCCCCCCTCGCTTCGAAGCAGTTTTTAAGCCCCGTGGCACCTCTTGGGGATCTCTTTTGGGCTCCTGGGGGCCTCTTGGGCCTCCACTGGATTCGCTGCCCTCGGTCGGCAATCGTCGATCCTACGACGACTCTCCCCAACGGAGAAACATCGAAGGCCCTCGGAGCGTCCAACATTGTTCTTTTGTGCCTTCGATATGCCGGTCGCCTCTCGTCCGCTCCCCCCCTCCTGGAAGCAATTCTGAGGCCACTTAGGGCTTCGTGGGGGCCGTTTGGGGATCTCTTGGGGCGTTTTTGCCTGCGATATGCCTGTCGCCTCTCGTCCGCTCCCCCGCTCCTGGAGGGAATTCTGAAGGCACTGAAGGCTTCGTGGGGGCCGTTTCGGAGCCTCTTCGGCCTTCTTTTGGGCCTCCCGGGGGGGCTCTTAGGGCCCTCTCGGGCCGTCTTGGGTGCCTCTTGGGCCGTCTTGGGGCCGTCTGAGACCCGCCTCGGCGCCTCTTGGGCTGTCTTGGGCCGTCTTGGGCCGCTCCTGGGGCCGTCTTGGGTGCCTCTTGGGCCGTCTTGGGCGCCTCCTGGGCCGTCCTGGGGCCGTCCTGGGGCGTCTTGGGACCGTCTGGGGGCCCTCCTGGCCCGTCTTGGGGCTCTCTTGGGGTCCTCTTCGGCCGTCTTGGAGCGGTCGGGGGGACTTCTTGGGCCGTCTTGGAGCGTCGGGAAGCCGAAGAGGCGAGGAGGCCGAAAACATCGAAAAACACAGTAGAAATCGACGATTCTGTCGCTCGGGGCCCTCTTGGGAGGCCTCTTGGGAGGCCTCTTCGGGCGTCTTGGACGCCTCTTGGGCCGCCTGGGGCGAATCTCGGGCGTCTTGGGCCCATCTTTAAGCGTGCCGGGGCTCTCCGGGGCCGTCTTGGGGGCTTCTGGGGGCCCTCCCGACATGTCCTGGAGCCTGCCTGGGCGGCCCGGGGCGGCCCGGGGCCAGCCCGGGGCGGTTTCGGTGCATTGGGGCCTGCGCCCTTCTGGCACGCACTGGGCCCTGCAATGTAGTAGAGACTGCTGACCCGTGGACTCCGTCCACGACATCTTTCTGGAATGGTTCTCGGAGGGCGGCATGGCCGGAGCGCGCCCGCCTCCGAGCACACAGTGCAGGACTCCTCGGCGCGCGAATCGCCCCTGTGTGTGTGTGCCGTCGGGCTCCGGCTCGCCTCCTGCAGCTCGCGCAGCAGCGCCCGAGCGGGGCGGGTCGTCGGCGCCGCACGCGCGGGCTCGCGCAGGCGCCGCCGCCGCGGGCCCGGCGGGCGGAGCGAGTGCCCCCTCGGACACACGCCGAGCCCGGCGCTGCAGCATAGATGACGGTGGGCTCCAGCTTCGCCTCCCGCATCTCCCCGAGAAGGGCCAGAGCCCGCTGCCACTGCCCGCCCTTCTCGCACGCGCTGATTCCAGCGTTGAAGCTGACTAGGGCTGACCCGTGGACTGCCGTCCACGAGAGCCAGTGGTCAGAGTGTCCTTGCTGCTGCTCATTGCTTCAGGGTGCGCTGCTTGTTTGATGATTCTGACGACGTCTGAAGCAGCGCTAGCAGTACCAGCGGCAGCAGATCCAGGAGCATGGGCGGTAGAAACAGCAGCAGCTCCTCCTTCTCCTCCTCCTCCTTCTCCTCCTCCTCCTCCTTCTCCTCCTCCTCCTCACCTGGCTGGGGGGGGCTAATTGCTGGAGGCAGGGAGGCAAAGAGCAGAGACGGTCTTCCTGGGGGGGGTCCTGGGGGCTCCTGCGGAGGCCTCTTAGGCAACTTCGGGGAGCCGTTCGACATTAGACGGCCAGAGTGGGGGGATGCTCTCCAGGATTGACCCTCGTAAGCTTCCCTTAGACTGTCGTGGGTTTTGTTTGGACACTCTGGGGGGACTTACAGCAGGTGCACGGGCCGTCTTGGGGACTGTCTCGGGTGCCGCATCGGGCCAGATGGGGCAGAAGCGCTGCGGAGTGGGCCTCCTGGGCCCTCCCTTCAGGCCGTCTTAAAAATCACTGCTCACTGCTCCAAGGTGCGCTGTTTGCATTATGATTCTGACGGCGACCAGAGCAGCGCTAGCAACATCAGCGGCAACACATCCAGGAACATGAGCGGTAGCAACAGCAGCAGTCCGACCTCCTCCGCCTCCTCCTCCTCCTCCTGTTCGTCGTGCCTGGCTCGACCTCGTCCTCCGCCTCCGCCTCCTCCTCCTCCTCGTCGTGCTTGGCTCGCCCTCCTCCTGCTCCTCCTCCTCCTGCCCTCCTCGTCCCTCTCGTCCTCCTCGTCCGCATCCTCTTCCCGCTCCTCGTTTTCCACCTCCTTCTTCCGCGTCTGGGGGATCGTGCGGTTCCGACTCCTCGGGCAGGGGCGCCTGTGGCGGAGGAAAGCGGCGACGGGGAGGAGAGTGATGAGGACCAACATGATTCAAAAGAACCACGCCCCACACCCCCTGGGACACGCTCGGCGCGGGGCTGGGTCGCAGAAACAACGATCCCGGGTTTCCGCGGCTGCATCCGGAAGCTATTTTCTGCAGCCTCTCCCGCGCGAGAGGTGTCCCAAGGGGTGGCCGTTCCCTACTGGCGCTCCGCCAGAAATTCTCACAGTTCATGAATCATTCCTGTCACCAGGATCTCAAGAAGAGTGGGGGCCGGGGGGGAGGCGTCTCACCAGTCCGGCGGCGGTCTGGGATCTACTCAGTATGGCGTTGTGGCTCGATTCTAGCCCTCGCAGGTCCAGAAATGAGATTCACTCTGGTGTCTTGGCTCGATCTGGTCGAGCAATGGGGCCCCCTTTGGCGTTATGTCTAGAGAGTAGCCCTCCCAAATCCAAGCATGAGACTCACCATATGGCGTTCTGTCTCGATGTGGTTAAACACGAAGTTCTTTCATCTCTCGAAGGCCACACATGAAACTCACCGTTGTGATTTGGCTCGAATTCAACCGTCACAGGTCCAGAAAGTATGGCGGGGGCATGGGCCCCTCACCATTCCATGTGTCCTGTTCAGGCTCTAGTTCAATCCTCGCAGATCAAGAATTGAAGCTCCCTGTTGCGTTTTGGCTCCATTCCAGCCGTCGCAAATCAGGAAACCATTGCAGGGGCATCGGTTTCTCACCATTCCGACTGTCCTGGGCCCAGAGAGTGTGGCAGGCATGGCCATCGGCTTCTCACCATTCCAGCAGCCATTGGTCCAGAAACTGTGGCAGGAGCATATGGTTCTCATCGTTCCAGTTGTCGGTGGGCCAAAAAGTGTGGCACGGGCATCGGGTTTTCACCCTTCCACCTGTCCTAGGTCCAGCAAGTGCGGCAAGGGCATAGACATCTCACCTTTCCAGGCGTCCTAGGTCCAGAACGGGGGACATGCGCAGGTGATCATGCTCGTGTCAGGTGTCCTAGGTCCAGAAAGTGTGGCAGGGCCATCGGGTTCTCACGATTCCAATTTCCCTCCGTCCAGAGGTTTCTCTTCGGGCCATCCCTGGGGCACGCGTGGGAGCAACAGAAAGAAAAGGAGGAGGAGGTGGAGGAGGAGGAGGAGGAGGAGCATGGCAATGACAATGGCAATGAGGCGCAGGTGCAGATCCACCTCACCGCGCATGCGACAGACGGCGAGCTAGTCGCTGTCGCCCTCGAACTGCCAATGGCCTGCGGCCTTGGCGTCTTGCTTAGCCCTCCTGCACTGACGGGCACACTCGACAGCAGCCGTGGGCGACTGAAAACCGCGCAAGCGGGCAACTCGGGCGAGGTCCACGACAGGAACGTCTACCCCGTACTGGCGGAAGCTGGCGGACTCCACGGAAGCCACATCGGGACCCCCAAGCCCGCCAGCGGGCCCAACCAGAACGCCCCCCGACGACGCACTGGACCCCACCAACTTCTCACTCAGCCAACAAACATCCTCGTCCTCGAGGCCTCTGAAACCAGACAACTTAGGAGGAGGGTGAAGGGCAGACGGATGCAGGAACCGTTTCAACCGCGACCGCTGGAATTTGGGCCCCTGGTGCCGCGGCCCCTGGCACGGGCCCGCAAGGCCCTTGTTCGGGGAGACGCGCTGCCCCACCGAAGCCCCGCAGGACTTGCAGAAATACGGGCCCGCATCCACAGGAAACTCAAAATTGACAGCCGCATGCCTTTGAAACAGCCACGGCTCCCCAAAAACCTCCCCCAACCCCACCCCCACCCCCACCTCAGACGGCGCGGGCTCAGGCTCTGCGGGGACAGGAACGCAGGCGGCCTGTTTCCACCCCATCTTTTCCATGGCGAGGGGGGCAGGGTCGAGTTGTTCAGCACCTTCACCCTGCTGAACCTCGAACTCTAGAACGACGTCGGCTGTGCCTCCTACGCCTTCCGTGGATCATGCATCACTGTCGCCCATCCTGGCGTGGACCTGGCCGATCCACTGGACGAGCTGGCGCGCGCGGGCCTCGCGCGCCCCGGTGAACAAAGTGCGCTCTGGAGGAGTCTGCCACAGCTTCGCACCCTTTTTAGCCTAGTGGTCGGCCACAGCATTGCCTCGCCTGCGCCAGGAGCCGAAGAGTGACTGATCACTCGCGGCAATTGCGTGGCCCTTCACTTTATTCACCGCAGCGCTCGCACCGTGCTCTGCCCACCACCCTGTCCAAAAATGGCGGCTGGGGTTCAGCGGATGAAGGGCCTTGGCGGCACTGTGCGCACAGGAGATAGATCCCGTGCAGCCTGAAAAAATAACCAGTGCACCATCGGCCTCGGGCTCGACCGAGAGCCGCGAGAGCGCGCGGAAGGCCAACTCCTCAGCATCACGAGGCGACTGAGACAACGACCGCGAGAGCGGGACCGCCCCATACATCGCACATCTGAGAGAGCCGTCATCTTCGATGGAAGCAGCCGCCCAGCCAGCTCTGCGCAGGCCACCGTACTGGGTGAAAAAAGACGACCCATCGACAAACACTTCACCTTCAAAGAGCCACCCTGGCAAGCAATGGACAAACCGAAGCTGCTGTTCCGCCTCGATGCCAACTTGGCCGAAGACGTGCTCTGGGGAGGACAGCAGCCCTCGCGCAAAGAGTTCAGCACAGAGATCACCTTCGCTCGCCACAACTCTCGCGGCCCTGAGAAGCTCAGGCGGGCAGCTGTCGCGGCGAAGGAATTTTGTGCTGGGGCAGCTGAAGACACGGTGCCAGAGCGCGCCTTTCTCACGGCACCTCGTGCACATATTATGATTTGCTTTGTCCGCTTCGAACAGGCGACGCTGGCTCCAGTGAGCGCCGCAATTCACATATCTGAATGCGTTATTGCGCCTCCTGGTCCACAGCTCCGACGACTTCTGCAACTCGGCCAAAACGGGCCCCCAGCGAAGCTCAGAAACCCAAGGCGCCCCCAACCTTCTCGGAACTGTGGCGTCGGAGGCGGCGAAAGCCGACTGCTGGGTGACCTGGCGCATTGCGCCAGGAGAGAAAAACTGCAAATCCATCTGCCTGCCTCGGTGGTCGAGGGGCACATCGTGCTTGGCTAGGTGGCAGCCCGCGCGGGCGGGGCACAAGACGGCGGCCTGCGCAGGTTCTGTGCACTGCGCCCAGGGCCGCAGGTTGTCCAGCAGCTTGAGGGCCCGCTCGTGGACTGCCTCGATGACGCAGGCCTGCAACAGGCCGTCGCCTACGCCTGTAGCCCATGCCTTGGCGACCTCCACGGCGTGGATGACGAGCGGGCCCCTGGACTTGGCGCGCGGCGCGGTCCTCATCCTCAGGGCCAGGCGCGTGCCTGGGGCCAAGCGGCCCTCGGAACGGAGGGCGCGCACATGAAGTCCGTTCAGCCTGCCGTCTGCGGTGCCAGTGACTGCCGAGCCCCAGACCGCCGCGGCACATGGCGACCCACGGTGCAGGTGGCATGTCCTGGCGCCCGCGGACTGCAGCAGCCCTACCTTGGCCGCTGCTCGCCTGGCCTTGGCCAAGCGCTTGTTCTGCTCGGACACTCGGCGTCGGCTGCCATCGTTGCCGCCGCCTCCCCGGCACCTAAGCCCCGTGCGCCGCTCCAGCCCCTGCTCGCTCCACCCGTCGTCGAGGGCCTTCGCGAGCTCAGAGTTCGTCGCCAGCCAGCCAGTCTTGCGCCGGTTGATCTTGAGGCGCCGCTGCTGCAGGCCCTCAGACAGGCACTGCGCGGCCAGTGGCAGCTGCTGCGCGACCAGCCTGGCCGAGCCCACCGCCTGCAGGAGGCAGTCGTCGACCAGACTCTGGGCGCGGACGAGGGGGCGGCGCTTCTCCAGGTCGCGCAGGAGCGTGTAGGTGAACACAGCTTGGCGACCCCGACCGCGCAAGAGCACCCCGCCGCCGTGGCCCCGCTGGCCTCGATCGGGGGCCCAGCGCCGTCGCCCAGCACGGCGCGCCTGGGAAGGCGGTAGCTGGAGCACATCGCCCGCAGCAGCCTAATGGGGAACTCCGTCTCGATAGCCTGCGCGCGCAGCTCGTCGTGGCTGATGAGCTCGTAGTACTTGGTAAGGTCGACCGCCAGGGTGCTGGCGGCCAGCCCCGTCCTCTTGGCGAGCGCCGTCATCATGTCGTGGACGAAGCCTGCCTTCTCGCAGGTGCGGCCCGCCGCGCCCCAGTGGAACGACTTGTCGATCTTGCACCCCCGCGCTGCCACCGCGGGCTGGCGCAACTTGGACCACGCGCGCGTCCACAGGCTGGCCAGGATGATCAGCCTGACTCCGCCAGGAGGCGGCTTGGGGAGAAACGCCGCCAGAAATGGCCACAACGAGCACCTCGTAGGGCTCTGCTCCCACGTGTGGACTATGTCCAGGAAGGCCTGGCGGCACTGAAGCGGCAACCGACGCATCTGCCTAGGATGGACACGGTCCCGCCCAAGGCCCGTCAACTCCCCGTAGGATGCTCGAACCTGGTCGAGCGCGCCCATGGCGATGGGCTCCAGTGCTGACCAGGTGCCGACGTCCTTGCTCCGGGCCAGCGGGTCGGTATCACGCTCGCGGCCGGGGTGGGCCCAAAGGGCCCTCCATTCCTTGAGGAGCGCCTCCGTGGCTGCATCACCACTCACGGGTAGGCCCTCCTCGCCCTCGTCCACGTTGCGGGAGACGAGGGTGGAAGGCAGGAGGTTCCCGTCCTTGATGAACCTGAAGCCTACCTCGTCTACCCCCAGCCTGAGAGGCAGCCTCCGGGGCCCAGGTCCGCCACTCAGCGGCTCTCTTTGCCCTGTCGCGAGCCTGCAGCTTCTTGACGTGGTCGTCCATGGCAACCAGCAGCTCGTGGCACACGTGCAGCTCGAGGTGCTCGAACGCGCGCGCGATCGCATGCAGGCCCCAGTTCGCCAGCGGCCTCTCGGCGGGCCACCCGATCTGGCTGAAGTCGAACCCGCGGATGATCCTGATCTGCCTGTCGTGCCTTGAGTACATGGGCCATCCCCGACCAGCTCGATGCGAGCTGAGCGCTGCTGCGCGGCGGCATGCCGAGAGGAAGCCTGCCCACTTGCGGTGCTCGGCACTGGTGGTGGCCTTGAGCGTCTTGGACCACTCACGCACCAGCGGCACTGTCTGTAGCTGGAGGCCCTCCTCGCGCCTGGGGTCCCTGAAGTACTTCACGTCCAGCTTGAGGAGCCTCTCGAGGTAGTCCTCCATCCTCGTGAACCAGAACTTGGAGGCGCCCTCTACATCGGGGGCCTCTGAGCCGATGGGCCAGGGCCAATCGTGCTCTTCCAACTCTGCAGCGGCCTGGGTTGGCGGGGGCAACTCCATCGGGCACCTGCTGGTATAGAGGGCCTTGGTGATCGTGGCTTTCGCGCGCAAGTCCTCCAGCTCGATGGTAGTCGGCGAGCGGGGCGACAGAGGGGCCTGGCTCAGCACCTCGACGGCAGCCGCACGGCTGGCAAGGGCTTCCGAGATGATTCCGAAAGCATATTCTTTCCTGCCACAGGTGTCCTGCCATGGCCTCGCAACGACCCCGTTTGCCTCCATGGCCCAGCTGGCGAGGTCCTCTGGCTCGATGTTCCAGTCCGCCATGATGAGCCACGGCCACTCCAGGCTGCCAACCCAGTGCAGCAGCCCCTCCAGGATGCCAACGTCGTCGCCCACGACCCCGATGCTGTCCACCAAGTAGGCCGAGAGCACGAAGATCGGGAAGCCGAGGTCCGCGTTGAGCTGAGCGGCTTGAGCGCGGTGGCCCGGGGCCCCACGGGCCCCTGGAGGCTCGGCTGCAGCGGCGGCGGGAATCGACGACAAGACCGCTGCACCCCCTGAGCTGTCAAGAGGGCCGTCGCCCGTGTCCAGCGCCATCTCGCCAAAGAAATCCCGGCCCGCGTGGCGCGACCACTTCGCTGCCCCTGAGGAGGAGCATGAGGAGGAGGAGGAGGAGGAGGAGGAAAAGGAGGAGGAAGGGGACATGGGGGCCGGGAGAGGAGAGGGAGGAGGGCGGGGGCGGAGAGAAAGAGGCGGGTCGGGGGGAAGGAATACGAAGAGGAAAAGGAAGAGCCAGATGATGATGGTGATGATGATGATAATACCGAGGAGGGTCGCCGTTGCCATAGCGTTCCTTCTTAGAAAAGCTGACGGTGGCGATGGCAAGACGCGACGCCTCACGACCACGAGTGGCGATGGCCACTGCAGGCAGCACAGACGGCACAGACGTCGAACTTCGAAATTAAACCCCTCAAGCGAGGGCGGGTGGGCTTGGGAGCTCGAGCACAAACAAATACAGAAGTGCGGCCACTGAAACCCTGTCCCAGCACACCCCACACTAAAGTTGTTATCATGCCGAGGAGGGTCGCCGTGGCCATAGCGTTCCTTTTTAGAAAAGCTGACGGCGGCGATGGCAAGACGCGATGCCTCGCGACCGCGAGTGGCGATGGCCACTGCAGGCAGCACAGACGTACACTGAGTAACACTACATCATGGCCGAAGGCCGCAGAGATCATACATCCTGGACCGAGACAAGTCATCTATAGCCTCGACGAGGAAGTCGGCCACCAGCTCGGCAGCTCGGACGGGGAAACGCGCCGGTTTGAAGCGGCGCGCCACGCCCTTGGCCGTTCGGCCGTCGAATTGTAAATGAGGTCGCCCCGATCCCGAGCACACCTTGCCACGTAGACTGCAACAAGCGTTCAGGCGCTGGAGCTGAGGACAGTGCCAGCAGAACATTCGCGTGGCCGAACGGGTGGCCGTTCCGAGTTGGCAGAGGTCCAGGTCTACTAAGCGAAAAGACGGGGGACTGACTAGAGCCCGAAACTCAGGCAACGCAAAAATGAGGCTGGTGCGCGGGTGCTCCAGACAGACAGGTACACATGAATCGACACATGCACGAATGACTCTGAGGGCTGCGCGCATCCCGACATTCTCAGTTACAAACGTCGGGAGCTGCAACCGCAGGCTAGCAAGCGCGAGCCGACCCCAAGGGTCAGACACTGCGCGGACAGGCGGGGACCCAGACTCGATCCAAGACCCGCGTGGCAAAGAGAGCCAGCAAGCACGGACCGCCGACGAACGAATGCACCCAAGGAGTCGATCGACGACGCCCTGCTCGTACAGCGCAAGGCCCACCCAAACCGCGACGGCGCAGCGCTTTGCAAATGGGGGATCCGCGGGGCCCAACCACTGGCAAAACGAGCCGACGGCGACGGGGCGCCCACACGAAGGCACGTCGAAAGGCAGCACACATGCGCGAGCCTACTTTCTGGACAGAACGGGCGCCCGCTTCTCGACCCGCGGCAGGGCGGGCGCCGGCTGGAGCGGCACTGGCAACGGGAAGCAGCCCTTCACGAGCTTGATCTCGAGCAGAACCGAGAGCCACGCGACCCTCTGCTCGCCGAACTCGGCGATCTGAGGCGGGAGGGCTCTGATCCGCTGCAGCATGCCAATCCTCTTGCCGTACCTCATCAAAGCTGTGTCTGATGTCCATTTCCCCGCCTCCTCGACCCCCGTTATCGCACGAGCGCCCGAGAGCAAGCCGCGCGAGGCCCCCCCATGACGAGGGGTGTGCACTGACGGAGACTCCTGCTGCAGCCCCAGCTCGCGCACGGCCTGGCGGAACATCGCGCGCACGATGGCGGGCCTGAGGTTCCAGAGGCTGGCGTCCGCCAGCGCGTTGAGCATCGGCGCGCGCAGCGCGGTCCAGAGCTCGGGGACGCCGTCCAGCACCGACTCGTCCGTCACTCCAGTCATGCCAGGGCGGCCCAACTCCGCTTCGCTCCCGATGATGCCCCACGGGTCGACGCCCGACCCGAAGATCGGCAGCGCCAGCGAGCCCACGCGCAGCCTGTAGGCCCCCGACGGCCTGAGGTACGCGCGGTAGACCAGCACCTCGAATACCGCCATGCGGGGCAGGTTCACCCACATGAGCCAGCCTACGACTGCAACCGCGACTAAGCGAAAAAGAGCCAGGCGCAACTGCGGCGGCACCAGGCGGCGCCCCCCATCGAGGGTTCGCGCCGACCGCGGGGGCGGCCGCTTCCCGACGGGGAAGAGCGGCAGGAGGTGGCGCATCGCCACGACCGTAATCCACCCAGCCGATGCGACGAATCCGTCCAGGGACAAGTCCGTCAGGAAGCACGCGAGGATGCTGTCCAGCTGGCTGGCGGTGGTGAAGTTCAGCACGCGCCAGCCCAACCAGTCCAGGGTGCGCAGGGCGTGGCAGCGGTACCGAAGCAGAGGGAAGTCCGACACCGCGGAGTTCTCGAAGAAGCTGAGGGCCCCCCCGAACCATTCCTCGGCCCGAGGGTGAACCACCGCCTGAGCCGCTACGGTCGGAGCAGCAACCCGCTTCAGGGAGGGAGAGGTCTGCCGAGGAGACGCGCGCCTCCTTGTAGCCTCTGCCGTGGAAGAACCCATGGCGAGATGGCCCGACCGCTACGTTCAGCTCCGAGGGTATCCACCGCACATAGCACCGAAGGTTGGTAGCCAGCGAGAGCGCGGCGATCCTCCGCAAGGGTCGCCGAAGGGTGGGCTTGCGGCCTCGACCCTTGCCCGCCGCCAAAGTCAAGGGTAAATTATCTACGAGAAACAGAAGGCGATGGTGATGAAGCGAAATGTTGCGGGAGGCGTGCCGAACTGCGTCGCACAGCGCATCGCCTTCGTGCTCTAGAATGTTCTTGGACGGGTTCCAATGCCTCCTGGAGATCACGGTGCCCCACGACGAAACCTGCATGAACTCCTCGGGGATCTCGTGGAAGCCCTTGCAGAAGCCCTCAGGGTTCGAGTCCAAGAACCCCTCGATGACGTTGAAGTCGTCGGGAGCCCCATCCGAAGCCCAGCGCGTTCGAACGTGCCGAAAACGCCGCAGTACAACGATATCTCCACCTTTCCGCCTGCCTCCCACTTTCGGCCACCCGAGGCCCGACCTCCCTGCGAGTACACACGCCCACGCCGATACGAGAGGCGTCCGAAGCCGAGACGTGGGAGCCCCAGGGGATGTTCATGCGCGAAGTCCATAATGGTAACGAACTAGCCACACACCAGAGCCCGAACTTGACGGAGGCCCACAGGGGCCTGACTCCAAGGTCTTTCTGGGACTTAAAAGCGTATACAGACGACAGGATGCAGAGGGTCTCTCTTTTGCTGATCATCGTCCACGTGATGCGACCCAGAAGGACTTCGAGCATGCGAGGGGAGGCGGCGCCTCGCCGCAAAACCGCCAGCAGCGCCTGCCGAAGGCGCATGACGCTCGCAGGCTTCACCCTAACGGTCCCAAGCTCGCCATTGATCTCGAGTCCCGTGAACGCGGACGCGGCCGAGGCGGCGTCGAGCGACTGCACAGGTAGCCCCCGAGCCTCCAACGCGCGGGTCACCTCATCCCTCTTGGAGGTGACGGCAACGGGGTCGCCCCCCACGATGGCGAAGTTGTCGACGTAGCCTGCGGCGGCCACGCTGCCCTTGGAAGAGAGGACGGGGCTCGGGCGGCCATCCTCGATGAGGTCACCGTCGCCGAACCCGCAACGCACGGGCGCCCTCCCCATGATGCTCTGGCAGAACAGCAGCGACCAGCTCCACCCCATCGGCAGGGCTCGCACCATCGGCTGGAGGATACAGTCGGGAGGAATGGGGAGGCCGTCGAGCTGCTTGACGTTGAGCAAGCGATTGGAGATGGTGGGCAACGTAAACAGCTCCCCCATGCCCTTCGGCACGAGCATGTGGTAAAAAGCGCACTGGATGTCGCCCTGGGCCAGCGCCGCGGGGTAGTCCGACTCCAGGGCGGCCCGCGCCGCCGCCGTGGGGAGCGTGGTCTTGGGTGGGGCCACGGAACCCTCGTTCGCCACCCTCGTGTCGAAGACGAGGCGAAGCGTGCCCTTACCAACCTTCTCGACAAAGAAAAAACCCAATCTATAAGGATCTCCAGCCCGCGCCACACGGAAGGATACCATACCGCCCTGCAGCAGCTTCCCCACGAAGCCGGTGTAGGCCCTGGTGTCGCTGCCCAAAATCGGGTCGACGTAAGGGCGCTGCGGTGCCGAAGCCGCACTCAGATCTGCAGCAGGCGACTCACACTTGAGCATGGTCCGCCCCCATCCCGACAGACATTCGCGCTCGGCCTCCCCGACGAGATCAGCGACATCAGCTGGGGCCGTCGAAAGATAAGGCCAGGACGCAAGGTCCTTGTCGTAGGGCTTGACGCGCTGGGAATCAGAGGAATAACCCAGGCGCCGACGCGAGCAGCTCTGTCAAGGCTGCTTCGCCCGAATGAGTATCCTCGCGATAGCCAGGAGGAATCGGAAAATGTTGATAGGCCCGAGAGATGTGATCCATCGCGCTCCCCTGCGCCGCCGAGGCTGTTAATCCAGGCGGAGTAGACGCAGGGGAGAAGTGGCCGCTCAGCTGGTTCAGGGCTGCGATGCCGTCGTTAGCCCATCTCCGCCAAGCAGCGCCGCGCTGGGCGCGCTGGCGCTCCCCGCGGCCGCGGCAGGCTTCCGCGCGGGCGTCCGCCGCCAGAGCAGGTAGGGGAAACACATCACGCTGACGAACTCCAGGGCCCATCGAGAAACACTGGTGGAGGCGCGGCCCCCGCGAAAACGCAGGACTCGCCCAGGTGGCACCGAAGCGCCTGCACCGACCTGGGAGAAACTCTCGGAGGGCTATGAACACGCCGCCCGCTCCCCGCGGGCTGCGCGCCTCTGCTCGGCAATGGTGGCCTCCGCCTGCAACTGGTCAAAGATGAAGTCCGCGAGGGCTGCCGCGACGCGCTGGTTGTCCAGGCTCGCCGAACCCCTCATGTAGTGGTCCGTCTCGATCGCCAGCGAACTCCCACTGGCAGCTTTGGCGCTCTTGTCCTTTCCTCCCGTCGTCTCCTCCGCGGCCACCTGCGTGGTGACGGTGTCCTCGTAATGCTGCTCCTCGATAAACTGGATCGGGCGGCAGATCAGCTCGGGCGACGCAAGCTCCGCGCAAGTCACCTGGTCGTAGCATCGGCCAAGCTCCGGCCGCCTGCGACTCATCTCACGCTGCTGGCAGATCCAACCCGAGTCGCGCAGCCACGCCTCCGCCTTCCACATGGAGTGCCGCGCCCGCAGGCCGCCCGCGTCGCACCTCTTGTGGTCGAGGCCTTATTGCGTCGCCCGTGGATTATCGATCGGCCGGTCCGCCTGCGGTGAGGAGGGGGCTAGCAAGGCCGCCGTGGCGAAGTCCAGCGCCCGCCGCCCAGCTGAGTTGCGCCCCGTCGAGCGCGCGCGGCAGTCCAGCGACGTGATCAGCCAATGATATACTGCAAGTCCTCTCACGCGATATCGGCAGGCGTGCGCATCACCTGGCCGTGGCATTCTGAATGACGGTCCCCAGCTGCTGCGAAGCCAAAAGGTGAAGCTGCGCGAACGACTGCGCCAAGCCCTCCGCCCCGCACTGACCGCCTTCGAGGGGGCGGAGGCTTTCACACCCGCCACCTGCGAACTCCAGCTCCAGACCGCGCGCGCCCCGAAGACGCCCACCAGCAGCCCGAGGCAGAAGAACACGGGGTGATTGCACCAGCCCGTCAAGACCAGCAGGGAGTGGGGCCAGTCGATCTTGGGCAAGCGACACTGCACGTCGGGGAGCACTGGCACGGACAGGCAGGGCCCGCAGGCGACGATGAGGGCGTCGCCGACCGCGCCACCAGGGCCAGCGAGGCGCCGCGCGAGAGGTCCGAAGGGAAAAGCGTGGCGGTGGCTCACCTGCCCCTTCAAAAGCTTGAGCACACACAAATGCAGAAGTGCGGCCACTGAAACCCTGTCCCAGCACACCCCGCACTAAAGTTGTTATCATGATGAGGCGGAGGGGGAGGAGGAGGAGGAGGAGGAGGAGGAGGAGGAGGAGGAGGAGGAGGAGGAGGAGGAGGAGGAGGAGGAGGAGGAGGAGGGGGAGGAGCATCGGCAATAGGAAGAGCAGGAGGGGTAGAAACAGGAGCAGGAAGAGTAGGAAGCAGCGGGAATGAGAGCAGGAGGAACCGCTCCGCAGGACACCTGCCTCTGGGAGGATACGAGGGAGGCAGAGGAGGAGCTGGAAGAAAGGAGGAATGGAGGCGGAATGGAGGAAGAGGAGGAGGAGCAGGAGGAGAAGGAGGAAGAGGAAGAGGAGGGGACAGGGAACAGGCCGATGAACATCATCCGATTCGAATGAAAGCTGGCAGGCAGGAAAAAAGGCACAGGCTGGATTCCCAACACTATGGCCCAGCACGCGCGCGCACAGGGCGAGGACCACTACGGGGCTGACAACACCGCGACCGCAGCCGCTGCCAGCTAGCCACGCGGCCCCCTAGCGGACCTCGCGTCCAGACAGCGCGGCAGCAATGCGCCAGGACTGCACCGAGCCACGCTCGGCTTGTCCGCGGCACTCGGCGATCCGGCCCCTCCAGACAGTAGCCTCGATCGAGACGCGGACGCCGCGCCGACGGCACAGGAACCGCTCGTCCGAAAGCTGGACAAGGTGGCCTCGATGCTCAAAGGCCCCAAGGGGCCTGCGCGTGCAGGCCATCAAACGCGAAGCCCAGCTCCTGAAGGGCACGAGAAAACAACAGCACACCACGCCCTGGGAAGAAGCCCGTGGTGCCGCTCGGTTTTCACCGAGGCTAAAAACAAATGCGGCGGCGTCAGCTCGCGCCTCTCACCTGGGAGCTCCAGCTTGGCACGCGCGAAGGAAAATTTGGCCGACCGGTAGCACCGAGTGCATCTCGCACCCCCGCTCTCCACAGCCAGGAAGTAACGAAAAGGCCTCACCGTGGGGTTTCGGCTGGGCCCCGCGGACATGGAAGGGGGCTCGGCCTGCGCGGCTACGGACTGAGCGGCCCGAGGTAAAACGCTGCACGTCTTTGTCACCTCGCTCAAATGCGCCCTGAGAAAAGAGACAGCACTACCACCGACCTAAAGCTGGCTCGCATGGGCTTCGCAAACAAATCAGCCCACATGTTCCCGAGATAATCGAACGCCGCCGACGGTGCAAACCGATCCCGGCTCGAGAGGCCAATGCAAAAGAGAAGGGAGTCGAGGTCTCCGTGGGAGGGCGCCCATCTAACCCCCAGGCGCTCGTGGATGGTCGAATCGGACGGGCAAGCCTTGAAATGTCTCTCCCCAGTCCAGCGCGTTTGCTACGCCCCATGGCCAACTCATCGGTCCAGCGCTGCGCCTCAAGCGCCGCATACAGATGGCCACTAACGACATCCACGCCTTCTCGGGCCATGCCGCACGGCCTGCATCAAAGCAAACGCTCGGCCCGAGGGGCGGTTTGAGCGGCCCTGGCCCGGGGCCCGAAGACGGCCCGCATGGGCCATGCGCCAGGACTCAGCTCGACAACGGCCCACCCGCATCGGCAAGCTTCGGGTATACCGTCGGCTACACCAGAAACATCCGTTAAATGTTTGTAACCACAGGGCGGGCGCAAGGAAACCACTGCTGGGGAACATATCTGTCTGGTACAGGCTCGATCAGCAGAGGGAAGAGGAGGAACCCCATGCGCCAACTCAAGAGTGTCAATATCGGGGGGGGGGGGGGGGGGGGGGCCTTTCGCCTTATCATTCAGCCACTTAACATGCCCAAGAATGCTGTCTGGGAACAGCTGCACCTCGTCTGGGTCATCACTAGATTCCCTGACATTCTTGTACTCATGCCATTGGTGGCCAAAGGCGCCATCCGCGTCGCATCCAGATTCGCACATGGGATTTGCCACAAGACCATGCTGATGCTTGCGCGCAGTGGGCCACACTTGGCCACATATCAAAGCTCTCAAGCGGAGCGCTCTTCCCCAGACCTGCTCGTCACCACTCGCCTCTGGGGTAACTTCAAGGATCTGGCGAACTTGAGCTCGACGGATAACCTCACGCAGCCTCAGTTTGACGTCCCAAGGGCAAGTGGTAAACAGAGAAATCATTTCCCCTTGGTCAGACCTGAGCTGGCGATGCGAGATCAATCTCCAGCCGACCCTCATCAATGAAACGATCGCCGCTCCCATCGGGCCCTGGGCGCGACCCCAGCGGGGGCGAAGCTCGAGACGGGCATGAGCAACCATCCAGGCCGCGCGAAGTTCTGAATCGGACATCCTGCGATCCCAAACCCAGCAGCAAAATCTAAAAACCAAGGGCGCGGCAGCGTCGACGACAGGGTCAAAGCTGGGGGCCTTATGCGCGAAAAGGTACCAGTCGCGCGCGAAACTTCACCCGCCCTCCACCAGGCCCCCAGCTGAGGCCCCGAACGTCCGAAGAGTCTCGTTAGTCGCGCCCAGCACGGGGCACCGCGTCCTCGGCTCGGCATCAGGCCAACGCGCCACTGGCCAGCATCCTCGGTGCCAGCCGTCTTCTTGAGAACCTGTGCGCGGTGCTTACGCGTGACCTGGGCAGCGCGCCTCTGGGCCTCGATCTCGCGCGCGGCCCCCCTGCCAGACAGGTCGCGCCCTAGTTTTCCCACGCGCGCAAAACCCCTCATGCACATGAACTTGGCCGACGATCCCACCTGCTCGGACGCGGCCGAACTCGCGGCGGCAAAACCAGATTCGCGCGGCTGCAACAGCAGGCCTATCGGCCGCGCCTGGCGGCGCAGCTCTCCAGCAGCAGCGAAAAACTGCCCCCCTCTCTGTGGGTCGGGGCCCGACCAACGCAGCGAGACGTCGCCCATCAAAGCACGGGCCTGAACAGGGAATCCCTCGATCACGAATCGCGCCTGCTGCAGCGGCGCAGAGGGCGCGATCGACGCGGCTGCCCGCCAGGATCCACTGGGCAGAAACGCGGCTCCGACAGCAAACCGATCGCATCAACCCTGCGAGGGCCACATGCGATTGGGTGATCATGTGCCCCAAAACGAATGGAAGGCCGACCCGCTGCAATATTTTTTTTTACAAAAAAAAACCCGCGGCTGCATCATGTCCTTGCACTTCACTACATCGACCGGAAGCGTCGCAGAGTGCCAGCCCCCGGGCCCTGGCCACCTCAGCCGAGAGGTTCAAATCGAAACATAATCGCTCGAACACCTGCCCTGCCCAGCCACCCAGAACACACTAGCGCGACTCCCCGCCTCCCGCTCATAAGTGACAGTTCGGGGAATCTCACCCCGCGCGTGCAAAACCGCGTCAAGCATGGCTGCCAGCCTGTGGCCGCCATGAGGCTCCGGCAATCTCACTAGCCGACTGACCAACCGCATGCTAGGCCGCGCGAGCGCGCGCTCGCACTTCACGAGAACAGACGCCAGCACCTCCAGCATCTCGTCGGATCTTACAGCAGCCTGCCGCCGCCTCGGGGGATCTTCGCATTCGCACTCCTCAAATCGCAGACCCCGATCGGCGGCAAGTTCGGCCAATTCCTCGGACCGCTCGGCGAAACCGGCTCGTCGCATTCATGCGCGGTCCACGCGTGGGCCAACCCTCGACGCGCGCCGTATGCGAGCTCAAGCGGTTGGACCCTGCGTTCTTCGGCGAGCACTTCTTGGGTCCCACGGACCTCGGTGAAGCGATGGGCCGACTCGGCCCCGTTACAAAAAAGCATCGCGGACGCAGGTTCTGAAGGCTTCCTCTCTGCTGGCTAAAAACGCGCCCCCCCTCCTCTTGGGCGACGGTTGTCATCCTATCAATGGTGGGCGGATCACCTATCGCGCCCGCTCCAGCCCTGAAGAAGACTGCCGCCAGCGCGCCCAGGCGCGCGTGCACCAAGTAGAGCCGCCTGATCCTGCCCGGGAAGGCCTTCGCGTCCATCTGTACCTTGGCGACCTCCTTGAGGCGCCTCGGCTGCTCGTCTTGGCCCATCACAGGATTGGGGATGTAGGGCGGCAGCGCGGCATGTGCATATCGCAGATGCCCGGCCCACCTGGCCTCCGCGCTCCACGCGGCAAATCCACTGGGCGGCCGAGGTTGACGGCGCTGCCGCGCCGACCGAAGCTTTGGCCAATGAGCCCGATGCTCACGCGGTCCAAGTGCATCACGTCTGTCGAGCATCTCAGTCTCGACGCCCTGGATCGCGATGTCCAAGAACTCCGCCGTCTGATCCGCCGCCCGCGCCCCGCGCACGCCCCCGCGGAATCTCCGCCAATTGCGCGGAAAACGCCCGCAGACAGGCGGCGACAGCGCAGGCGTGGGGCGAGGCCGCCTGGACACGCTGCACCACATCATCGCATCTTTAGGCTCGACCTCCATCGACGCAGGGCGACGCGGCCACGCGGCGGCCGCGCCCGCGACCTCAACGCATCCAGAACGCACATCGAAACCCTCTGACACGATGCAATGGTCAAACGTAATGCCAGGCGAACTTCGGGCGCGAGTCGGAGCAGCGGACACAGCCCGCGCGCCTCTGGTCCAAGCCGCCCATGGCTCCAGCAAGCTACGGTCCATATGGGGACCGGCTGCAACTATCCACTCATACCCAAACGAACGAACTCTCAACATATAGTGCGCCGCCGCCGTCAGCAGTGAAGTGCGCTGCTGCCCCATACCTTCACCGACGCAGAGGTACGCCGAGACTGCAACGAGGCCACCCTTGAACCAAGCATGCACGATCGCTGAAAAATGCTCGCCTCTGAACCAATCTGCCTGTCGACTCCACAAGAAGCGGGCTCGACGTGACTTGCGCCCTCATCGGCACCGCGACAGCCGCGCCTCCGCGCTCCCCAGCACCAGCTCCCGTCTCAGCAGCAGGCGCCCAAATACCGCGGCAGCCTACGACTCTGGAAAAAAAAAACCCAGCTTCGCCGACGTCAGATGATGCACCTGCACGCGCACGATAGGCTGCTCATCCCCCGGCACCGGAGCGCCTGCCTCAACCGCCTGCTCCAATGGATTGAACGGCGCAGTGTTGACCGTGGCGAGTCGCATCATGGCACTGACAAAGAAAACGCACACGCACAAAGAGACTGCGGGGCTGCACCATCTAAGCGACCTTGAGCCGCTTGGCGGAAAAAACAGGCACCGTGCCTGTCCGCTTCGCAGCTTCTTGCAACTCGTCTCTATCGTCGGGGACTCCCCGCTGGAACGAACGTAGAAACTCGCGCAAAACCCCGGGGTTGTCAGCATCCGAAAGAATAGCCTGCTACCATTGCGCCAACCGCCCCGCCGCCTTCGTAGAATTCTCTTGTGCAACAGCCTCCTGAGCAGCCTTGGCCTCGTGCTCGGCCTGCTGGGTTGCCTGCTGCTGCTGTTGCTGCTGCCTGCTGGCTTCCTCAGCCGCGCGCCTCTGTTGCGCGCGATGCAGCTCTTCGGTCGCCGTCGCCTCGGCCACGCACTCGCAGAGCCTCTGCGCACATGCAGGACAGCCGCCGAAACTGTGGAGCACCTTGCCACACTTCCCAACTAAAGACCTCGCCGATAAGACGTTTGAGCCCTCCGTCGCCTGATGATGCTGCCCGCCCCCGAACCTGACGGAACCATCGGCGCACCCACAACCAGCTGGCACCGCTCGGCCTCGAGGCGGGCGACATCCTTCGCAATGGCCTGCAGCGCATTCTCTGCGTCGTCCACCGCCTTCTGAGCCTGAGCCAAAACCTGCTTGAGATCCGTGACCACCTCCGCCTGGCGCTCCTGCTTGCGCACAAGTTTGGTGTTGACGTGGCATTTGTGTTGAGCCGCGTGTCCAAAGACCTGCCGCGTTTGATTTGACCGGGGCGGCCTGTTTCGCGCGCAACTTCTCCCGCAACTCATCAAATTCCTCGCCTTCAAACTCTGCAATCTTCTGAAACTTCTCCGTGGCCATGCCAAGCTGCTTCCTGGCATCCGCGTCAGTGTCGGCCTGACTCGTATCCACGTTCATGGCCTCAGGGTCGGGCTTGAGAGCCTTGGCTTCCTTCTGGCGCAGTGCAGCCGCATCGTTTCGCATCCTCTTGAGCTCGGCCGTTACCTTGGAATCGGCCTTGAAAGCAAACGTGGGCGCCGAGAAAGAGGGACTGCCAGGAGCTCTGCTGCCAGCGAACGCCGTCAAATGGGGCTCCTTGCACAACGAACACTAGTCCTGGTCCCCACGATTCCACCACTTGTCCCCTGTCTGATGAGACCAGCAGTGCTTGCAATACCATGGCCTGGCCCATGCTTGGCGCCTCTGCTTGTGTCTGCTCGGCGACGCAGCAAGAGAAGGTGCCATGGGCCTTCCGTAAGAGTAAGCGAAAAAATACTTGTGCTGGAGACTGGCGGGCAACCCGCTTGCAGTACCCATACCGCGTGCCCAAAGGGAGGAGTCTCGCGACAGGGCAGGCACTTGCGAGACACAAGCTGTCGGGGGCCGCGCCTCCCCAACGCCAGAATATTAAGTCCAGCGCGAAACACTACGGACGTGAGCCAAAATGGTTATGGACGAGGAGGAGGAGGAGGAGGAGGAGGAGACTATTAAGAAGGAAGAACAAGTCGAGGGGGAACCTGTGGGACATCACAATACTAAGTTCACGATCCGGCCTGCTCCTCGTCGTCCTGCGCCTCCCCCTTCTCCCACTCCTCCTCCTGCCCCCCTCTCCCTCCTCGTTCTATTGTTCCCACTCCTGCTCAAACCCCTGCAAGAGTGGGGTCGCTCGGTCCCGGAGTCTGTTCGAAGCGCGAACATGTCACCATGGCGGCATCGCGAACGTCATCCCGGCCGGCAAGATCAACCCCGCAATCGTATCGACAATATCGTGAGATCGTTCTCTCAAGCTGACGCTTCAGGTGCCCATCCGCCTCCACAACTTAGCAGGTATTAGGTTGCTTTGCTGGGCCAATCCCACCCGCCCTCTGGGCGTAGGTCGTTTAACGGATGTTATGTTCTTTATGCCCAAATCCATCCTTCCCCTGCTCGGGGGGGTTACCCTTCTCCCGCCCCCCTCCCCTGGATCTGGACGGGGCGCCCCGCGAGGGGTTAGAGCGTCCAAGATGGCCCGAGATTACTCCAAGATGGCCTCAGAGAGCCCAAGATGGCCTCCAAGATCGCTCAAAAAAGTCGAAGATGGCTCAAGGCACCTTCCGACAGATCCCCCACAGGCCCAAAGACGGCCACAAGACGTTTTCAAGTACCCTTCAAGCAGCCAAGGGAAGAAACCAAAATGGCTCCATAACTCTAAGGAATACTTATGGTTTTTGCTTTCTCGCACGTTCGTTTCCGATGCGCTCTTGAGGCCTCAAGATAGCCCCAAGACGGCCAAACAGAGCACCAAAAGGGGCCCAAACGGGACGCATGACGGCCCCAAGAGCGCTGCATAACAGCACCTAGAAGCCATTTTTGAGCATCCGAGGGCGGGGGGGGGACCTTCTCGTTTTGAACACTGGTGCCCAAAATTGTACAAGATGCCTCCCAGATCCCCCCAAAGAGCCCCAATAGGACCCTTAGACCCTAAGAGGGCCCCATGAGTGCCCCAGGCGGCTCCGCGAGGACCCCAAGAGAGACCCAAGATGGCTCTAAGAAACCTCCAAGAAAAAACTTCTCGGGCGGCTGTTGCACTGCATGCATGTTTCTACACTTCCCTGATCAAGGCAGGTTCTAGCAGTGTTCAAACTGATCAAGTTCGCTTCGCTGGAGGGTTCTAAAAGTGTTCAAAGACTCATCTCACCAGAATCTCTACGGGGGAGGCCAGGGGGAGCGTCTCACTGGCCCGGCGGCGGTCCGGATCGACTCATCATTGTGTTCTCGCTCGATTCCAGCCCTCGCAAATCCAGAAATGAGACTCACTCTGGTGAAATTGCTGGATTCGGGGTGGAATGAAGCTCAATTTTGATTTCTGGTTCGGTCTCAGCCCTCCGCCCAGATCCAGAAATAATACTTACTACTAATTACCCCCGTCAAAATTGACCTCAAAAATGGCGACCACGCCCCTGCGATGTCGGCGCGCCCTTCAATGTCGATGGACGCCCCTCCAATGTCGGGATCAGGGCAAAAGTGGTCAGACCGGGAACGACTCGGAAGTTCGATGATGACCGACGTTGGAGAAGCGGCGCATACAAGTACCTCGCAGTCACCGCTACTCTGTCCAAGATCTCCCCACAGACAGTTCAGTTACGTAAGACATGTTGCATTAATTTTGACGAGGGTTGTATGTGCTGGCTCGATTGTGTCCTGATATGCAGCTCACTATTGCGTTTTGGCTGGATTCCAATTCAGAGATTGCTTCAAAAGTCTCTCCACAGGGGGGGTGGGGAGGCGAATGTTCTGGCACGATTTCAGCCATCGCAGATCCAGAAATGGGACTCACTATGGATTTTTGGCTCGATTTCAGCCGTCGCAGATCCAGAAATTGTGGCAAGGGCATCGTCTTCTCACCATTTCAGCTGTCATGTTTTGGCTCCCTATCGCTCGTCGCACATCCAGAAATAAGACTCGCTATAATGTTCTAGCTCGGTTCCAGCTGCCTTTGGTCCAGAAAGTGTTTCAGTAGCGTGGGAGTCTCACCATTTCAGCTGTCCTAAGTCCAGAAAGGGTGGCAGGGCTATCGGCTTCTCACCATTCAAGCTGCCAGAGGTGCAGACAGTGTGGCAGGGGCATCGGATTCTAATCGTTCAAGCTGTCCTAGGTCCAGAAGGTGCGGCACGGACATCGGATTCTCACCGTTACAGCTGTCCTAGGTCCAGAAAGTGTGGCAAGGGGGCATTGGACTCTCACCGTTCCAAGCGCCCTCGGTCCAACGGATTCTCACCGTTCCAGTACTCCTCCGTCCAGAGAGTGTGGCAGGGCCGTCGGGTTCTCACAATTCCATCTGTCTTGGGCCCATCACCCTCATCAGCAAGTTCAACTCCGTAGTCGTATCGACAATCTGATGGGGTCGCTTTCGCAAGCCAACGTTTCAGGCGTCCACCCGGCTCCACAGCTTAGCTGATATTAGGGTGCTTTGCTGGGGTAAATTCTGATCACCTGGTGCTTTCTAGGAGCCTATCGGATCCGTCTGGTGGGAGCATACCCGAGCCGTTTCGAGGGAGCTGCCGGGGAACCTCCTGGAGGCCGCCTGGGAGCCTCTGGGGGGCGTCTCGGGGGCGTGCTGGCTGTGGGGGGTCGGGAGGTGGGTTGAGCGCTCCAGAGCTGGCCCTGTTGGGCCTCCCCCGCAGCCGACTTGAGGGTCTCCTGGGCCGTCGGAGGGGCTCTCTCGAGCTATATGAGCGCCGTCCGAACGAATTGGGAAGCTTCTCGGGGCGGGTTGGGCGTCTTGTGGCCAGAGAAGCGATCGCAAGAGGAAGCGCGGAAAAACCCAACAACAATCAATAATTGTTCGTCCTCGTGGCCTTCTCGGAGGCCATATCGCAGCCTTGCGGAATCATGTGAGAAGATATGTTTTCAACCGGACTGTGCTGTATTTCCCCTGGACGTTGCTACCAGGGAGTGGCCTGGCTTTGCTAAGTGGCCTGGCTCTGCTAAGCTACTGAGCTGACACCATTGAAGATTTCAATCACCTTTGGGGCCACTCGCGGGGCAGGTCGTCGGCGCCGCACGAGCGGGCTCGCGGAGGCGCCGCCACCGAGGGCGCGGCGGGTGGAGTGAATGCCCCTCTGGCACGCGCTGAGCCCTGTATTGTTATATAGATGACGTCGGGCTCCGTCCTCGCCTCCCGCATCTCGCTCAGAAGCGCCAGAGCCCGCTGCCACTGCTCACCCTTCTGGCACGCGCTGATTCCAGCGTTGTAGCTGAGTGGGGCTGACCCGCAGCCTTCGGACCGCGGAATCTGCCCGCCATGGTGCGGACGTGGAAGTGGAGCGTCTCCAGGGCCTCGCGGGGTGGGGGAGTTTGGAGGGGACGGTGTGGATGGAGGAGGCGGCCGCTGGAGGGGGAGGTGGGCGAGAGATGCAGGCAAGCAGGCCCGAAGGCAGGAACGCGGTGGTGGAGGCGCTGCCAGTGGAAGCACACCCATATAGACCCGACATGGTGTGGACAGAGGCTGTTTCTCACGCCGCGCTCTAAGTCTCTAAGTTCATCATTATTAGCTTCTGCGGGGCGGGGCGCCGCGATATTTCTATCTGCTCTTCGCCGGGGCCGCATGATGATTTGATCTGGTAGTCTGGTGAGAATGAAGCCGGTGGGCATGGCCTTTGAGGCCCGCAAGTGGGGGCCAACGGCCCAAGAGGTCTCCAGGACGGGCCAAGAGGCTTCCCAGGCGGCCCAACAGGGCCCCACGAACTCCCAAAGACGGGCCCCGGTGCGAGGACACGAATCGACCTTTCGAGCGCACCGCCCCAAGATGTCCCCAAAAGGCCTCTTGGGTCGTCTTGAGCCGTTCTGGAGGCCCTCTTGGGGTCTTCTTGAGCCGTCTTGGGCCAATCTTAAGTCCTTCCTGCGGCTCCCTCAGGGCTCTTCCAGACCGTCCAGGGGCGAACTGGGGGGCATCTTAGTCCGTCGTGGGCGCCCTGAAGGAGTCAACATTGAATATGGACAAGGCTCTGAGGGTTGCTCTTTGGGCACCCTGGGCCCGTGAATGGGTCTGATTGGGCCGTCTTGAGACGTCTTGGAAGCGTGCGAGCTGCCCTTGGCCTCCCTTGGACCGCTCTGGTCGCAAATTTCGTGCCACCCAAAACGAGACAAGCGCGCTCCAGCACTCGCAAAATCCCACCAGCCCTTTGGGCGTGAGTGGTTTAGGGAGCTCTCTCTGTCCTCAACCCCCCTTCTTCCCCTTCGGGGAAGGGTTTACCCCTCCCCCTACCCCCTCCCCCTGGGCCTGGAGAGGGCGGGCCGCGGGTCGTCAGGGGAGTCTTTTTCAACTCCTGGGAGGGCCAAAAAACGACGACCCTCACGAGGATTCTGGCCCCGAGGGGGGGGAGGGAGTTTGGCGCCTGAACTCGTCGTTGAAGTAAAAAACATTGATTTTACTACGGTTTTGGCCCCATTTTGGCCTTCTGAGGGGGCCGCGTTCCTCTTCCTTCATAGCAAAATCATTGATTTTACGAAGGTTTTGGGCTCATTTTCTCCTTCTCAGGGGCCAGCGCTCCTTTGCGCTTCAGAGGGCCCCCAAGAGGCCCCAAGAGTCCCCCAAGAGGCCCCCAAGAGGCCCCCAAGAGGCCCCAAGAGGCCCCCAAGAGGCCCCCAAGAGGCCCCCAAGAGGCCCCCAAGAGGCCCCAAGAGCCTCCAAGAGCCCCCCAAGAGGCCCCACGAGGAGCCCGAACGACTCACACCAGGACGAGGGGCCCGAACGACTCACACCACGAAGAGCCCGAACGACTCACACCAGAAGGAGGGGCCCGAACGACTCACACCAGGACGAGGCGCCCGAACGACTCACACCACGAGGAGCCCGAACGACTCACACCACGACGAGGGCCCCGAACGACTCACACCACGAGGAGCCCGAACGAGTCACACCAGGAGGAGGGGCCCGAACGACTCACACCAGGACGAGGGGCCCGAACAACTCACACCACGAGAAGCCCGAACGACTCACACCAGGACGAAGAGCCCGAACGACTCACACCACGAAGAGCCCGAACGACTCACACCAGGAAGAAGGGCCCGAACGACTCACACCAGGACGAGACACCCCAAACGACTCAAACCACGAGGAGCGTTTTCTCTCCCTCCTCCTCCGCCTCGTCCTTCTCCCGCTGCCCCCACAAGGAGGATGTACAAGGAGGCGGGAGGAAGGAGGAACAGGGGAGATATGCGGGGCAAAGCGGACACACGCCTGAAAAACACAACTGTCGGCATGCTTCGCAAGAGTTGCTGTTGTGAGATGGGCTGGTGGGGATACGCGAAGCGTAAATAATAACAATTCGTTAATGGCCTGGACCCGCCGCGTGGGATTTACGATCCATAACATCGAGGAGCCCATAGTTTTTCCGGACGTTTACGAGTAGGCGCTTTGCGAGTAGCGGAACGCGCTCGGTGGAAAACTATCTTGAGCGGCCAGGGGGAGAACAGGGAGGCCGCGGAGGGGGGGGATGCTCAAAGGGGGGGGAAATCCAGGAGGGTGTGCCGGCCGCGTGTCTCCGGTGGGGATGACATGGGGCTCCAGCTTCGCCTCACACATCTCGCTCAGCAGCGCTAGAGCCCACTGCCACTGATCGCCCTTCTCGCACGCGCTGATCGCAGCGCTGAAGCTGATGACATTGGGCTCCAGCTTCGCCTCCCGCATCTCGCTCAGCAGCGCCAGAGCCTGCTGCCACTGACCGCCTTTCTCGCACGCGCTGATCCCACCGCTGTAGCTGACTAGCGTGTGCCCGTAAACTCCCGTCCACAATATCTTACTCGCATGCATAAATGAAGATCGTTCGCCTGCTTGCGTGATGCCCTGCGCGCATGGATGCTGGCCTCCTAGCCAAACAGCGTTCTCCCTGACGATCCTGCTTGCATGCTGGCCAGCGTGTCGTATACGATGTTTGCCCGCCTACCAGTTTCATCGATGGCGTGTCCGTTCGCTGCAGCTGCCTGTCGCTTACTGCTGTGTTTGCTTAGTGTTAGTGCTGCTGTTTGAAAACTGCTGCTGCTCCTGCCTGTTTGCTGGTGCAGGCTTCTGCTGATGCGGCTTGCTGCTGCTGCTGCTGCTGCTGCTGCTGCGCGCTGACGCTGCTTACTGCCTCTTGCCGCTGCTGTCGTTTCTGCTGATGCTGATTGCTGCTTGCTCTGCTTGCGCGCTGTCCTGCTTGCGTGGCTGCTATCCTCATGGCCTGGCGACTTCATTCTGAACCGTTCGCTGCGCCGTCGGGGTCTCTTGGGGCCAGCATGGGGATCCTTTGGCCATCGTGGGGCCTGCTTGGGTCTCTGGGGTTATTTTGGAGCCATCTTGAAGGCATCTGGGGCAGTCTTGGGGAGTAGGAGGCCCGAACAGGCGAGAACGCTGACATGCTGCAAGTACAGGAGGAACATCTATGAGTGAGACATCCTCAGGCCTTCCTAGAACAGCTCTTGGAGCCCCCTTGGGCCGACTCCGGGGCCTCCGGAGCAGCCGTCTGGAGTTTTTTTCCCCACATGCTTAGTGGGGTTATGGTTTTCTTCCCTCCCGCGTCGCACCCGCGTCTCCTCCTCCTCATCCCTCCTCCTCCTCCTCCTCCTCCTCCTCCTCCTCCTCCTCCTCCTCCTCACACAGCACAGCGCAGCGCAGCACAGCGCAGCGCAGCACAGCACACCACAGCTCAGCATAGCACGCAGCACATTGACACACAGCACGTACACAGCACAGCGCAGCACAGCACAGCACTGCTCAGCACAGCCTTCCTCGACGCTACAGGAGGTGCGCTGGGGGTGCGGTCGCTATCCGTTTCGGCCTCGCAAAGCGTGGCAGGCGTGACATTTCCTCGGCGCCACAAGGAGGGCGCTGGGGGTGCGTTCGCTATCCGCTTCGGCCTCGCAAAGCGTGGCAGGCGTGGCGCTCTCTCGATGCCACAGAGGGTGCGCTGGGGGTGCGGTCGCTATCCGTTTCGGCCTCGCAAAGCGTGGCAGGCGTGACACCTCCTCGACGCCACAGGGGGTGCGCTTGGGGTGCGGTCGCTATCCGTTTCGGGCTCGCAAAACGTGGTAGGCGTGACATGTTCTCGTTGCCACAAAGGCTGCGCTGGGCGTGCGGTCGCTGTGCGCTTCGGGCTCGCAGCGTGTGGCAGGCGTGGCACTTTCTCGTTGCCACAAAAGGTGCGCTGGGGGTGCGGTCGCTGTCCGTTTCGGCATCGCAAAGCGTGGCAGGCGTAGCACTTTCTCGACGCCACAGAAGGTGCGTTGGGGGTGCGGTCGCTGTCCGTTTCGGGCCCGCAAAGCGTGGCAGGCGTGACACCTCCTCGACGCCACACGGGGGTGCGCTGGGGGTGCGGTCGCTGTCCGTTTCGGCCCCGCAAAGCTTGGCAGGCGTGACACTTCCTCGACGCTACAGGAGGTGCGCTGGGGGTGCGGTCGCTATCTGTTTCGGCATCGCAAAGCGTGGCAGGCGTGGCACCCCCTCGACGCCACAAGGGGTGCGCTTGGGGTGCGGTCGCTATCCGTTTCGGGCTCGCAAAACGTGGTAGGCGTGACATGTTCTCGATGCCACAAGGGGTGCGCTGGGTGTGCGGTCGCTATCCGTTTCGGCCTCGCAACTCTCCTCTTGACTGGCGTCACCAACGGTATCGGCGGGGCAACGGCCACCAACATAATTCCCACATGCTTCACTTCAACTGTCATAACTCCAGCCATCATACTAGCCGGCCCAACGTGCCAGAGGCGTGCTAAGATCTCCGGTAACCGGTGAACAGTAGTTCTGGTTCGCGCGTGCGGGGCGGCCCCTGGGGCCCCCCCGGCGAAAAATACCCCGACCGCCGCCCGGGCGCAGCCCGGCCACCCTTTACTCAGAGATGCTTTCCCTCCTGGGTGCGGTCTCTGATGCCTCCCAGAGCGCGCCAAGAGGGCCCCAAGAGGCCTCAGCCCAAAAGCGCTCCGAATCACCGAACGAGCGATCCAAGACGCTCAAGATGGCCTTCATACGGCCCTCGAGGCCGCCGAGAAGCCCCAAGAGAGCCTCAAGAGGCTCTCCAAGAGGGCTCCAACAAGCAACAATCGTCTCAGTCCCTAGGGAAAGCGTACATTTTTCGCATATACGACGTCTGGGGTCCAGAGCGTCCAAACGTGCCTAAGTGGCCCCCAAGATCGCCCCAAGACGGCCCAACAAGCCACCAAGATAAGCCCAAGAGGGCCCAAGAGGGCCCCAAGACAGCCCCAGAGACCTCCAAGATGGCCCAAGACGCCACCACGACGGCTCTAAAAGCGAGCCCAGAAGGGGCACCCGAACGGACATTTCGAGCTTTTCGCCCGGAGAGGTCCCCAGGAGGCTCCAAGAGGCCGCCAACACACCTTCAAGAGGCCCACGGAGGCCCCGAAAAGGCCCACTGAAGGCCCCAGGAGGCCAAGAAGCTTCGAAGAGGCTCCCAAGAGGCCCCACGGGGGCTCTCTTGGGCTGTCCTGAGGCGCTCTGAAGCCGTTTTGAAGCCCTCTTGAGCGCCTCTGGAAACGTTTTGGGGCCGCCGCTCCCTGCAGCTCCGCACTGCCGACGACCTCTCGGCCAGGCCACCGCGGTGAACGACATGGGCCGGCGGAGTGAGCGAAGCGATCAAATAAGTATGTGGGGTTCCTCGGTAGCGTAATTCTCGGCCATTTTGGGGCTTTGTTGGGCCGTCTGGACGCCCTCGTGGGGCATCCATCTTGAGGCTATATTGGGCCTTTTGGGAGGCTTCTGGGGCGACCTAGAGGCCGCCTGGAACCGCTCGGGCCTTGGGGCCGTCATGGAACTTTATTGAGCAATCCTTGAACCTTCTTGGGCCGTGCTGGGTTCCTCCTGGAGCCTCTTGGGGGCGCCCCTGGGGCTATTCGAAACCGTCGAAGGCCTCTGGGGCCGTCTTCTGCCGTCCAAGGCCAGAAAAGGCGGGAAAACTAAATCCTGGAAGGAAATTGAAAAGCTACTTGTATAATCCCACGAGCCCTTTTGGGCGTCGGCGTAGGAGGTCTGGAGAGCGGTCTCTTCCAACCCCCTGTTTCCCCTTCGGGAAGGAATTTACCCCTCCCCCATACCCCTTGCCCTTGACCTGGAGGGGGGTTCCGCGACGCGTTGGAGCGTCCAAGATGGCCCAAGATGGCTCCAAGAGGGCCTCAGAGAGCCTCAGATGGCGCCATATGGCCCCCCAGCTGCTCCAAGAAGACCCAAGAACGCTCCAAGACGGCTGCCACGGAGCCTCCCCAAGAGGCCGCGAAGATGCCAAAGTCCTTCCAACACCTAGGGGAACTCAGTTAATGTTGTTTTCTCTCGCCTTGTCGCTTCCGATGGCCTCCCGAGGCCCTCAACACGGCCCCAAGATGGCCCGAGGAGAAGCCCAATAGAGTCCCAAGACGGCCCCCAAAGCGCCCAAGAGCGCTCCAAGAACGCCCCAAGAAGGGCCTGAGAGGCGAGTTTTGGGGCTCCCGACGAGGGGAGGTCGAAATTGGAGCTCCCATGGTGTTTTGATCGATCTCCTCCAAGATGGCCCCGGCAGCGCCCCCAAGACTCCCAAGAGCGCCCCAAAAGCCCCAAGAGGCGCCAGGGAGGCCCCTCAAAGCAAGAGACCTCCAAGGGACCCCAAGAGACCCCCAAGAGGCCTCAAGAGGATCCCCGATGCACCCAAGCCGATCAAAGACTGCCCTGGGCCCGCCAAGACGCCTCAACTCGCCTGGGCATCGTTTCTGGAGGGGCTGGTGGGGTTACTTGTTTCCGCGGCCGCAAGCGAAGGTGCAAGCGGCGTAAAAAATCGTCCCGGGCTACCTGCCAACCAATTGGTTGCCAGAGCTGCCGCCGAGGGACGCTGAGCAACTAGTGGGGTTATTTGTTTTACAACGGCCGCGGGCGAAGGCGCCGACGGCGTGTCCAGGCAGAGCGGGGCGCGCAAAGCCGAAACTGGTGGGGTTACTTTTTTGATCTGCGGCTTACAGGACGATTCCAGAGAGCGGGTCGTAGCAAGCTTGGGGCGACAAGCAAGATAATTGCCAGCGGGCCAAAAGCCAACGCCGGAATGCACATGCGAGGAACAAAATTAACCACAATAAGCGTCTGGAATTTTGCCTGCCTCGGGCCTTCCTGAAGCGCCACTTGGAGCCCTTTGGGGCGATGTCGGGCCCTCCGGAACCGTCCTGAGACCGTGTTAATCCATCTTGGAGCGCTGCCATCTGGACGCCATCTTGGGCTATCTTGAAGCCTTCGCTGGCTGTCTTGGAGGCATCCTGGGCAACCTTGGGGGCCTCCTGGGCGGCTCGGAGTCTCGCTGGAGCCAGCGCGGAGCTCCGAGGGGCGGCGGCCCCATTGCCACTGGACGGCTTTTCGCCACACGAAGGCCCGGGCATTTATAGAAAAGATGACGTCGGGCTCCAGCTTCGCCTCCTGCATCTCGTTCAGCGTCGCCAGAGCCCGCTGCCACTGCACGCCCTTGTGGCACGCGCTGATCCCAGCGTTGTAGCTGACTAGGGCTGACCCGTGGCCTACCGGCCACGATATGTTCTTTTATGTGGGCTCCGTGGTTGGGGGGGAGATGGTGCAGGAAGGCTTGTAGGATGACGTTCAGCGTGGCCTGCTGCTTCGCTCCTGCGTTTGGGGCGCCTCTTGGGCTCTCTTGACGCCCTCTCGGGCCTGTTTTCGTGCGTCTTGGGGACCTCTTGGGCCGTCTTGGGGCGGTCGTGGGGACCTGGAACCAGCTTCCGCGCCATATTTCCGACAAGCAGCGCATGCTAAAATTGACGGGAAAACAATGATTTTCGCCTCTCGGGGCCATCCTTGGACGCCTCTTGGGCGTCTCTGGGGCCGTCGTGGAGGCCTCCTGGGCCGTCTTGGGTTTGTTTTCGGCGGTCTTGGGCTCTCTTGGAGCGTTCTTGGGCCGTCTTGGGGGTGTCTGGGGGGCCGTCCTGGGCGTCTCCTGGGAGCCTCTTGGGGCCGCCTGGGGGCCGTGTTGGGCGCCTCTTGGGTCTCTTGACGCTCTCTCGGGCCGGTTTGCGTGCCTCTGGGGGGCCGCTTGGGCAGTCTTGGGGCGGTCGTGGGGACCTCTTGTCCCATCTTCTGCGCCATATACCCGACAAGCAGTGTATGCTAAAATTTGACTTATGTATATATATACACATACATACATCCATCCATCCATCCATCCATCCATCCATCCATCCATCCATCCAAACATACATACATACATACATACATACATACATACATACATACATACATACATACATACATACATACATACATACATACATACATAAAAACATATATATATATATATATATATATATATGTCATGATTTGGGCCTGTGGGGGCCATCCTGGGACGCCTCTTGGGCGTCTCTGTGGCCGTCGTGGAAGCCTCCTGGGCATTGTCGGGGCCGTTTTCGGCGGTCTTGAGCTCTCTTGGAGCGCTCTTGGGCCGTTTTGGGGGTGTCTGGGGCCGTCCTGGGCGCCCCTTGGGCCGCGTGATCTCTGCATTGTAGAGAAGACTAGGGCTGACCCGTGGACTCCGTCCACGACATCTTTCCGGAATGGTTCTCGGAGGAACGGCGCAGATTGCACCGAAAATCTACAAACACGGCGGCGGCTTGGGCGGCAGCAGCGAGACCGCGCCTTCGTGTCCGAGCTCTTGCAGCGCTCCAGCAGCTTGGCCCCGGCGCACTGCTCGTTCACCCTCCTCCTATTGAGGGCAGTTTCGAAGTCTCTCGGGGATGTGCGTCGAAGTCAAAGCTCATCTGAGGCGTCTCAGGAGCGCCTGGGGAAGGGCTCGGGAGGCCATCGGGGAAAACCACCGAAAGCGCCGGGGAGCGCAGGATCTACAGGGAGGGCCCCAGAGAGCTTGAAGAAAATTTGAAATTCAGCTAAATCTTAACAGAATCCGCTGTTAGGTCGGCCATAACTCTGGGCACGCCTTGATGGTGCGATCCAGTCGCATCGACGCCAACGGGAGGGTTTGTTCCCCAAGTCCCATTCTGTTCGCCCAGAGGGTCTGTGGTCCGAAGAGTGCGGAGAGGTGCCTGGGTCATATCAATTGGCTGCTGTCCCAGGGGTCCGGTCTGGTTGGCCCGAAGAGTTTGCCAAGGCCCCTGGGGGAACAGAATGGCACAGCATATCGGGCAAAGGGGGGCGGTAGCTGGCCTGTCATACCCGGCGTTCGTCTTCTGCCCAAGCTGCGCGGGGCCCACGGGCCCCAGGGTTGGCGGCCCGCTGGGTTTCCTCTTGTTCGCCCACAGGGTTGGAGGAGGCCTCCAGGCGAACAGGATGGGGCAGGACAATGAATGTGGGAGACTTGTCGCAAGCTCCCAACCCTCCCAAGTGTTCGCCCGAAGGGTGTGGGGCCGTGTTGGCTCCCTCGAAGGGCCGTCTTGGAGCCGTCTAGGCCCGTCTTGAGGGCGCCGTTTGCCGTGATGTGGCCGTTTTGGTTCGTCGTGGGCCCCTCATGGGCGCGTCCGTAAGCCGTCTTGGGCCCATCGGGGTCATTGTTGGCACTATCTTGGGGCTGTCTTGGAGCCGTCTGGAGCCGTGAGGGGGCCGCCTTCGAGTCGTCTTGGGCCCCTCCTGTGCGCCTCCTTGAGCCGTCCTGGGCCCAGCAGGGACCGCGTTGGCACCCTCTTGGGGCTGTCTTGGAGCCGTCTTGAGCTGTCGCAGCGCGCCTTGGGTTGTGCTGGGGCCGTCTTGGCCCGTCTTGGGGCCTTCCTGGGCGTTTCCTCGGACCTTCCTGGAACTTTCTGGGGCCTCTTGGGGCATCCGACCACCGAAATGGCGGGAAACGCAAAGGCTGTAACAATAAGCAATGGAACATAAACGATTTTTGCCAGCTGGGGCTCTCTTGCCATCTTGGCCCGTCTTGAGGCCCCGACTGGGCGCCTCCTTGGGCCATCCTGGGCCTATCTGTGGCCGTGTTGGCACCCTCCTGGGACCGTGTTGGAGTCGTCTTGGGCCGTCTTGAGCGTGTCTTGGGCCGTGCTGGGCCCGTCTGGGGCCGTGTTGGCACCCTCGTGGAGCCGTATTGGAGCCGTCTTGGGCCGTCTTCAGCGCGCTTTGGGCCGTGCTGGGGCGATCTTGGCCCGTCTTGGGGCCCTCCTGGGAGCCTCCTGGGGGCGTTTTGGGTCCTTTTGGTGTGGCCTTGAAGTCTTCGAGGGCTGCTTCGAGTGTCCGAAAGCTGAATTGGCGGCAAGCGGGAAATCTTTGGAAAAGCCTGGGACAACAAACGATTTTGACCTCTCGGGACCCTCTTGTGAGGCCTTTTGGAGGTCTCTCGGAGCGCCTTGGCCCTCGCTTGGGTCGTGTCTTGCCCATTTGAGGGCCCTCGTGGACGCTCTGTGGGGCTTCCCGGAGCGTGCAGGACCGTCTGGGGCCCTCATGGCGCCGTGTGGGGCCCTCATGGCGCCATCTGGGGAGCCTCCAAGGGTCCTGGAGCGCTCGAAGGGTTCCCGGAGCGCTCTGGGGCGCTCTGGACCGCTCCCCAAAAGACAAGCATGGAAGGGCCCCAGAGCGTTGACAACAGCTCTTGTGGGCATGCGGTCCGGCCCTCGCCTCTCGTCCGACCCCCCTCTCTTAGAGGCAAGGTGGAAGCCACTTAGGGACTTAGGGCCTCTTGGGGGCCGTTTGGGGACCTCTTTCCGGCCTCCCGGGAATCCCTTGGGTCCCTCTTGGGCCGTCTTAAGTGCCTCTTAGGCCGTCTTGGGGCCGTGTGGAGCCGTCTTGGGCGCAGCTCGGACCGTCTTTAGGCCGTCTTGGGCCGTTATTGACCGCTCTTTGGGCTGTCTTGGCTGCCTCTTGGGCCGTCTAGGGCGTCTCTGGAGCCGTCGCGGGCCCGAGGCCGTTTGGGGGCCCTCCTGGGGTGCTCTGGGGGCGTCTTGGGGCGATCGGGAAGGCCTGTATAGCCGTCTTGGACGCGGTGAAGACGAAAAGAGCGAGCATATCAAACATGTACGTTTTCCGAAAGGAAGGGGCCAGTTTTTGGCCCCTTGGGTCCCTCCTGGGGGTTGGGTCCCTCTTGGTCTGTCCAGGCGCCCTCGTGGGCGTTTCTGAGCCGTCTCGGAGCGGCCTAGGGGCTCGCAGGGCGGCCTGGAGAGCCTGGCGGACTTTCCAAGACAGAGGACCTGCTGACACGCATCATGGCCTTCGGCGACATCCGCCACCGTGCCTGTGCCTGGGTACTGGCTCAGAGGCGCCTGGGGTCCCTCTTGGAGGCAGCGTTGGAGCCTCTTGGGGGCCGTCTTGGGGCTTGCTTTGGGCTTCTTGGGGGCCTCTGGGGACCTCTTGGCGTTCCCTTGGGGGGGTCTTGGGGCCTTGTGTGGGCGTATGGGGGCCCAGGGCTCGGAGTGTCTTGGGCCGTCTTGGGCGCTCTGTGGCCATCTAGTGCGTCTCGGGCCGTCGTGGGGCGACCAGGGGGGCCGGTTACGCTCCGCCAGCGCCCACACTTCCCGCACGCACGTGTCCCTGCGTTGTAGTGTAGGACTAGGCCAGTTTTCGACCACGGCCATAGCAGCGCCGATGCTGAATGTACACAACGTACCAGGAGTGGCATCCTAGAGACGGGGAGGACGGACGAAGGAGAAAGGAGGGAGAAACTCCGACATTTCTCGCCGTTTTGGGTCTACGGGCAGAGCCCTCGCCGCTGGATTCGCGTCGAGATCTACGAGCCATCAAGACACCGCCAGGACGGAAAACCAGTGCCAGTCAGGTGATGCGAGGGACGTTCCTTGCCCAAGGTGTCCCAATCCCACACGCGCTCGCGTCGTTAAAAATCACGACGGACAATTTTCAGCAGTTTTCCGCCTCCGGGGGCCCTCACCAAGCCCCGAAACCGTCGAAAAACAGCTCGGGATGCAACAAACTTGGCCTGCCCCGGGGAAGGGCCAGAAAAGTTGGGAATTTCCAGCCTCCAGGGGACCCGTCACAAGGCCCAGAGGGCCCCGCGAGCCCAAACATGGACCGACAACTTGGGGACACCTTGGGCCAGAGACACCTCTGACAACCCCCCCTTAGGAGGCAAGAGAAGCCTCTTTGGGAATTCTCCCGGACATGCGACGCCGTGATTTTTTCAATACGGGGTTCCCAGAAGCCCCGACCCTCCAAGGCCAATGTTGCTGGAAGAGGGCCCCCTTGGAGACCTGTGGGGATGCGTAGAGCCGTTGTGGGCGCGTCTGGGGCACTCAGGGCCTCCTGTGGACCCATGGTCCATGGTGGCTCGGAGAGGCGCTGTGGACCTATTCGGGGCCGTTCGGCGCTTCTTTTCGCCTCCTTGGGTGCCGCATTAGGGCATCCAGGGGCCCTCCGGGGCTGTCTGGGGTGCCTCTTGGGCTGTCTTGGGGCCGTCTGGGGCCCTCTTGGGCGCCTCTGGGGCCGTCTCGGGGCAGTGGGAGGCCGTCTTTAGCGCCTCTGGGGCCGTCTTGGAGCCGTCTCGCAGCCGTCTTGACTCGTTTTGGGACCGTCGCGGCGCTGTCATGACAGCCTCTTGGGCTGCCATCGGCGCCTCAAGAGCCACCGTAGGGCCGTCTTGGGGCCGTCCAGAGGGCTTCCAGATGCGTGGTGGGATGATCTGGAGGGCCAGTAGGGCCGTGTGGACATCGCAGTGGACGAAAAGCAGTGGACCTGGAAAAAGGCTCGTTTTCTAAAGGAATTTCAACGATGTTTCATTGATCTGGCTTATTGGGGGCTCGTCCTGGAGCCGACTTGACGCGTCTCGGGGCGACTTTTGGGCCGTCTGGTGCCTAGCTTGGGCATCTTGGAGCGCTGTGGGACCTAGTCGAAGGCCCTCTTGGGCCGTCTTGAGCGCTCTATGGCCATCTAGTGCGTCTCGGGCCGTCGTGGGGCGACCAGGGGGGCCGGTTACGCTCCGCCAGCGCCCGCACTTCCCGCACGCACGTGTCCCTGCGTTGTAGTGTAGACTAGGGCGAACTCGTGGACTTCGTCCACGTCATCTTGGGCCAGTCTTGGCTCGAAAAGGCCGTCGTGGACCTGTCTTCGCTCGAAATGGCGAGAAGATGGAAATCTTTCAGAAACTATGCTTTCGTTTGCCGCGGCTCGTCTGGAGCGTCTTCGAGCGGTCTTGGGCCGTCTCGGAGGCCCTCTTGGACCGCTTCATTCTCGTCGTCCGCCTTCCGCTCTACCTCCGCCTAGACAGGCTTCGGAGCGTCACAGACGGCTATGGTGGGGCTGAGGTGTACGTCTCGCCGCTTGTCGATTTTGAAAGCACCTGGGGCCTTGAAAAAAGTCACCCGGAGGGCTCTGGTAACTTGTTTCCGGTTGCCTCTTCGAAGCCTGATGGCGGGCGCTGCCGTCTCCTTGGGAACGGTTAGTGGGCCTCTCGGGGTTTCTTTTCGAGCTCCTGGGGGCCTGTTGGGGCTTCGTTGGCTGTCTTGCGACCTCCTAGGGGCCTCTTGGAGCCCTTTGGGCCGTCTTGCGGCCTCCTGGGGGCCTTTTCTCTTTAAGTTATTTTGGGCGCCTCTGGGGCCGTTCCCGGGCTGTCCCCCTGAGCCTCTTCCCGGGGACAGCCCAGGAAATCTGTTGTGCTTGCGTGCTGTGCGTGCGTGCTCCTGTGTGAGAGGTCGGAAGGGTGTCCCGACGTCACCGCTCCCTCTTGGGAGCTGTGCCTGGGAGAGCTCTCTACGCTGCGTCTCGCTCTTGGGAGTTAGTGGGAACAGCTTTGTACTTCACCGATCGCTCTTTTAATGGGCGTCTCTGGGCCTGCTTGGTGGTCCTTGTGGTGGTCTTGTTCGGGCCATTCTGAGGCTTGTTTGGGCTGCTCTGGGAGCGTTTGGGGACGTTTTGGGGCCTTTTGGGGCCGTCACGGGGCGTCCGGGAGGCCTTGGACCGTCTTGGAGCTCTCTTGAGGCTGCCTGGGGCCGTCTTGGGAGCCTCTTGGGGCCCCCTCGGAGCTCTCTTGGGGCCTTCTTGGGGTTCTGTGAGACCGTTTCAGGGCTCTCTGGCGTCGTCTTGGGGCTCTTGTGGGCCGTCTTGGAGCCCTCTTAGGGGCCGCTGGCGTCTTCTTGGGGCGATTTGTGAGGCCTCTTGGCGTGTCCTGGGCCGCTGAAGAGCGCATAAGGCGGGCATGCTGAATATATACGTTTTCCCATGGGAATTTGACGAATTGTGCCTCTTTGGCGTGCGCTCGGAGCACTCTTGGAGCGTGTTTGCGGCCTCTTGGATCGTCGTGGAGCCCCCCCTGGAAGGCTTCGGGCCCTCGTGGGCCGTCTCGGGACCCACTGAAGGCATCTTGGAGCGCTCTTGGACGGTCTGGGAACCCCTCTGGAGCGCCTCTGGGACCGGCCGTAAAGAGGCGATTTTGTACACACTAGGCCCTGAAACATTCCCGCACGTGCTTCCACTGGCCATGTAGGAGAGACAAGTGTAAACCCGTGGATTAAATCCACGGCGTGCTGGGCCTGGGACTCGCACAGCGAAGGTGACCACCTCGTCGAAGTTGAACAGCTCGGGCGTCCCTAGGGCCCTAGGGCGGCAGGGGCGACCTTCGGAGGCACATGTAACGGTCACGTTTGAGGGCAATGGTTGGGGGCTGTGTGTGGGGGCCACGTTTGGGGGCGCCTGGAGGCTACGCGTGGGGGTGACGTTCGGGGGCCACGCTTACTTGGGCGGTAGGGGCGACCTTCGGAGGCTTTGTGTGGGGGCCGCCTTTGGGGGTCCCGTTTGGGGGCCACGTGTGGGGCCGACGTGTAAAAGGGCCACGTCTGGGGGCCACCCCCGAAAGCAGTCGGGGAGCTCCGGGGGCACTGACCTGGAAGCGTGAGAAGAAATTGGTTTTTGTTAATCGCGCCGGGCCTAGGCGCGATTAGCAAAAACACATGGGTTCTCAAGCACACTCAGAGTGAGGGGTCCACGTTTGCGGGCCTCGGTTGGGGGCCGCGCAAGGAGGTCTCGGGGCCATCTTGGGGGTCTCGGGCCGTCTCGGAGGTCGCTTTGGGCCCTCTTGGGCGGCATCTTGGGCCCTTCTCGGGGCGTCTAGAGGCCATCTTGGGGGTCTCGGGCAATTTCGGAGGTCGCTTTGGACCCGGTCAGGCGGGGTCTGGGGCCCAGCTGGGGCTGACTTGGGAGTCCATCCTGGGCATTTGTGGGCCCGAAATGGCGGGAACAGGGAAAGCCTCGAAACCTTCGGAAAATGTACAAATTTTGCCCTCTGGTGCCGTCCATGCGGTCCTCGGGGGCCGTCTCTGAGGCCTTTTTGGGCCGTCAGGGGGCTCCGGTGAGGCCGTCTTGGGGCCATCTGGGGGTCATGGAGCCGTCGGCGAGCGCTCCACGGGCCTCATGAGGCCGTCGAGGAGCGCCCCAGAGGCTCTCCGGGCGGCCCGCGGGCTCTCTGGGCGGCCCGGGGCGCTGCCACTGCTTGTACTTCTCGCGCGCGCCTCGCCCGGAATTGTAGTACAGAAGTCTAGGGTGGACTCGTGGACTCCGTCCACGTCATCATGTGGTAGCAGGGGGGGGATGTTGGGGGCCTGTTTTGTTGTCGTGGACGCTTTGAAAACGAAGAGCACAGAAAGTGCGAAGATGTACGTCTCCCGTTGATTTGGATACGATTCTTGCTTGTGCGGGCTTTCTCGGGCGTCTTCTGGGAGCCCACTTGGAGCGTTTTGGTGTCCTCGTGGGTGCCTCTTGGGGCCGTCTGGGGCGTTTTGGGCGCCTGCGGGGCCGTATTGGGACCGTCTGGAGGCCCTCTTGAGCCATCTGTGGCCGCTCCTGGGGCTGTGTGGACTGCTTCTTGGGCTGTAATGAGCGCCGCAGGAGCCGTCTGGGGGCCGTCGTGGGAGCCTCATGGAGGCCTCCTGAGACGTCTTGGGACGATTTTTGAGACCCATCTTGTCGCCGTGGACGCTTTGAAAACGGAAAGCGCGAGAATTGCGAATATACGTTCTTCTGTAAGTTTTGGCACGTGTTTTGCTTGTGCGGAATCTCTCGGGCGTCCTCTGGGAGCCCACGTGGAGCGTTTTGGGGCCCTCGTGGGTGCCTCTTGGGACCGTCTGGGGCCGTCTTGGGCGCCTCTTGGGCCGTCCTGGGCCGTCTCAGGGCTCTCATGTGGGCCTCTGGGTCGAGGCTGCCTTGGGGGAACTGGGGCGGCCTCTAGGGCCTGCCGTCAAGACGACAGCAACACGTAGGCAAAACAACCTGTTCTCCGAAGGGATCGGGACGAGTTGGGCCTCTCGGGGCTGTCTTGGAGAGCTTTTGTGCTCTCCTGGGGCGTCTTGCGACCTCTTGGGCCGTCGTCGAACTGACTGAGGCCGTCTTGGGGCCATCTTTGCCTTCTCTTCGGCCGTCTTTGGGCTCTGTTGGGCCGCATAATGGGGCGTGTCAAAAGGCCCAGAAGGCTGTTGGAACTGCCCTGTGGGGCACTGTTCGGCCTCCTGGGGCAGCCTGGAGTTGGAAAAAGTCATTGGTGCACAGCACCTCTTGGCGCGTGCGAGCTCCTGCATTTCAGAAGACAGACTAGATATGACCTGTGGACTAGGCTAGAAAGAGACATACGACGGCGAAGATCGTTGCCTGCTTGCGTTCTGCCATGATTGCCTGACTGCCAGCATTCCGGTCTGACAGCGTTCTTCCCTGACTACCTTCTTGCATACTGGTCTGCGTGCATGAATGTCTGCTTGACTCTTTGCTTTCTCGACCGCTCGCTGCTGTTTCGACGCTGCTTGGTGTTGCGTGATGGAATGTACTGTTGATTTCTGTGTTACTACTGCTGGCAGGTGGTTGCTTGTTGGTAAGATTGCTTGATTCTATATGGACCTGCTGTTGCATGGCGCTGCTGCTGCGAGGGGGGCGGACGGGAGATAGAGGAGCGATGAGCAAGAGGAGCGTGATACGCCGAGGAGCGAGGAGCAAGAGGCGAGGAGCCATGAGCAAGAAGAGAGGAGCCAGGAGGCCAGAGCGAGAAGCAAAGGAGTGAAGAGCGAAAATGGGGAAGTGAGGAACGACGAACGAGGAGCGTGAGAGAAGCGAGGAGCTTGGGGCGATGAGCACAAGCCAGCAGCGAGCAGCCAGGAGGAGTCTGAACAGAGGAGCCAGGATCGATGAGACTGCCAGGAGCGAGGAGCAGAGAGCGAGGAGCGAAGCGCGATGGCCGAGGAAGGAGGAGCACCGAGCAAGAAGAGAACGGGCAGGCTCGAGGAACGGCCGGCACAGGGCTCTCCCAGTGGCACCATGCGCGTGCGGCCGATCGATATCGATCTCATTGAGGCCTCCAAGAGAGGGGCGGACTGGGGGTGAGAGCTCCAATCACAATTTCGAGCTCATCGTCATGAGTACCTCTCAGGGCTCCATTTGGGGTCCTCTGGGGCCCCTTTGGGGGTGCCGTGGGCCATCTCGGAGGCCTCCTGCAGCGTCTTCGACCCCTCTTGGGACCCTCATAGGGGCCTATGGAACCGTCTCGGGCGTCCTGAGGCCCGAAACAGCCAGCATACGCACATCCGTCAAGCACCTGCGGGAAAGGATATGTGCTCGCGTCTGGAGGCCTTCTTGGGTGTCCACTCGGAGCCTTTTTTGGGAGCGTCTTCGAGGCCTATCGGGCCATCTTAGAGGACATAATGAACAGTCTTGGGGCCTTCCTTGGGCTGTCTTGGGAGCACCCGGTGGCATCTTAGCGCTCACGTGAAACTCTCTGGTGGCCTCCAGGCGCCTCGGCAGCCGCTGGGGGGGCGAGAAAAGACAATTGAGTCCGAGGGCTGTCTCGCACGCGCGTTCGCCTGCAATGTAGGGGAAATGACGTCGGGCTCCAGCTCTGCCTCCCGCAACTCGCTCAGCAGCGCCAGAGCCCGCTGCCACTGCTCGCCTTTCTCACACGCGCTGATCCCAGCGCTGTAGCTCCCTAGCCTAGGGGCTGAACAGAGGCCTACCGGCCACGAAATCCGCCGACCCCTTGGGGTCATCGGCGTGTGAGATGCTTCCCCCCTCCCCAAACCCCTCCCCCCGGAGCCTGGTCCGGTCGTTTTGGAGGGGGGGGGGGGGGGGTCCGGCCGGATTCCCCGGGATCCGCCGGCGCGGTCCGGGGGGGGTCATCCGCTCCAGAGAGTCTGCTGGGGGGGCCGCAAACGAGCGAAGAGGCTCCCAAGAAGCTCTGCAGACGGTCCAAGAGGGCCCCGAGTCGCCGAAAAAACACTCGAAGACGGTCAAGATGGCCTCCAGATGGCCCCAGATGCCTCCAAGACGCCCCAAGAAGCTTCCAAGACGCCTCCCAAGATGGCCCCAAGAGGCCAAAATCGTCGATTTCCATTGGTTTTTTCAACGTTTTTGGCCTTCGCGTTTTTTCGGGCTTCCGACGCTCCAAGACGGCGAAAGAAGCCCCCAAGACGGCATCAAGACGACCCGAGAGGCTCCCAAGTGGGCCCCAACACGGCCCAAGAGGTCCCCAAGACGGCCCAAGAGGGCTCCAAGACGGCACCACGAGGGGCCCAAGAGGGCGACCAAACATGTTGAAACTCTAGCTTTCTGCCCCCAGGAGCCCCAGGGGGCCCCAAGAGTGCCCCAAGAGGCCCCCAGAGGCCCTCACGAGGCCGCCCAGACGCCCCAAGGAACCCCCAAGAAGCACCCCAGAGGCTCCGAAACGGCCCCCGAGTGGCTCCAAAACTCGCAGTGTCGCTGTCCGCTCGGACCTCCCCGCGGAACTGCCCGAGACCCTCTGGCGGTGGCGGCGAACAGACACCAAACAAATATCACTCGCCTTTTCACCCCTTCGCAGCTTCTACTACCCCCAGATTGGCATAAACAAGGGGTCGGCGGTGTGGCGTAAGCCTAAGATCTGTCCGAGATGGCACCTGGGGCCATCGCAGAGCCCAAAGTGCTTCGTGATGACGTTGGGCCCAAACTTCGCCTATGTTGCTGCTGCCTGCGGCTGCAGGGTGCTGCTGCCCAAGGCATGCTGCTGCTGCTTACTTTTGCAGTGGGCTGCCGCTGCTTGCTGCGGACTGCTGCTCTTCGCTGTTGCTGCTTGAGGTTGCAAAGTGCTGCGCCTTGGTCCCCTTGCCAGCTGACCCAGCTTGCAGCTCGTGTGTGAAGAACCAAGGAGCGAGAAGGGAGGAATCAGGGTCGACGGGCGGGGGCAAGGGGGGAAGCGAGGCGCGATCAAAGAGGAGTATTGAAGCGATGAGGGAGGAGCAACGGTCGAGTACAGAGAACGAGAGAGAGAGAGAGATAGAGAAACAACAAAAAAACAGGATGGATAAGGGAGAGCTGAGGGAGGGAGGAGGCAAACGCCAGTAGCCAAGAGGGAGAAGTGATGAGCCAGGAGAGAGGTGGGAGAAGCGAGGAGTACGAAGAGAGGAGAGGCGGCGAGGAGCGACGAGAGGGCGGCGAGAAGCGACGAGCGTGGAGCAACGAGCGATGGAGGAGGCATGAGAAAAAGACCAGCACACGAATGTCTCAATAACCTCGGCGCCTGCGTGGCCGAACATCTGGTCTCCTCTGGGGTCGCTTGAGGCTCTCTGGATGGCCTGCGCGGTCCCAGAGCTCCTTAAGGAATCTCTTCCCTCGAAAGCCTCTTAGAGACGGTTCTTGGGGTGTCTTGGAACCTCCTGCGGCTTCTAGGGGTCCTCTTGGGGGCCTCCTGGCGGTCTGGGGGGTCATCTTGGGGCGGAGGGTGCGAAATGCCAGTTCCAACTCCCCCTCTTGGAGCCCTCTTGGGTGCATCTTGGGGCCGTCATGGGCCGTCTCGGTGGCTCTTGGGCCGTCTTGGGCTGTCGGGGGCCCTCTTGTGGGCCCGTTGGGCCGCACAAGCCCGAAAAGGTGGGAACGTCGAAATCCTTCAAAAACAAAAGAAAGCATCTATGTATGGGCCCTCTTGGGGAGCCTCTTGGAGCCCTCTTGGGCCGTCTTGGGGCCCTGTTGGGCCGTCCTGGGTCACCTCTCGGGTCATCTGGAGCTTTTTTCTTATAGCCATCTTCTGGGCCTTTCCGGAGTCTTTCCAGACGCTCCCTGCAGGCCCTCTGGGTGCGCCCCGATGCCTCTATAACCTATAGATCTATCAGGCCCCAGACCTTTCTCGCATGCACTGGTTCCAGCATTGGAGGTGACACGGTAGCTCTCCCCCCAACTCGAGGTTGGCACGCGCGAGGAACAACTGCGGTCGAAGTGCAACCGATCCAACCCACCGCAAACATTGATCAATGGGAGTGGCACTGACAGATGAATGTGCCATGAGTGTTCGTACTACACGCTGGTCGGAAGAAATGGGGGTAGAAATATAAAGTAGGAAGGCGGATAACGTAGGTTGGGTCCAGGACCTCCGAGAGAATTAACAAACACAACCAAAAGCACACCGAGTCTTGAAGTAGGAAGGCGCCTGGAGTAGACTGAGGCCTGGGCATCCACGAATGCCTACTGTCAACGACCCGCGTGTAACTTCTTCCGAGGCCCGCAAGACTGGTGCGCGCCCGTGGATGGGTCCACGGCGGGCAGGGGTCGAGGTGTCAGCCCAGGGCCCGCGCGGCTGTCGCCGGAGCGCGAGCGGAGGATGGAGAAGGGGCAGCGGCACTGGAGAGACGGGAGCGGGGCCCCACCGATACGATACGATGCAATACGACTCGCCCTTGGGGTGGACGGTAACACAGAACAGCACATCAGACTAGGGAGGCTCGTGCACCCTGATCTTCACCTCTCTCAGGAGCAGACCTGCAAGCTCCCAGAGACGCTTAGGGTCTCTCGAGCCTTTTGGGTTAAATGTCTGAGTCCAGCCTATGTGGTCCCACCTGAGGACGCGGCCCCGGGCAGACCTAGTGTAGGTCTTGGAGGAACGAGAGCTCTGGGAAGCCGATTTTGGGAGACCCAATCAAAATCTTGGGCCGTCGTCAGAACCGCAGGCCAATCGCTCTGATGACGCTAAAGGTGGCTCCACCAGCTGAGACACGCCATGAATTCTACTCCCCTCGGACCATGGCACGTCCCTGACCTGACGGGCACTCCTACCATTGTACACCTCCAGAGCCTCTTCGAGGCACTTGCGGATCCTACTCATCCAGCAAATCATTCTAAACTGAACGGCATTCAATTTCTTGGCTGCCTTGTTGTTAGGGGGCCCACGAGGCATTAGAGGCTCTCAGGATTGCGCCTACTATGGAGTCCAGCTTCTTGACCCTGGCGTTGATCGGGATCAAGGTGTTCGTCAGGAATTTGGCGTTGAGGAAGAACGCCTTTCTTCTGGTCAGCACCGTTTTTTGCAATGTCTTCCTCGGCGCTCCCCTTGCAGCAGATGATGGGCCCTAGGATGCGGAGAGACGGAGCCATCTTCCACACGTGGTTGTCTGAGTCTGTGAAATCCCACCAGCCCTCTGGGCGTCGGTGGTTTAGAGCGTTTCCTCTTCCACCCCTCCTTCTTCCCCTTCGGGGAGGGGTTTACCCCTCCCCCTACCCCCTCCCCTGGACCTGGACAAGGGGTTCCGCGAGGTGTTGGAGCGTCCAAAACGGCCTCGGCGAGGAAGCCAAAATCATTGGTTTTACTACGGTTTGGGCCCCATTTTGGCCTCTTGGGGGGGCGACCCAAATTAAAGCTCCCCTCTTGTTTGATCGATCTCCTCCACGATGGCCCCAAGAAGCGCCCAGGAGGCCCCAAGAGGTCCCAAGATGGCCCTAAGATGGCCCCAAGAGGCCCCCAAGAGGCCCCCAGGAGGCCCCCAAGAGACCCCCAAGAGGCCCCAAGAGACCCCCGACCCAAAATGCTCCAAGAGGCCTCGGCGAGAATGCCAAAACGGCCTCGGCGAGGAAGCCAACATCATCGGCTTTACTATGGTTTTGGCTCCATTTTGGCCTCCCTGGGGGGCGGGGCGCTACTTACTGCTCCCCTCTTGCTTGATCGATCTCCTCCAAGATGGCCCCGAGAAGCGCCCAGGAGGCCCCAAGAAGTCCCAAGATGGCCCCAAGATGGCCCCAGGAGGCCCCCAAGAGGCCCCCAGGAGGCCCCCAAGAGACCCCCAAGAGGCCCCAAGAGACCCCCGAGAGGCACCCAAGATGCTCCAAGAGGCCTCGGCGAGAATGCCAAAACGGCCTCGGCGAGGAAGCCAACATCATCGGCTTTACTATGGTTTTGGCTCCATTTTGGCCTCCCTGGGGGGCGGGGCGCTACTTACTGCTCCCCTCTTGCTTGATCGATCTCCTCCAAGATGGCCCCGAGAAGCGCCCAGGAGGCCCCAAGAAGTCCCAAGATGGCCCCAAGATGGCCCCAGGAGGCCCCCAAGAGGCCCCCAGGAGGCCCCCAAGAGACCCCCAAGAGGCCCCAAGAGACCCCCGAGAGGCACCCAAGATGCTCCAAGAGGCCTCGGCGAGAATGCCAAAATCATTGATTTTACTGAATTTTAGCCACATGTTGACCTCTTGGAGGGGACACTGATTAAGATCAAGAGCGCCTGGGAGAGCCCAAAATGACCTCCAAGATGGCTCAAGATACCTCAAGATGTCTCATACTGGCTTCCTCTGTGAGCTGCCCATGCCCACTTCCCTGATCGAGGCAATTCCTCTGGGTATCGTTTCTGGATGGGCTGGTGGGGATTCGCGAAGCGTCAACAATTCGCCTCCAGACACCAAGTGCTCGACGATTTGATGAGTTCCCTACTGGATTATTTCAGTCTCGAGAAGTGATGGTTTTTAAGTCGTGACCCCCATTCAGCCATTAGTCGGATTGCTTCCATATAAGTCTCGGCAACAATAAAGACATTGCCGCTCCAAAGTGCCAGGCACAACTTACGAGAACCCACGCGTAGTCCCACCGCCTGCATTAGCAATTTTTCTTGGCACAATGCCCTCAATGGATACCCTCGCAAGCATGCCTGCTGTGGGAGCTCCCGCCTGCGCCCCTCGACTCCTGAAAATATCCTCCGTTCTCACACGAGGACGAAAAGGAGGAGGACGAGGAAGAGGAAGAGGAGGAAGAGGAGGAAGAGGAGGAGGAGGAGGAGGAGGAGAGAGGAGGGAGGAGGAGGAGGGGGGCGAGGAGGAGGAGGAGAAGGAGGACGAGGACGATGAGGAAGGAGGAGAACGTGGAGGGGAGCTTTCTGGGGACTTGTTGGGGGTCTGGGGCTTTCTATGGGGCTACTGTCGTGGAGATCCCCCATGTGACCCCTCGTCGGCCGCAGGGGGGGGGGGGGGAGGGAAGGCTTGCTGGCGTGTGCAGGGAGGGGGAGGTAGGCGAGCAGAAGGAGGAGAGCGGCAACAGAGCAAGGGGTGTGAAAGCACCCACAGGAGGAGGAGGAGGAGGAGGAGGAGGAGGAGGAAGAGGAGGAGGAGGAGGAGGAGGAGGGGGAAGAGAAAGAGGAAGGAAAAGCGAAGAGAGGAAAACAGGGAGACGGGCGTAAATTTGGTTCGGGTTTTTCTTTCGGGCTACTGGGGATCCAGAAACCGCGAGTGGTTCCTGGTCTCGAGGCTCTCCTGGGAGCTCCTTGGCGACTATCGAAGTCTCGTGGGGAGCTCTTGGGCATGTAAGAATGGCCTCAGACCTCTCTGGCGTCGGGGGGCGTTCTTTGGGACTTCGGGGAATCAAGAGAAGGCGAAAGGTGCTAGGGATGGAGGCTCTCCTGGGAGCTCCTCAGTGTCTTTTGGAAGCGCTAAGCGTCAGAGCACATCCGAATGGCCTTTCTTGAGCAACTCTTGGGGCCCTCTTTGAGCATTTAGGGCCCTCGTAGGCCGTCTTGGGGCAATGTTGGGAGTCTAGGACCGGCTTTGAGCCCGCTTTGAGTCCTTTTGGGCAACTCCTGGGACCCTCTTGGGGCTGTCTTGGGAGGTCACTGGAGCCTCTCTTGGGTTGTCTTGGTACCTTCTTGGGCAGTCTTGGGGCGATCTTGGAAGGACCTGCAGCTTGAAGCCGTGTGGGGACGCTCAGGATCACAAGAGGCCGTCTTGGCGCCCTCGTGAGCGCATCAGAGCTGTCCTGGGGCCGTTTGAAGCAGTCTTGGGGCCATCAGGGGGACCCGCTGGAGCCCCCGTGGAGCGCCCCGAGGCGCGCCAGAATCTCGCCCGTCCCGCCCGTTTCGCGCGCGCCTCAACCAGAATTGCAGTACAGATGACGTCGGGCTCCAGCTTGGCCTCCCACATCTTACTGAGCACCAGCAATGCGCATTGCCACTGCCCGCCTGTTCTGCATGCA
>CAUYUJ010016592.1:231822-271435 GCA_963575745.1 Prorocentrum cordatum
AGCCCTGGGCCCTCTGCCGCAGCGCCTCCGCCTCGCCCCTGGCGTCCTCGCGCGCACTGGCCGCCTTTGGGGGGCGAAGGGGGGAGCTTAGGGCGGGTTTGCGTCGTGTCGACCCCAGCGCTGGTTCCGGACACCGCGGGGATCGTTCCACCTTGAAGGATCGGCCGTCTCCGAAACGTCAGCTTGTTCAGCTTCGACCAGATCTGGGCCACCAGCGGCGTTGAACCCTGAACACCGGCGGCGGAGTCGCCGCCGGTCAAACCTCGGACAGAAGGACATCCTTCAGGAACTTGAGACCCTCCGCCTGCCAAACAGAAGACCATTCGAGGGTGCCCTAACCCAGGATGCACAAGAACCTCCAACAAGCACCAAAAACATGATGGTACCCTCCCCGAACCGACCTCGGTCTTATTATACCTCGGTCCGACTGTAGGGGAACGGTGGCTCAGGGGGAGAAGCATAGACCTGAAATCGGCGATCCACCACCGACAGATCGACACGATGCCCCCGCCGAGAGGCAAACCACAGCCTCCTGGGCTGGGCGGGCTGGGCGGGCTGTCGGCCCCGACTGGCGATCAGTGGGCGATTGGGGGTCGGTGCATCCCCCCTGAGCCTGCCCCCCCAAATGACGTTGCTTGGGCGTGGCTTATTGGGGGGGTCACAGATGGGGGGGTCGGAAACGGTCCCCTTTCCTGCCCTTTTCGGGCCCCTCCGGAGCCCCAGGGGGCTCGTTTGGGTACCGTTTGGGTACCTTTCTCGGACCACCCTCGCCCCCCCCCCTTTACGACCCCCCCATTACGCGACGCCCAAGCTCCGGCGGGGAGGTGCCAGGCGCAGCGCGGGCCACCGTGGTCGAGGTAAGGCGACCCGGAAGACGGCCAGCCTCCGAGGCCGGAGACGCCTCCGGAGCCACCGCCGGGAGGAGTCGCTCTTCGGGGACCTCGGCGGGCGGCGGCTATGGCACTGTCGGTCCCTGGGAGGGCCGAGCACGTCCATGTGAGCATCCGCTCACCGACCCCCGGTCCCCATGGGCGTGGCCAGGGCCCCACTGGCCGATGGGGCTGTGGGCCGTTTCCCCTGGGCTTCGAGAGGTAACCATATCCCCGGCTGGGAGGGTGAGATGGTGGGAGTCTGAATGGGGCTGGGAATGGGCATCGGCTAAACGATGCTGGGCATCACCACCGCCTGCCGAGGCCCCCGAAGAGCGATCCCCCAGGCGATGGCTACGGACAAAGAGGTCCCGCCCCGCACCGTCGGAGCGACGGCGGCCCTGCCCGCGCGCAGTGCCGTGCTCCTGGGGCCTGTTGGAGGCTTCTCGTCGCCGCGGCCGGGGAGAGAGAGAGAGAGAAGCCGGCAGAGCATGGTGAGAAGCACTCCACCACCAATGGCGCGGTCGCACAGTGAGACGGCATGCGGCGGCGAGGAGGCGAGGAGTTCTCGTCGCCGCGGCGGGAAACGTCTCGAAAGACGGGTCAGGATGGACCCTGGGAGGGTCCGGGGGCGGCTTTTGAGCGGATTGGGGCCGCGCGCGAGGGCCGCCGTTGTCTCATGTGGCCCTCCCCCGAACGACAGCAGCAAGAGGACAACATTGGTACGCGAGGAATCTGGCAGGGGGGCGTCGGCTTCAAACCTGCTCAGGTTCCTCGTCCTAGGATCGGCGTGCACGCCCTCCTCGGAGGGCAGAAGAAGCAGTATCACAACAAGCACTCCGACGAGCGAAGCCGCTTCGCAGACGCACGGGAGGCAGGAGTCGAAGAGGGCAGGGCCGCTCAGCAAACGCCCAGGACGGCTGAATTCACCACCACTTGTGAGGGGGTCGGGCTGGGGTTGCCTCCCTCGACTCCTGGCTGGGCCAGGAAGGCACCAGGGCTGGACGGTGCTTTGGCGATATCGTGGGCCGTTTTCGTTCCGACTTCGTTTTGCGATAAAGGCGGATTGAAGACAAAACGAGGGAAAACGAAAACAAAACGAAAACGAAACATACCGTTTAGGTTCAGCCCTGGAAGGCACTTGCACCGATCCCGGGCCGCAGGGACAGCCGTCTGGCCTCCGCGCGGTGCGCGCCTCGCGCGGCAGCCTCTGCGCCCTCGCGCGCGGCCCCCTGGAGGGGAACGCCACACCCCCTCCGCCCAGACCGCGCGGCGCGAACACCCTCGCGCCTCCCTCCCTCCCTCCCTCCCTCCCTCCCTCCCTCCCTCCTCCCTCCCTCCCCCTCCCTCCCTCCCTCCCTCCCTCCCTCCCTCCCTCCCTCCCTCCCTCCCTCCCTCCTCCTCCTCCTCCTCCTCCTCCTCCTCCTCCTCCTCCTCCTCCTCCTCCTCCTCCTCCTCCTCCTCCTCACTCCTCCTCCTCCTCCTCTCCTCCTCCTCCTCCTCCTCCTCCTCCTCTCCTCCTCTCCTCCTCCTCCTCCCTCCTCCTCCTCCTCCTCCTCCTCCTCCTCCTCCTCCTCCTCCTCCTCCTCCTCCTCCTCCTCCTCCTCCTCCTCCTCCTCCTCCTCCTCCTCCTCCTCCTCCTCCTCCTCCTCCTCCTCCTCCTCCTCCTCCCTCCTCCTCCGCCTCCTCCTCCTCCTCCGCTCCTCCTCCTCCTCCTCCTCCTCCTCCTCCTCCTCCTCCTCCTCCTCCTGGGGCGGGCAAAGCAAGCAGCACACATCAAGGACACACCGCCGTGGAAAAGCCACCAACGTTGCTGCAGCCGGAGGAGCACCAGGCCTTCCGACAGAAAGGAGGGCGCACTGAGATGACGGGTGCCCAGCGGCGGCGAGTCGTTGATCTATTCTGTCGGCCGCTGCATCCGGCGCCGCGGCCTGCCTGAGAAGCTCCGAGGGAGTTCGGGCACGCTCTGGAACTCTCATGGCGTGCGGAGCGCTCTGGAACACTCGGCGGCCCTGCGCTGGCCCTGCTGTCCGGGTGGGCAAGGTCTCCGTGACGACAAGGCTCGACCAAAACAGTGCTTTTCGTTTTCGCTTTGTTCTCGTGTTTCCCTCGTTTTGCCTTCGTTCCGCCTCCGTTGTTGAACGAAGGCAAAACGAAAACGGTCCACGAAATCACCTAAACATCCTTCAGGTCGACCCCTGCATGACAAGATTGCGCCACATTTGGCCAGAGCTCGCGGGGCGCTCGCCTCTTCAGCGGTCTCGCCCTGGCGCTTCTCCAGGGCGTCCATTCTCGGCAGCAGCGGGCCCACCACCTGCTGGGTCTCTTCGGCGAGCTCGCCCTGGCGCTTCTCGAGGGCGTCAATCCTCGGCAAGAGCGGGTTGGCCGCCTGAACCTCTTCAGCGAGCTCGCCCTGGCGCCTCTCCAGAGAATCGATCCTCGGCAGGAGAGGGTCCACCAACTGCTTAGCCTCGTCGGCGAGCTCGCACTGGCGCTTCTCGAGGGCGTCAATCCTGGGCAGGAGGTGGTCCACCGCCTGGGCCTCTTCGACGATCTCGCCCTGGCGCTTCTCCAAGAAATCGATCCTCGGCAGGAGTGGGTCCACCAACCGCTTCGCCTCTTCGGCGATCTCGCCCTGGCGCTTCTCCAGGGCATCGATCCTCGGCAAGAGAGGCTCCGTCGCCTGGGCCTCTTCGGCGATCTCGCCCTGGCGCTTCTCCAGAGCGCCTACCCTCTCCAGGAGCGGTGCGGTCGCCTGCTGGGAGCTGATCGTCGCCACGGCGATCTCGCCCTGGCGCCTCTCCAGGGCGTCCATCCTCGGCAGCAGCGGGCCCACCACCTGCTGGGTCTCTTCGGCGAGCTCGCCCTGGCGCTTCTCGAGGGCGTCAATCCTCGGCAAGAGCGGGTCAACAGCCTGCGGAGTAAGACGAAGCCAGGACGAAGGTAAAATTGGGTGAGGAACCCGTGAGAATCTCTGGGATATGGCGGCTCTGGAGGATGCATCGGGCGCCGCGGCCTTCTCAGAGCGATCCAGAACGCTCTGAGAGCGTTCCAGAACGCTCTGGAACGGATTTATCCTCGTCCCAGCCCCTTCCGATCAATCCCAGTCGGCGCAGGATCGCACGGAGAACGCGCTCCCCCGGGTCAAAATCTGCTGAAGACTGGCGCTGGATGACTCCTGGAATCGAAATGTGTCTCGGACCGGGCTGCATCGGCACGGACGGAATCGACATCGGGTCTAGGAAGTAGGGCGCGTCTAAGAGGCCTTCCCCCCTCCCCATGCAGAGACTCTCGGAAGTCCGTGGACCTCTCGGATGGGCGCTGGACCCTTCCTGTGGAGGCCTGGAAACTGGCACCAACACCAACACAGGGGGATTGCCTCCACAGGGGGAAGATGATCCTAGATTTCGGTGTTGGTGGCAATATTTCGGTCACCTTGGGAGCCAGAATATGACCACCATCACCGAGATCGGGATCTTCTTCCCTCGGTGGAGGGACACCGCCCATCTCGGTGTTGGTGTCAACCCCTAAGGCCTGCGACTCCTCCCGAGGCGAGCGGAGAGCGCGCCAGGGGCGGGGCCCGAGGGACGGCGCCCGAGCCGTCAGGGAGCCGGCACCGATGCGAGAAACACCCGCGCGGGCCTCCGACCGTTTCTGTCTGTGCAACTCGGGCGTCGCTCTCATCGGGGGGCGACGGCTGGCGGCGCGCAGAGGCGGGCAGGGGGACGGCTTCTTTGAAAGAGGCTGCTTCTTGGAAGGCGCCAGCCTTACATCTTCAGCCAGGGCTCGCACCTTCTAAGAAGCAGCATGCTTCTGAGAAGCCTTCCCCCCTCCCCATACCCGCCTCTGCGCGCGGCAGAGATAAATGGGGGGGAGAAAGGTGCACTTCTCGTACCCGAAAGGCCTCTTTTGGGATCCCAAAGGGCCTCTTCAGGGGCGCCCTGAAGGGCCCCTTTTCCGCAGCCCTCGATCCCCCATGTATTGCCTCCCCCCCCCCTTGCGCGTCGGCCAAGCGATGCTTCGTCCTTCGAGTCCGGACAGGGCGACGTCCAGAGGGCCCAAAAAACACAAATAACGTCCACCCGCCTGCTTCGGGGCGCAGACGAAGCAAGCGGGACACAACGTGCGGCGGTCGTGCGCGAAGCGTTTCCTCCAGCCTCTGATTCCGAAGACTCAATTTGTTCGAGTCCCTGGAACCTGGTCCGTGGATGCCGAAAGTGTGGTAAAAAAAAGCTGCGGCGCGAAATTCTCGAGACGCACTAACCTCAGATCGGGTCGTCGCCCAAAATCGCCTCTCTTGGATCTTCCTGGCCCGTACCTGCGAGGCGGATCCAACCGTGGCGAAGAGAAGCCTCCGCGAACGCCAGAAACGGCGAACAATGCAAGAGAAGGCCAGCGTTGTCGCAACCAGCCCTCCTCCTCCTGCGAAGAAGGGGGAAGTGAGAGGCGAACAAGTATTCATCGCCAAAGGCAGCATATGTATGTAGACACATGATCGATACCTATACTCAGAGATTAACACATGTGTAAATACAGATGTGAGTATACATATATGTACCTATATGCGTATGCATACCCCAACCAAAAACAACACGAACAGGACGTGCATCTCCCGTATGTTTGACTCACGCGCTTGCCCGTTCTCTGTTTGACTTACATCATCGCTTTTGCAAAACCCATTATGTTCTTCCGTTCTCTTCCCCCTCCTCCGATGCATGTGCAGATGTACACTCAAGGAGGAAAAGGGAGCAAGGACTGGAGGCTCCATCAGAGCGAGCGTGCCACGGCGCAGTCGATCAGATAGCACAGCGTACAGAATGGAGACAGCGGGAGGGCGGACCGAGAAGACAACCCTCCTGCGCGACTAGCATCGCAGTACAGTGCCGAAAGAGCCCAGGCTGCGACCGACGGAGCGATGGTCACAGGATTCGAGGCACGAACGATGGGTCGACAAGATGCCGACAGCGCCCGTGCACAATGCGACGCCCTAGTCAGACCTGTCATCATCTCCGCGGGAGGGGATCCAGGACAGCACCGTGGCCCGTCGAGGGCCCGCGGAAACGGCGGGAGCTGGCAAATCATCGAGCACGCACGCGGCCGAGCCGCCAGCGGCCACGACAAAGCCCCCGAGGGACCCACGGGCGGGCGACGAGGGGCACCTGCTGTGAGATAGCACGGGAGGGCTCGAGTCGCACGCCAATCCTGGGACGCAAGCCCAGAGCAGCGTTCCGCAACAGACGGGCGCGCGTGGCAAGGGCGTTCCTGTTCACCGCATCGCCATGGCACTGCTGCTTTAATTTCTTGCAATGCCCGTCGGGCAACACAAGATAATATGCACAGGCTTGACAGATGACAACACGATCGTGCCTGACAGGCACGTGTCCAAAAGCCTCCAACATTTCCAACCCAGACTCTCTGCATCCGTGAGGAAAAAGGAGGGGGGGAGAGAGAAGGGGAGGGGAAGCGTCCATCAGAAAAGTATCAAAAACAAGAACTTATCACTGGGGAAATTCCAGCCTGAGACGCCCCCACAAACAAACACTCGAACTGAGGATCCATCGCGAGGTTCCCGAAACATCTACCTCACAGGAGGCCCCCGACTCCCGCGCGAGAGGGCCGAAAACAATACCCTCGGAAGGAAGCTCCCAACTGAGAAGCCCCCAGCACAAATCTGTCGAAAGGAAGCCCCAGGTTGAGAGGCAAAATAAATAATGCAAATGAGGCCCCCGCATTGGAAGTAAAACAAACAACGCAACGCCGGATTCTGAAAACTACGCAAAAAAACTAGAACAACGCAGACGCCAACGCAACGAACACACAAACGCATAACGCAACAAGTCCACGACGAAACTCCTCCCCATCACTTTTCCCTCCCCCATCCCACCAGTCCTCTCCTTCCCCGTCACCCCGCGGGCGACCCCCCCCCAGCCCACCCAGCCCCGCGCGCGCACCCGCGCGCGCACCCGCGCGCGCAACGACAACAACAACACCAACAACACCAACAACACCAACAACACCAACAACACCAACAACACCAACAACACCAACACCAACAACAACAACAACAACAATCATTTAAGACTGGGGACACTCCGTTCTCACCAGTGCCAGGGTTTTCATAGGAGGCGGGCAATACCCCCACTTTGTGGGGGGGCCGGTTCAAGCTCTACCAAATTTCCAAACGACTCTTCGCCACCACCCACACCCAGCTTCCCGCCCTATGACGTTCGGACACTTCACTTCGTGGCATGCGGACGACCGTGGCTACTATTCAGGGCCCCGCGGCCGACGACGACGGCGTGCGCGCGCGAAGAAAAAACGAATGTGTCCCGCATGGTATTATTTGACAGGGATGATGGCCCTGGCAGGTGCGCAACCGTTGTTGTTCGAAAAAGTTGCTCGCAAAAGCCCGTTTGACAGAAATGTTTAAAAAGTGTTACGAATTGAGATTTGACATTTTTTTGTTGAAAAACCATTGGTTTTTTGATGTTTTTATGTTTCCGAACACTAAGCTTTTGGAAGGATTTCGTCTTGCGCGCGCGAATGTCCACTTTACCTTATTTTTGCAAGGGATTCTTGAAATTTGATTATATTAGAACAAGAAATGTCATTTTATAGTGTTTTTTGCAAGGGAAAACGGATTACAACAAAACAACCGGATCTGGATCACATCGTTTTACCTGAGGCTTCCTCACGAAAATGATGAAAATGTGGCTGCGGCCTAGGCGGCGCGGGGGGGGCGTGCACCAGGGGGCCCAACAATAATTATTCTTTAGAAGTAATAATATTCAACAACAACAACAACAACAACAACAACAACAAGTTTAAGACTGTTCGCCCTTATATGCTCGAGTGTCCAATAACGCGTATTTCCCAAACCCTCGATACCCGCCCTCTTCGTCTTCGATCGAACCCCTTTTGGGGGGTATACTTTCTTCCCTGCAGGCCGGGCCCCGGCAAGCGGCGGGGCGGCCGCGGACCGTCGGCCTGGCCAGCGGCAGCGCTGATCGGCGGGGCGGCCGCGGACCGTCGACCCGACCCCAAGAGGGACGGACAGGGGACCGACCACGACGACGACGACGACGACGACGACGACGACGACGACGTCGAAGACGACGGCGACGACGACGACGACGACGACGACGGCGACGACGAGCGAAAGCGAGAGAGAACGACAGCAGGGCCACGAATTGCACGAAGTAGGCCACGAAGGGCGACAGCGGGGACACGAAGGGAATGCGTATGGGGCCGCGGAGAGCGCGAACGAGCGGGGGCCACGAAGTGCAGATAATGTGGGGCCACAAAAGGCACCTATGGGGCCACTGACGGTAGCAACTGGGCCACGTAGGACAGTGAGGGGGACACAAATGGCGACAGCGGGGCCACGAAGGGCACGCACATGGGGCCACAGCGGGTGCGACTCCTGGGCGCCTGGGTGTCGGGAGCGCGGCGCTTGGGAAAATTGCAGGAAATTCCAACGCGAGGCCATTCTTCAGTAAGTTGCAAGCAAGTCTCCAGCGAAAGCGCGACTCCAGAGCGCCCGGAGAGCGATTCCTTAATAAATTGTAACGAATTCCCCAGCGAAAGCGCGATTCCTGAATAAAATGCGAGGACGTCTCGGGCGGGAGCGGGGGTCCTGGCTAAATTGTAAGGAGATCTTAGGCGGGAGCCGTTGTTGTTGTAACCCGGGGGCCAGGGGCCCAGTTTGAGCAGGAAGGCTTCCCCTGTCAAAAAACAGGGCGCGAGCGTCGAGGGGCACGCTCTGATTGAAAAAACAATATGCGCCGGTGGGGGGGATCAACAATAATCAGCCGATCCGGCGTGTGAGTTCCTGAGAGCGTGGGCTTGACTCGCTCAAGCTTCGCTCTGCGGAGGGGGGGGGACCTCATTTCCGACCTAACTCAATGCTTCGCAGGGGGGGGGACCACATTTCCTACCTATTTCAATGTTTCGCAGGGGGGGGGGACCTCATTTCCGACCTGTTTCAGTGCTTCGCCCCCCCCCCCCCTCGAGAGCGGACCCCCCCCCCCCTGCAGAGCGCCCTCCCCCCCCCTTCTGCGGCCCAGCCCCCCCCCCATGCAGAGCGGACCCACCCCCCTGCAGCCCCGCCCCCCTGCAGAGCAGACCCTCCCCCCCCTCCCCTGCACCCCCCCCTGCAGAGCAGACCCCCCCCTGCAGAGCGGACCTCCCCCCTGCAGCCCCCCCCCTGCAGAGCGACCCCCCCCACCTCCTCTGCACCCCCCCCCTGCAGAGCAGACCCCCTCTCCTGCACCCCCTTCACCTGCAGAGCGGACCCCCCGCCTCCCCTGCAGCCCAGCCCCCCCCCCCCTGCAGAGCGGACCCCCCCCCCCCCGTGCAGCCCCGCACCCCTGGAGAGCGGACCCCCCCCCTCCCCTGCACCCCCCCTCCCCCCCTGCAGAGCAGACCCCCCCTCCTGTAGCCCCCCCCCTGCAGAGCGGACCCCCCCTCTCCCCTGCAGCCCCTCCCTCTGCCGAGCCCCCCCTGCAGAGCAGACCCCCCCCCTGCAACTCAGCTCCCCCCCCCCCGTCCCGTCGTCGTCGTCGTCGTCGTCGTCGTCGTCGTCGTCGTCGTCGTCGTCGTCGTCGTCGTCGTCGTCGTCGTCGTCGTCGTCGTCGTCTCGTCGTCGTCGTCGTCGTCGTCGTCGTCGTCGTCGTCGTCGTCGTCGTCGTCGTCGTCGTCGTCCTCGTCGTCGTCGTCGTCGTCGTCGTCGTCGTCGTCGTCGTCGCTCGCGTCATCGTCGTCGTCGTGCTTGTCGTCGTCGCTCGCGTCGCCGTCGTCGTCATCGCCGTCGTCGTCGTCGTCGCCGTCGTCGTCGTCGTCGTCGTCGTCGTGGTCGTTGTCGTCGTCGCTCTCGTCGTCGTCGTCGTCGACGCATTCGTTTTCGTCGTCGTTTTCGTCTTCCTCGTCGTTGTTCATTTCCACAGGCACCCGGAACGCCCTGGATCGGCGGCACTGGCCGGAGGCCACTCCAATTATTCTCCCGAAGTGAGAATTCAACGACAACAACGACGACGAGTTGACCATCGCGCGCTACGCTTCCACGCGTCACGCGCATCCTTCTGGATGCCGCGCCCCATCGCGGGGGAATTCTGTGGCGCGCGGGGCCCGGCACTCCCTCGCCCAGATCTCCCGCCCAAGGAAATATTGCCACCACCTCTCCCGATGAACTTCGACATCCACAGCTCGGACGGCGCGTCGCCCTCGCAAACGCCTCGAGCACGCCCCGCGTCTCGGAGGAGAAAGATGAGAGAGAGGAAGAGGGGGGGGAGGAGGAAAAGGAGGAGGAGGCGGAGGAGGATGGAGGAGGAGAAGGAGGGGGAGGAATGAGTATATGTAGTACCAGTACCTCCGGCGACGAGGTGGTTCTTACTCCTCGTTCGAACGGTTATGCCGCCATCCTGCGGCCTCGGCGCGTGACCATGAACGCTCGCGCCCCCGAAGTTGCCGCTCCCATGCTCGCATCCTCCACCTGCCCCTCCACACCTTTTCAAGGAATCCCTGAAATAAATCCTTCGACCCTCGATCCTTGGAGTCGCTGGTTGTCCATCCGGCCTCTTTCTCCCCCTCCTCCTCCACGTTATCTACGCTCTCCGGAAATGCGAATTATGGGAACATTCAGGTTCAACAGAGACTCCTGGAAGCCCCCCAGAGGCGATGGCGAAACGAGGGCCCCACTCATGACTAAAACACGAAAAACAATCAAACGGGAGCGGCGAGGGAGGACGGATGGGGGGAAGGGGGGAGGGAGGAGGAAGGAGGGGGGCAGGAGAAGGGAGGAGACAGGGGGGACGAAAAGGGAAAAGAGGAGGAAGGAGGGAGCAAAGAGGGACGGCAGAAGGAGGAGGAGGGAGAAGAGGAGGGAGCGGAGGGAGGAAGAGGGAGCAAAAGAGAGGAAGGAGGGAGGAAGGGGAGGGGGAGGAGGAGGGGGAGGAGGAGGAGGAGGAGGAGGAGGAGGAGGAGGAGGAAAGGAAAGGAAAGGAAAGGACAGGAAAAGGGGGAGGATGAAAAAAAAGGAGAAGGAGAAGGAAAAGGAGGAGGAGGAGGGAGGAGGAGGAGGAGGAGGAGAGGGGAGGACGAGGAGGGAGGACGAGGAGGGGGGGGGGGAGAGGAGGAGGAGGAGGAGGAGGAGGAGGAGGAGGAGGAGGAGGAGAATGATGAGAAGGAGGGAAGGAGGAGAGGAAAAAAAGGGACGGGAGAGGGAGGAAGGACGAGGGAGAAGAGGATGGGGTGGAGGAAGGACGAGAAGGAAGAGGAGGGAAGGGGGGGGAGGGAGGAGGAGGAGGAGGAGGAGAAGGAGGAGGAGGAGGACGAGAAGGAAGAGGAGGATTATGCAGGATTATGCTAGCTTGATCTCCGCATCCGCGAGGCACACACCACGGCGACGTTGAAAGCTTCCCCTACCCCAGGCCGTCCCTGGGCGATAAAACTCGGTGTTGGTCAAAACGGATTGCCCGTGGTGGGGGTTCGACCTTCCCACACACGGCGCAAGTGTCCAGCCATTGTTCGGGGGTCTCCCTCGACGCAGCTCGACAGCAAACCAACCCATCTGTCCTGAGCGTACCTGGCACATCGGCGACTGAAGATCACACGGGGGATGCAGATTAGCCTGTGCCCCTGGGCGCGGGCTTGGGTGGGTTCGGGTCCCGCTCAACCAGACTCGAACCCTCGGAGGTGTCAACGAGCCCTCTGCCGAACACTCCTGCGTAGGCTGCGAACTCATGCACATCCGTAACGAGTTTGAATCGCTGTATGTATGCAGCTCGGTGCTAGTCAGGGTGCTGCTGCAGTCGAACTCCTAGCTTGGCATACTGATCGGCGAATTTGTTTACCTCCCACAGCTCGAGGCCCATCTCGTTTCGTTGGGCTCTCGCGGCATGGGATTCTACTTTCTCGAAACTGACCCCTCGCGGCCCCAGACCACAGTTTTCAGCGATCAAGGCCCAACAGCGCGCCCACACGTCTCTGTGTGGCGTGGCGGGGCGCGCCGCCCACGAGGGCACTTTCAGAAACCCGCCGATGACCGACTGGCAGTCGGAGGCGATGATGATGGGCGGGCAAGCCACCTCCAGCACGCGGAGCACGGCCATCAGCTCGTTCCGATTGCTGCCGCTGTGGTCTTGGCAGGGGCCCATAGCATGCGCACTTCAAGGGTATGTCCTCGTTCAGCTGCACGAGTGACCAACCTCCGCGTCGTAGGGCAACGTACTTGCCGTACAACAGGCTGCCATCGGAGAACACTCGGCCCGCGGCGAAACCCGCGAAGTCGCCCTCGACGTGAATGGTGAAGGAAGAGGAGGAGGAGGAGGAGGAGGAGGAGGAGGAGGAGGAGGAGGAGGAGCAACAAGAGAAAAGGACGCCAGCCCAGCGTAAAACGGGAGGACGTATCGGGCGGGAACGCTGGTTTTATCGAGACGGGGGCTGTCGGCGGCGAGCAAGAGCACAGCCTTGAGTAAAAGACGTCTCGAACGGGAGCGTTGGTTTTGTTGAGACGGTTGCTTTCGGCGGCGAGCAAGAGCACCGGCCAGGAGTAAAAAAGGATCTCTCGAACGGAAGCGTTGTTGTTGTTGTTGAAGCCAGCGCCTCGGCGAGAGCGCCAGGGCGCCTGTAAGGGGTCAAACAATAATACTTGCTCAATAATGAACACTCAACAACAACATCATCATCAACAACGATCATTTTAAAACTGTTCGCCCTTATCTGCTCGAGTGTCCAATTACGCGTATTTCCCAAGCCTTCGGTACCCGCCCTCTTCGTCTTCGATCGAAACCCTTTTGGGGGGTATACCTTTCTTCCCTGCAGGCCGGGCCCCCGCAAGCGGCGGGGCGGCCGCGGACCGTCGGCCTGGCCAGCGGCAGCGCTGATCGGCGGGGCGGCCGCGGACCGACGACCCGACCCCAAGAGGGACGGACAGGGGACCGACCACGACGACGACGACGTCGACGACGGCGGCGACGAGCGAAAGCGAGAGCGAGAGAGAACGACAGCAGGGCCACGAAGGACACGAAGTAAGCCACGAAGGACAACAGCGGGGACACGAAGGGAACGCGGATGGGGCCACGAAGAGCGCGAACGAGCGGGGGCCACGAGGGCAGATAATGCGGGGCCGCAAAAGGCAACGAGGGGGCCACTGAGTGTAGCAACTGGGCCACGCAGGACAATGAGGGGGCTACAAACGGCGAAAGCGGGTCACGAAGGGCATGCACATGGGGCCGGAACAGGCGTGACTCCGGGGTGCCTGGGTGTCGGGAGCGCGGCGTTTTCGCAAATTGCAAGGAATTCCAATGCAAGGGCGCTATTCTTCAGTATGCAATCGAGTCTCCAGCGAGAGCGCGACTCCAAAGTCCCAAGCGAAAGCGCGACTCCTGAATAAAATGCGAGGAAGTCTCGGGCGGGAGCGGGGGTCCTGGCTAGATTGTGAAGAAGTCTCAGGCGGAGCCGTTGTTGTTGTTGTTCTTGTTGTTGTTGTTGTTGTTGTACCCCGGGGGCCACGGGCGCAGTTTGAGTATCAAGACTTTCCCTGTCAAAACACAGGGTGCGAGCGTCGAGGGGCACACTCTGATGGACAAAAACGCATGCGCCGGTGAGGGGGATCAACAACATATTTTTCTTCAGAAATGAGAGTTCAACAACAACGACAACAATAACCATCAACAACAGCAACAACAATCAGTTTACCCTCATGCGCGATGCTTTTACACGAAGCATACGACCATCATGATAACCATCCACATCATGGGGGACTCTTGTTCTATAGCGGGGTCCGTAATTCCCATTCCCAGATATCTCGCCCAATGAGGTCTGGCAAACACCTCCTCCGAATAATAACATATCCTGCCTCGAAAACACATGCCCGCGTCTTGCTGCGCCGATGTGATTCTGCCAGTGGTGCCCCAGCGAAAGGCAAAGCACAAGGAAATATCGAACGGCAGGATTGCCTTGGTGGGGATGGGGGTTGTCGGCGGTGAGGCAAGGACTGGCCCTGAATAGAAAAGGGAGGAAGTCTCGAGCAGGGCTGCTGTTGTTGCTGGGAGCGGCGCAAATGCTGACGACAGTAGGGCGCTAGTCCACCGTAAAACAAAACGAAATCTCGAGCGGGAACGCTGGTTTTGTTGGGACGGCGGCTTTCGGCGGCAAGGGGCAACACCGCCTTTAGCAAAAAAAAGGAAGCATTGAGCGGGAGTCGTGGTTTTGTCGGGACGGGGGCTGTCGGCGGCGAGGAACAGCACCGTCCCGAGGAAAAAAACATGAATCTCGAGCGTGGGCGTTGTTCTTGCTGGGGGCGAAGCCAATGCAAAGGAGAGCAGGGCGCCTGTCCAGCGTAAAACGGAAGGAAGTTTCGGGCGGGAACGCTGGTTTTATCGGGGCGGCGGTTTTCGGCGGCGAGGAGGAACACCGCCTTGAATAATAAGGGAGGAAGCAACGTGCGGGAGTCGTGGTTTTGTCGGGACGAAAGTTGTCGGCGGCGAAGAACAGCACCGTCTCCAGGAAAAAAGGAAGAAGCCTCGAGCGTGGGCGTTGTTCTTGCTGGGAGCGGCGCCAATTCAAAAGAGAATTGGGCGCCATTCCAACGAAAAACGGAAGGAAACCTCGGGCAGGAGCGTTGGTTTTGTCGGGGCGGCGGTTTCCGGCGGCAAGGAGGAGCACCGCCTTGAGTAAAAAAGGGACGAAGCCTGGAGCGGGAGCGTTGTTTTTGGGGCGGGCGGCGCCGATGAGAGAAAGACGAACTCGCCAGTCTAAGGTAAAACGGCTGGAAATCTCGAGCGGGAACGCTGATTTTGTTAGGTCGGCGGTTTCGGCGGCGGCAAGCAAAAACACCAGACCTTAGTAAAAAAGGATGAAGTCTCGAGCGGGAGCGTTGTTGCTGTTTTGGCGGTCCGCCGAACCGCTCGAACGTGAGCCTCATGTTCAATGACAATGTAGCCGGCGCCTCGGCGAGAGCGCCAGAGGGTTGTAAGGGGTCCAACAATAATTGTTTTGCAATTAACATTCAATTTCAAGGCCAAGGCGGTTCTGAGGGACGCGTCCCATGCGCTCGCTGTAACCGCCTCGTCCACTAGTACTCAAGGCGGGTAATAAGGACGCGTGGCTCGCACCCCCACCCCCAGCAACCCAGCAACCGAGCAACCCAACGAAAACCCCCAAAAAACAGAAAAGTGCTCTTCTTACGTTCCCCCGACGAAGCCCCAGGCAAATTCCGACATTTGCTCTGGCGAGGCCCCAGAACGGGGTCCCTGTAGGATCCCTGTGGAGACCCTGCAGGGCCTATAGGATCCCTGTAAGCCCCAATGGGATCTTGTAGGGCATACATGATCCCTATAAGGCCCCTTATGGAAACCCTGCAGCGCCTAAGTACTACTGATCGTACTTCTAGTGGCAGTACTGCTCGTAGAACTAGTAATACTCATGGTCACACTACTACTACTACTACTACTACTACTACTACTACTACGACGACGACGACGACGACGACGACGACGACGACGACGACGACGACGACTACTACTACTACTACGACGACTACTACTGGTACTGCTACGACGACTACTACTACTACTACTCCGAGAACTACCACTACTACTACTACCACTGCACCTACTACTACTACGACTGCTGCTACTACTACAACTACAACAGCAACAACAACTACTACGACTACGACGGCTACTACTACTACTACTACTACTACTACTACTACTACTACTACTACTACTACTACTACTACTGTCACCGCTATCAGAAGCATTACGATTTCTAGTACTACTCGTAGTAGTAGTAGTAATAGTAGTAGTAGTAGTAGTAGTAGTAATCGTAGTAGTAGTAGTAGTAGTAGTAGTAGTAGTAGTAGTAGTAGTAGTAGTAGTAGTAGAGTAGAAATAGAAGTAGAAGTAGAATCATAATTAGAAGTAGAAGTAGAAGTAGAGGTAACAATACTAGTAGTAGTGGTAGTAGTAGTAGTCGTAGTAGTAGTAGTATTATTAGTAGTAGTAGTAGTAGTAGTTGTTGTTGTTGTAGTGGTAGTAGTAGTAGTAGTAGTAGTAGTAGTAGTAGTAGCAGCAGTGGTAGTGGCAATAGTAGCGGTAGTAATAAGGGTATCAGTAGTAATAAATAGTAATACGATTGATCATAGTAGTGTGAATATCGGGAAAGCGATCCTGAAAGGATCCGAGGAACCCTGAGGAACCCTGGCAATCCCTAGGGAAGCAAGGCACCCTGAAAATCCCAGGGGGATCCTACGAATATTTCGGGGATTCTTCGGGGTCCCTCGGGGTCCTAGGAAAAACTTGGAAATCCCTGCCGCTGATCCCGTGCGCCCTGTATGGGATCCCACACAGATCCCATACGGCCTGGTGTGGTTGGGTTCGGCTCTGGTTGGATTCATATAGGGTTGGGGACGCTCCCCCCTGGACGGGGCGTAGCCCACCCCCAAGGGGGGAACCGAAGGCTGTTCGGGAGCGGGGGGGTGCTGGGTTGATGGCTGCTGGGGAGGGGGGGGAGGCGACCTTCAAACCCGCCTTGTTCAACAACAACGACAACAACAGCAACAGCAACAGCAACAGCAACAGCAACAGCAACAGCAACAACACCAACAACAACAACAACAACAACAACAACAACAATCACTTTACCCGAACGCTCAGTGTTCTCACCAGTGCCAGGGTTTTCATGCGACGCCAGCCAATACCCCCACTTTGTGGGGGGGCAGTGCAAGCTCTACCAAATATCCACACGACTCTTCGCCACCACCCACACCCAGCTTCCCGCCCTATGACGTTCGGACACTTCACTTCGTGGCCTGCGGACGACCGTGGCTACTACACTGGCGTGGAGTACACACCCACAGAAGTTGTTAAGCCTACGTTCGTACACCCACAGAAGTTGTTAAGCCTTGTTAACCCACAGAAGTTGTTAAGCCTTCCACAGAACATCTGTTGCATATGATGCATATGGTACATGATACACATGATACACATGATACGTACTCACAAGATAGTTGATCACATCTTTAGGGCAAATTCCTGAGGGATGTGGGAATACACAAGAGAGAGAGGATATGGTTGTCCCGATGGTTGTCTCGATGGTTGTCCCGATGGTTGTCCTGATGGTTGTGGTTGTCCCGATCGTTGTCCCGATGATTGTCCCGATGGTTGTCCTGATGGTTGTGCTTGTCCCGATCGTTGTCCCGATGACTGTCCCGATGATTGTCCCGATGGTTGTCCCGATGGTTGTTCCGATGGTTGTCCCGATGGTTGTCCCGATGGTTGTGAGCGATGCCGGATCCTCACGCCCCCCGCCGGAGGAGGAGGAGGAGGAGGAGCAGGACAAGGAGGAAAGGAGAGAAGAGAGAACGGAAGGAGGGGCGGGAACGGCGCTTGCACGCCCACCCACCGTCTTTTCCCCGCCGCGGCTCTAAAGAGACGAGTTCGTGTGCTCGTCATCTTCTGGCATACGCCCGTCCCTGATGGCACGGATGGGGCGCAATGCTGCCAGCTGGGCTCCTGGCAGAAATACATCAGGGGCCAAGTGTCCAAGCATGGTGCCGATACGCCTCCTCACGGATACATCGCCCGTGCGTGCGAGGGGCGCCAATACCGGACAGCGCGCGCGGGTAGAAATTTTGAAAAGTCGTGCAGGTGTTTTTCGAGGACCTACGGTGCGATTCGTGTGATTTTATGATGCGCGGTGCTAAAATTCTTAAGAAGCCCAATGGTTTTTGGAGATTTCGGCGTGCGCGCGCGAAGAAAAAACGAATGTGTCCCGCATGGTATTATTTGACAGGGATGATGGCCCTGGCAGGTGCGCAACCGTTGTCGCAGAAGTTCGAAAAAGTTGCTCGCAAAAGCCCGTTTGACAGAAATGTTTAAAAAGTGTTGGGTTTCCTACGAATCCGCAAGAGCGCGCGGGATGAGATTTTGACATTTTTTTGTTGAAAAACCATTGGTTTTTTGATGTTTTTATGTTAAAATCGCTCCGAACACTAAGCTTTTGGAAGGATTTCGTCTTGCGCGCGCGAATGTCCACTTTACCTTATTTTTTGCAAGGGATTCTTGAAATTTGATTATATTAGAACAAGAAATGTCATTTTCTATTGTTTTTTGCAAGGGAAAGCGGATTACAACAAAACAACCGGATCCTGTACACACCCTCTTTTCTGAGGCTTCCTCACGAAAGTGATGAACATGTAGCTGCGGCCTAGGCGGCGCAGGGGGGGCGCGCACCAGGGGGCCCAACAATAATTATTTTTTAGAATAAATAATGTTCGAGTGCAGCGGCAACGGCTTCCGGAAATCCATCCGACCGATAAACCGATAAACCGATAAAAACTAATCGGTTGAACGGTTTGCAAACCGATCAACCGAAAAACCTATATAATTTGATCGGTTTATCGGTGGATCGGTCGCTCAACCGAAAAACCGATAAACTTCGTATGCGAACATAGAGGCGATTGCTGGCGCGCCCCCCTCTCTTCGTCGGTTTATCGGTTGATCGGTTTATCGGTTTATCGGTTGACTGGCTGGTCTGAGACCGCTGGGGGGGAACCTGTGGAGGCGATCCTTGTGCCGCATATCGGTTTATCGGTTTATCGGGTTATCGATTGGTTGTCAGTTCCCCGCCACGACGACGACGGCGACGGCGACGGCGACAGTGGCCGGATCGCCATGGGGCAGGGCACCTCCGAAGTCAGAGAGAGGTGCGAGGGCGTCTCAGGCGCAAGTGGCCTGAACACCGCATCTCGGGGAATATCGGGGGTCCGACTACGTGAAGGCAGGGCGCATCCCAGGTCAACGCTGCGAGTTTTTTGTGTAGGCGGAACTGGCCAGGACAATTTGGAGCAGGGAAGAATATCAGAGGTCAGCGTTGCGAGGATGTCTCAGGATGAGGACGAGGAAGGTCATGCTGATGATAATGATGGCGATGGCGGCAGCCGCGCGGGAGGCGAAATCTGGCGGGGCAAATTTCGGCGGGAAGCAAGTGCGAGGATGGCTCAGGCGATGGTGGCCAGATTACTTCAACTCAAAGAATATCGGATCCCAGAATGCTGCGGATGCTTTAAGCGGGATGCGCCGGTGTGGTGAAGATGTCCCAGGCGAGAGCGCTAATAATCACTTGTCGTGGCGCGTTGGAGCCCAGACTTCCGAGGATGTCTCACGAGGAACGGGCCTCCTCCTCCTCCTCCTCCTCCTCCTCTGCGTCGTTGTCGTCGTCTTCCTCCTCCTCCTCCGTGTCCTCCTCCACCTCCTCCTCTTTTCAGAGTCAAGGGCGCGCGATTGCGGTAAGCCGCCGTGAGGCGCTCTAATTGGACGGATTGCCACGGTGAGGCAAGGATATGAAGGGGTAGCCAGGAGTCGGAGGACACCCCAGCGTCCTCATCCCATTCGTCCCCTCAATGATGCGCTGTCCCTTCTCGGGACTGGGGGGGCAAGGAAGACCTTCGTAGTGGGTCTGATTTGCCGGGCCATCGAACATTCATTTGCGTGGCAATCGAATCGGTCACCCAGGATGCCGGTTCTGCCTCGACGAAGCCTCATGGACGATGTTGGGGTTCTCCCCCCCTAATCTCATGGTGGGGCTCGCCAGCCACCGGCGCTTGATACCCGGTCCCCCCTTGGGCGTTGGTACCCATAAGCCACTCGAATTCTGACAAGCTCCTCCTCCTCCTCCTCCTCCTCCTCCTCCTCCTCCTCCTCCTCCTCTTCCTCCTCTCCTCTGCCGGCCGAACCGGGCCGAACCGCAGGCGGGCCAGCCAAAACGGGGACGAGGACGAGGATGAGGAGGAGGACGACGTCGACGACGACGGCGACGACGACGACGACGGCGACGGCGACGGCGACGGCGACGGACGACGGACGACGACGACGACGACGACGACGACGACGACGACGACGACGACGACGACGACGACGACGCCGCCGCCGCCGCCGCCGCCGCCGCCGCCGCCGCTCTCGTCGCCGTCTTCGCCGCCGTCGTCATCGTCGCCGTCGTGGCGCACCCCTCGACTTCGAATCCGTCCAAAACGGGTCCTCGGACCTCTCCCAGGGTCAAAAGGAACCAGTTTCTGTCGCCGCGTCCGGCCGCGGCGACGCGGGGGGCCCCCGAAGGCCAGAAAGCCTCGGTGCTCGCGGGGTCGTGGGGCGCACCACGACGACGACGACGACGACGACGACGACGACGGCGGCAGCGGCGGCGGCGGCGGTGGCGACGGCGTCGTTGCCGTCGTCGTCGACGTGCACCCCCCGACCCAAATCAGTTCCGAACGGGTCCCCGGACTCGTCCCAGGATCAAAACGCACCAGCCTCTGTCGCCGCGTCCGGCCGTGGCGACGAGGGGGGCCCCGAAGGCCACAAAGCCTCGGTGCTCGAGGGGTCGGGGGGTGCACCACGACGACGACGACGACGACGACGACGACGGCGATGACGACGACGACGACGACGACGGCGGCGGCGGCGGCGGCGGCGGCGGCGGCGGCGGCGACGGCGTCGTCGCCGTCGTCGTCGTGCGCCCACCCGACCCAGAATCCGTCCCAATCGGGCCCCAGGACTCTTCTCAAGGTCAAAAAGCACCAGCCTCTGTCACCGCGTCCGGCCGCGGCGACGAGGGGGGCCCAGGAAGGCCAGAAAGCCTCGGTGCTCGAAGGGTCGGGGGTGTGTACCACGACGACGACGACGACGACGACGACGACGACGACGACGACGACGACGACGACGACGACGACGGCGGCGGCGGCGGCGGTGGCGGCGGCGGCGGCGGCGGCGACGGCGGCGGCGGCGGCTGCGACGGCGTCGTCGCCGTCGTCGTCGTCGTGCACCCCCCGACCCAAGATCCGTCCCGAACAAGGCTCCGGACCCTTCCCAGGGTCAAAAGGCACCAGCTTCTGTCGCCGCGTCCGGCCGCGGCGACGAGGGGGGCCCCCAAAGGCTACAAAGCCTCGGTGCTCGAGGGGTCGGGGGGTGCACCACGCTGCGTCGTCGTGCACCCCCCGACCCAGAAACGTCCAAAAAGGGTCCCCGGATTTTTCCCAGAGTCAAAAGACACCCGTCTCTGTCGCCGCGTCCGGCCGCGGCGACGGGGGCTCCCGAAGGCCAGGAAGCCTTGGTGCTCGAGGGGTCGGGGGGTGCACCACGACGACGATGACGATGGCGACGACGATGGCGATGGGGACAGTGCTGATGATGACGACTACGGTTTCTGGCTTCGCTGCTAAAGCGGCGATGATCTGGAGCACGCGCTTGTACTCCTGCTCCTTCTGTGGGCAGGCGTAGCGCTCTACCAACACGGCCCAACTCACGCTCGGCAAGAGTTGCTTGCGGCCGTCGTTTCGAACCGCCACCGTACCCCGAGGCACGATGTAGTTCTCAGTATTCAGTCCCATGAAGTCTCCATGTAGTCCTCAGTGCTCATGCTCAAGGATTCCCAGAGGGCTCGGACCCCATATCCTCGAATCTCCCAGGCGAGTCTCCGCTGCGGGTGCAACAAGGGGAAAAACGTGGGACCCGAAGTGACATTGGGAACTCTCGGCGCCAAACAGCTCCCATGAGGTTTCGCGGAGCCCCCAACACGTCCCCAGAGATTGCCCAAAAGGGGCTCGGGCAGCTCCAGGAGGTGCCCCAAGAAGCGCTCAAGTGGCCCCAAGAATGCGCCCTTGTGGATTGTGACCCAAACCCAGGCACTGCGGCGGCATGTGCCGAAGGCTGTAAATACTTGCGGATCGCGCAACTTGAATTCTCCATGAAGAAGAACTTACCCGCCATTGCGCGTCTTGGCATTTTGAGGCGTGCTCGAATGCCTTGTGCTGTCTGGATGAGCTTATGTGATCTTCCAAGAACCCCCCCTCTCTATCAGCGTCCCGGCGCGTGCACGGCCTCCCTTTCTCCGAGGCTCTGTCCCCATGACGGCCCCGGGGGCCCCCCCAGGGAACCTCAATGCCCGATCAGGAAAACAGCATGCACGCTCCGAAGATTTCAGCCATTGCAACTTATTCGGGTTTCCCGCGGCTCAATACGCGCCAAGAGGGCTCCAACATGGCACTGCGACGGTTGAACATGGCAGCGAACATGCTGAACATGCAAAGAAGGCCTTGGGACAGCCCGAGTAAATCCCACCAGCTCTTTAGGGCGTGAGTGGTCTAACGAGCTCGTTCTGCTAAACCCTCTCCTTCCCCTTCGGGGAGGGGGCTTCCCCTCCCCCTACCCCCTACCCTGGACCTGGAGGGAGGGTTTCGCGAGGAATTGGAGCGCCCAAGATGGCCCAATATGGCTGCAAGAGGGCCTCCAAGAGCCCCAGATGGTCTCCAATATCTTGCAAGATAGCCCAAGATGGTTCAAGATAGCTTTCAACATGCATCCAAGAGCTCTCGAGACCGCCCCAGGACGGCTCCAAGTGCCTGTCGAGCCCTCCAAGGAACCCATCAAGAGGCCAAAATCTTTGAAATCCCTTGTGTTTTTTTCACAGTTTTCTGCATCATCGCCTTTTCGCGTTCGATGGGCCCCTGAGGCCTCAAGATGGCTCCATGATGGCCCAAGAGGGCCCCAAGAGGGGCCCAGGCGGGCCCCAATACCGCCCCAAGAGCGCTCAAGACCGCCCCAAGAGCGGCCCAAGAGGGCCCCAAGAGGCACATTTTCGGGTCCCGACGGGGGGGGGGTGACTTCAGGACCCCCCTCCTTATATGATCGATTGCCCCAAGAAGGCCTTCAACGCATCAAATATGGCCTCAAGAGGGCCCCAAGAGCGCCCAAAGAGGGCCCCAAGAGAGCACCAGGAGGGCCCCAGAGGCCTCCAGGATAGCCCAAAGAGGGCACCCAAGGCTTCCAAGAGGGCCCCAAGAGCGCCCCAAGAGCCCAAGAGGGACCCCAAGAGCGCATCATGAGGGCTCCAGAGGCTTGCAACATGGGCCTCAGAGTGCCCCGCGATGGCCCCAAGAGGCTTCCAATACGCGACGCTCTCAGAGCGAAGGATGTTGGTGGTTGACGTCGTCGTCGTCGTCGTCGTCGTCGTCGTCGTCGTCGTCGTCGTGGTCGTGGTCGTCGTCGTATTGCTCGTCATCGTCGTCGTGCCTTTCTTCGCCACCTATATATTTGCATACGCATGCTACTTGTTATCCTCCTCCTCCGGCTCCCCCTCCTCCTCATCCTCCTCCCCCTCCTGCTCATCATTGCCCGCCTTCCTCCCTTTTGCTCCTTCCACCCTCCTTTTCCGCATGCCTCCTCTTCTCTCAACTCCGATTGCTCCACCTCAACAGCGGATGTGGATCACTGCTGGGCCAGATGATGCTACACATCCCTGATCGGGTCAACTCGCCTGGCGACTGTTTTTGGATGGGCTGGTGGGGATACGCGAAGCGAGAACAATTTTGGAGAGAGTGCATCACGGGCACAAGAGGGCCTCAAGCTGGCCGTCAAGGACCTCCGAGAGCCTAAGATGGTTTTCACAGGGCACGTGGACGGCCGAAGGTGGCTTCTTCACGTCTCCCAACGACGCCCCCAAAGACGGCAAACACGGCCCCAAGACGCCTTATAATCCTCCGACTTTTCAGCATCATCCTCACCACCGCCCACATCACCACCACCACCGCCATCATCACCTTCTTACTAAGCATAATCATCATCTTCATCAACACCATCATCTCATCATCATCATCATCATCATCATCATCATCATCATCATCATCATCATCATCATCATCATCATCATCATCATCATCATCATCATCATCATCATCATCATCATCATCATCATCATCATCATCATCATCATCATCATCATCATCATCATCATCATCATCATCATCATCATCATCATCATCATCATCATCATCATCATCATCATCATCATCATCATCATCATCATCATCATCATCATCATCATCGCCATCCTGATTATAATCCGAGGAGGAGGAGGAGGAGGGAGGAGGAGGAGGAGGAGGCGGAGGCGGAGGAGGACTAGGAGGAAGAGGAAGGGGAGGCGGAGGAGGACTAGGAGGAAGAGGGGGAGGGAGGACTAGGAGAACCATGGGCGTCGGGGCCAGTGAGGGAGGGAGGGAGGAGAGGGAGGAGAGGGAGGAGAGGGAGGGAGGGAGGGAGGATCGGAACGGAGGAGGGGGGAGGAGGAAGAGGGAGGAGGAGGAGGAGGAGGAGGAGGAGGAGGAGGCGGAGGCGGAGGAGGACTAGGAGGAAGAGGAAGGGGAGGACTAGGAGGAAGAGGAGAGAGAATTTCGAAGGATTACCCATTGGACAACCACGACAACGCCGGGCCGATAAACCGATCAACCAATAAACCGATAAACCGAAACATCCGATATACCGATAAACTGATAAACCGATAAACTATTTCGGATAAACCGATAAACTGATAAACCGATAAACCGATAAACCGATAAACTGATAAACCGATAAACTGATAAACTGTGCTGAGATTCGGGCACGCATGCGATGAGTCGGTTTAGTGGTTGATCGGTTTATCGGCAGATCGACCAATAAACCGATATAATCATATCGGTTTATCGGTCGATCTGCCGATAAACCGATCAACCGAAATAGTTTATCGGTTTATCGGTTTATCGGTTTTATGTTCGTGTCCTGCGGCTGCAATCTAATGTTCAACAACAACAACAACAGTGAAGTCATACACCAGGAGGTGCATAGGACACTGACATCACATGCACGCGAGCCCTCCAAATGTAGCCTCGTTCGAGGTCAGATGGAAGCTCGATACTTTCCAAATTGGAGCACTGATTGGGCGGAGCGGGGGAGGAGAGAGGAGGGAGGGGGGGAAAGAAGGAGACGAGGGGCAACTACACGACATTCTGCAAGTCGGCATTGTGCACAACTCACCTCCAGGCGGTGGCTGATTTGATCAACCACTCAAGGGTTGCTGCGCTGCCTGTCAGAGAGGCACACACACAAGGATGAGAGGAATTTGGTTACGTTTGATTGTTTCTCTATGTCCTCAGCCTGGATTTTGGTGTTACTGGAACGCCTCTGTCGCCCCTCATCCTCCTCCCTCCTTCCTCTCCTCACTTGCATTTACAGTCATCGGCACTCAGACTCGCTCACACTCAGACTCACTCACACTCAGACTCACGCGCACTCAGACTCAACAGGATGGCTCACTCATACTCACAAGCACTCATACCCAGATAAGCCCAAGCTCAGGTGCATTCGCACTCAGTTTCACTTCTTCCACTCAGACTCATACGCACCCGAAGTCACTCACACTCAGACTCACTCACACCTACCACTCACACTCAGAACATTCAGGCTCGCCTCGCACTTGACTTGTGAGGACGTCTCGACCGAGGCGCTGGATTCGATGCAGCCGCCAGGGGTTATTCCAGGGACCCGTTCGCGCCCAGACTGCGGGGATACCTCAAGCGGTTTGCCTGGCTGGTGGCTTGGACTTCGGTGCCTTCAGATGAGATCGTGGGGATGTCTCGAGCGAGGCGCTGGCTCCAGCACCCGAAGGGGGGGGGGGGCGCAGGGGGGATGCCGCGGCGCCCGCTCGTGCCCAGTGCCTCCAGCGCTTCTCTCGGTGCTTTCAGGGCCAGTTGTGGGGCTGCTTCGAGCGAGGCGCTGGTCGCAACACTGGGTCGCAACACGAGGCGCTGCTTCGAGCTGGTCGTTGGGGGGGCAACCGCCGGGGGCTGCGTCACGGGCCCGCGGGCGCCCAGACCGTGGGGATATCTCAGGCGGTCTGCCTGGCTGCAGGCCCGTGGTGTCGGGCAGCGCGTCGGCCCTGGTGAATCCTGCGCTTGCCACGGCGGGCCCAGGCTCAGCCGGAGAGGGAGGAGGAGAGAAGGACGACCGAGGAGGGAGGGACGAGGAGAGAAGGAGTCGTCCCCTCCGCATTCGCCTCCTCATTCGACATCTCTGTCCTCGTCCTCCTACTCCTCCTCCCACTCCGACATCCCACTGCTCCCGCTTTGCTCCTCCTCGGCCATCTGAGGATGTCCCGTGGGAGACTCCTGGGCGCCTCTTGGAGGCGTCTTGAAAGTTCTCTTGGCGCCTCTTTTGGTTTTGGGGTCTCCTGGGGGCATCTTAGGGGCCTCTCAGGGCTCTCGGGGACCTCTCGGGGGCCTCTTGGGAGCTCTTGGGGAATTGGGTGGCCTCTTGGGAATTTCGTGGGCACCTCTTGGGGGTTCGCCAGAGCCTCGAGAAGGCACAAATCAATGACCCCCCGTTGGCTTTTTGAAGGTTTTGGCCTCTCGAGGGCTTCCTGGGAGCCCTCTTGGGCGCTCGTGACTTGAGCCGTCGGAAGGCCATCTTGGAACACTTTTGCCCGTCTCGGGAGCGTCTTGAACCATCGTGAGACCCTGCCAGGGCGGTTTTGGAAGCCCGGGAGGGCGTGACCGCGGATTTGCCGAAGAAGTTCAGTCAGGTGCAGGTTGGAGCCCTGAGTGGGGGACATGCGTGATATTGTTAGATATGCATCTATCATGCGCGCGCCCCTGCATAGGATACGTTCTCTACTCTGTACCCTAGACGCTATACTCTCAACTCTTCAACCTCTACTCCCTGCTACGTACTGAAAAATATCTGCTCTCTACTCTCTGCTTGTACCAACATATGTGTCCGTCTTCGTCTCTTGTGTATGTGTTCGTACCCACCTTCGGTTGCTCGTCCCCTCATAGTTTGATGGAAATTGTGGGATGCATGGCGGTGTAGAGATCAACGCCCATGAAGTCCTTTTGTAATCCGATTCGAATGCAGCACCAGTCCCGTGGGCCTTGGCCCTGTCTCACTCCTGGTGAGAATCCCAATGGGGGTGCTGTTTAATCCAACAGGCGTCTGGATCTCGGAACTGTTCCGTCCGTGTCTGGATTCCTTTCGACTCAAATGAAAATAACGCACGAATGCCTCGGAACCGGGTCCTCTCCTCTCCTTATTGAACAGGGACCGCCCGGCCCGGCAGTCCTATAGGCCCGATGTGTTAAAACAAAGCAGTCCCAGCCAGAAATGTTCTAAGAGCATTTCGTGGAAACCACAAAAGGTTATTAGAACATTGTTTGGTAGGCCTATAGGCACGCCAGGACGCTTCGACACTGCTTGACCTTAGTGGGGTTTTGGGTTCTGGGGTTTTACCCATCGGGGACGGCGGAGGCCCTCCAGCCTCTCCAGATCTCGGAGGCCCCTGGAGGTCCGCGAGGGAGTCCAGAGGCCTTCGGCGACCCGAGGGCGCTCCCAGACCGTCCCACACCCCACAGCCCCTGGCATTTGTAGAGCAACAGAAGATTGAATGAACAAAACTTTCGGAGGTCCGCGGATCTCTTGGAACGGCGCTGGACCCCCTCCCCCGACGCGTGGAGCGCGCCAGGGGCGGAGCCATGTGCGCCGCTAGGGGGCTCCTGCGCCGATCCGAGAAGATCCGCGCGGACCTCCGAGACATGCATGCTTGTGCACTTCTTTGCTCTTCGACTACGGACCTCGGGCCTAGAACCTCGAGGGCATACTTCGATGTGGGCAGCTGTGGCCCGGCCGTGGCGCCAAGGCCCTCCCGGCAGCCTGCAGGAGATCGCTGTGCGCCTGTTCGACGCCGTCCACACGCGAGTACAGGCCGTCGATCGCCTGGAAATGGTGCTTGATCTGGTCCGCGACCTACGGGGCAACGGCTGCTGCTGGGTACGGAAAGATTGGGCACGGTGACCGACAGCACTTCCTGCCCATTTTGAGTAGGTAGGGCTCGGTGACGGCGTCGCTGCGGACGTTGTCAATTTGAGGCAGGCCGCCTGCCCAACAGCGACCGCTGTCGGTTTGGGGTACCGTCTGTTCGTGAGCGTCGTACCCATTCTTTCCGTACCCCCTTTGGGCGCCCAACGCTGCGCTCCTCCCCGCCCTCTTCTGTGCTCTCTGCGTCGCCCACGGGGGGACCCGAATTAAACCAAGGCTGCCAAATCTTTACGGCAACGCGGGCCTCTGCCGGGCCGGGCCTCGGGGCCGTCAGGAGATCGTTCCGGGCGGGAGACCGCTCGAGGCGCCGGCCCTGCATCTGCAGGTGAGGCCCGCGTCTTCTGAGAAGCACGGGGCGCTTCCAAGAAGCCTTCCCCCGACCCCCCCCCCCTCCCCGTCCACCCCCCGACCTCTACCCAATGCCCCGGTCCCTAAGCAGCCTCCCCCCGACCCCTTCCGCCGACCCCTAACCCCCTATCGCCCTTCCCCCTACCCCTACCCCCCGTACCCCCCGAGCGAAGAAGCAAACAGCGGGGGCGGGGGGGAGGGGGGCACACCACTCTTTCACCAGCCCGAGTGGGCCGCCCTGCAACAGAGAAACCCAAGACCCAGAAATCTGACGTCATTCCCTGGTGCGCACCGTGGCTACCCAGAGGCCTGGACCCCACAAAAATACACAAATCCCAGGATCCCCAATGTTATCCTATATTTTCTGGGTTTTCGTCTTCCCCCAAAACTTCCCATAGTTCCCTATACTTTCCTGGGAATAGACGAGAAATTGTATATGTGTGTCTTGTCTCCTCCTGACCCTTTGTCCCGAGCGCCAACTTTTCATCCTGAGCCGATTTGAGACGGTCCCGGGACCGTAAGAGCCCCCAACAGCCGAACACCGTCAATTATCTGCCGTTTGGATTCCTTCACGACGCGAGGATGCCAGGGGAGAGTTGCAGGGGAGGGGCGGTTCGATTTCCCCTGCCTGGTTCCTTTCGCGGCCTGGTGTTACGGCGCCCCGACGGTGCGTTTCTTGGGGGAAGACCTGCGTTCCGAACGCGGTGTCCAAGAAGGGGACCCGCTCGGCCCGTTGTTTTTCGCGTTCGCTTTGCAGCTGCGCGGAACAGCCGCGCGCCGAACCAACCGACCCAGCCGACGGCTCCGTCGACCCAGCTTCCTTTTTCCTGGACGACGGCTGTCTGGCAGGAAACGCACCCGCTGTCGCCCGCCTTTGCGCCGCCAGGTGGGGCGTTTGGCCGCGGCGGGCCTGGACCTCAGCACCAGCCCTGCCAAGTGAGAGGTGGTGCTCCCCAGCGGTGCCGACAGCAGCGTGGACATGGTCGCGTTTCCGCAAAGCTATCGCCTCCGGGAAGACAACAGTTTCGAACTCTTGATGGGCCTTGTGTGGGGACGCGAGAAACACACCCTGGACAGGGTGGCCAAGGCTGCCTATTTGCTGGAAGCTCTCGGGGCCCTGGATAACGGTCGAGTGCCATGCACCTGCTTCGTCTGCGTGCCTCCTTCTGCAAGCTGGGCTACTCCGTGCGCGCGACCCCACCGAAGACGCACAATGGCGCCGTGCAAGCCATGGGTTCCGCTGTCCGTGCCTGCCTGGAGCAATTCAGCGGGCATTCCCCTTCAGGAGATTCTTGGGAGCAAACGCAGCTCAAACTCAATCGAAGCGGGCTCAGGTTCCGCTCCTCCGAAAAGCATGTCGCGGCCGCCTGTTCGGCCTCACGCGCCCACGGCGCCGAACTCTGCCGACACCTCTACGCAGCCTACGACGACGCATTCTTGCCAGAGGACCGGATCGAATACGACCCCGCCCAGCACGGAGACCAGCGGCTCCCTTCCGGAAGAAATTGACGTCGGCGTCCGCGACGAACTCTGGCAAGCGCTTCGCCAGTCACGAGGACCCACTTCACCTTGGTGGCGGTCCCAGGCGCCGATGCCCTCCTGCAGGCGCCCTCGTGCCAGACCAGTGCCACCGACTTCCCGCACAGCCTGGTGCAGATGGCGCTGCAACGCCGCCTTCGACATCCAGCTGCTCAACGAGAAGGCCTTAAGCCTGGCGTGCGGAGAGGTGATGGACGCGTTCGCAAGCCACGCGCTCACCAGCAAGTGCCGCGGCGACCGAAAAAACACAATTGCATCCTGAATCAAGCCTGGCACGAAACGCTGGCAGCCGACTGCGCCGGGGCAGAACTCGAGCGCCCAGGTTTGCTGCCGCCGCGCGCGCCCGGCGAGGGCCCCCCAGCCCGGGAAGCCAGCGGCAATAGCGACGGGGGGCGCCCCGCGGACGTCTTCGTTCCGCGGTGGCGACGCGACACGCCGGCGGCGTGGGACTTCGCCGTGAAATGGGATCTCCGCGTGGACCTGCTCGCGACTTCGGCCGCGGAGGGCGGCGGCGACGCGGCGGTGACCCACGAAGAGCAGAAGCGCCAGCACCTGGACACAATTCGCAGATGCTCAGAGGCCGGCCTGACGTTCGTACCGATGGCATGCGGGTCCCACGGCGGCGGCGGGGGCCGCGAGGCGTCACGCGCCTTCGCAGTGCTCGCCAAGCGCGCGGCAGGCGCTACCGGGGACGACGCCGCGCTGGCGGCCGACCAGCTTGCCCAGCGATTTCCAATCTCCCTGAGCAGGGAAACTGCGCGGGCAATGCTGCGGCCTCCAGCCGCGAGCGGGCGCGACGACCGCGCGCCTGGCTGCGGCCACGGCAGCCGCCACGGCGGATGCCATGTGAGCTGCCTCTGCACTTCCCTGGTGCAGCCCCTCCTCCGCCACCTACCCGCCCCCGCCCCCGCCCCCACCGACGACCCCGCCCGCCCCGCCTGACGCCCGGCGGGCCCTGGTGTGACGGCCCCTGGACCCGCGGACCCACGACGACCCCGACGACCCCCGACGACCCCCGACGCCTCCCCGACTGCCGCCGACGCCCCTCGCCCTCCACCCTCGCCCCCCGCCCGCCCCCACGTGGGCGTTTGCCTGCTGTTCCTTTGCCTTCTCCCTCTCCTCTTGTATGTTGACGCCTGAGGGAGCAAGTTTTACGGACGCTTGCGTTGGGAACATTCGAGGGTGCGTTTCTAACCGGAGGTTCCGCCCTCCCCCGACATTCGGCCCCGTCCGGACTTCGATCAGAACCAGGGGGGCACCCCTCCCCTCTACCCCCCTCACGCCTCCCGACCCCCCCCCCCGGCGCCGGCGCCGGCGCCCGCGCTGTCGGCCGCCAGCAGCGCCGACGGCAGAGTTGCAGCGACGATGACCAGAGAGGGCCCAAGGGGAAGGGTGAGTGGGGGGGGTCCAACCCCCCCCCTGCGCCGGCGCCGCCGCTGGCGGCGGCCAGCATCACGGCAAGGACGCAGCGACGATTACCAGAGAGAACCCAGAGGCCGCAAAGGAAACACGCAAATCGCCATATCGAGCCCTCGCCCCCCAGAAGCCACCGAGAGGCCCTGAGGTCCTCAGACGCCCCCGAGACCCTTTCTGACGAGACCTCAAGAAGCATCATCCATTAGAACTCTGACCCACAGCCAAAACACGGTGGCAGGAAAAGCCGAAGGCCACACCACCACCACCACCACAAACCACACCACCACCACCACCATGACCGCCACCATCACCACACCACAACCACCAGAACCCACCACCACCACAACCACCACCATCACCACAAACCACAAACCACAACACCACCACCACCACCACCAAAAACGCCACCACCACCACCACCACCACAACCCACCACAACCCACCAAAACCACCACCACCACCACCACCACAAACAACCACGCAATTACCACCACCATCACCACCACCACCACAACCACAACCATCACCACAATCCACCACCACCACCAAAAACCACCACACCACCACCACCACAACCACTCACCACCACCACCACCCACCACCCACCACCCACCACCACCACCACCAGCGCCGCTATCAGAAGCAGCACCACCACCACCAACACCACAGCCCACCACCACTACCACAAACCACCACGCCACCACCACCACTACCGCCACCACCTCTACCACCACCATCACAACCCACCACCACAACCACCAACCAACCACACAACCACCACCACCACAGCCACCACCACGACCACCACCATCACAACTCACCACCACCACCAACACCACCACAACAACAATCCACCACCACTACCACCACCACAATCTACCACACCACCACCACCGCCGCCACAACCACCACCAATACCAGCAGCACAACCCACCACCACCACCACAAACCACCACACCAACACCACCACCACCACCTCCACCTCCACCACCAGCACCACCTCCACAAACCACCAAAACCACCACCACCGCCACCACCACCACCACAAACCACCACACCACAACCACCACCATGAAGCACCACAACCACCACCACCACAACCCACCACCACCACCACAAACCACAACCACACCACCACAAAACCACCACCACCACCACCACCCAGCACCACAACCACCACCACCACCACCACTACCACAACCACCACCACCACCGCCACCACCGCCACCACCACCACCACCATCACAAACCACCACACCACCACCACCGCCACCAAAAACACCACCACAACAACCATCACAGCAAACCACCACCACCACCACAACCACCACCACCGCCACCACCACCACCGCAACCGCCCAGCACCACAACCACTACCACCACCACAACCACCAAGACAAACCACCACACCACCACCGCCGCCACCACCACCACATGAACCCCCACACCACAACTGCCACCACCACCCCCAGAAACCACGCACCACCCACCCACCACCACCCGCAACCTGCCACCACATCATCCAAAACAGCCACCACCACCACAGCCCACCACCACGCGTCCGAGCGGGCCCCCTTGACGCCCAAGAGGCGCCCAGGAGGCGCACAAAATGCCTTTCAAGAGGCCCCCCAGAACCCTCCGACGAGACCCCAAGAGGCATCCATCAGGACCCTGACCCAGAACACAAGGCACGGTGGCGGATCGTCGTCGTCATCGTCATCGTCGTCGCCGTCGTCCCTGTCTACGCTCCCGCCGCCGCGCCCGCCGCGCCGGCGCCAGCGATGGCCCAGAAAAGAGTCGTCAGTCCCGCCGCCGCCGCCCAACCGCCGAGGACGCAGCGCCGGCCAAGGAGAAGTGGGGGGAGGGGGGGGGGATTCGACCCCCTCCGTCACGGGAGGGGGGGAGTGGGTTCGAACCCCCCCCCCTCCATCCAGGGGGGTTGGGGGGGGGTCGCTGCCTTTCCCTCCCCCAAGCGGCCACAAAGGGGGCGCTCTTTCTGACGTCTGCCCGCCGTGTTTTCCCTCTTCCCCCTCCCTCCCCACCTCCTCCTCCTCCTCCTCCTCCTCCTCCTGCTCCTCCTCCTCCTCCTCCTCCTCCACTAACGCTGCTTAGCCTACCGCCCGCCCCATAACTCAGGGTGATAAGGGCGATTGTTGACACTGCTTTATGGCGCTGGAGCGCGCACTCAATCCAGCTGCCTTGGCTCTAGTTGCAGGTGCAGTGGCGGCAGGTGCCTACTCGGCGCTCGCAGCGCCAGCTGGTGGCCGAAGGTGCGCACGTGGGGGCGAGCCAGCGCAGCCTTATGAGTTGCACTTCGGCCGCAGGACTGGTGACTGGTCCTGGGGGAGGCCCCAGGGTCCAGGACCCGTTTCCTTCAGGACCCGTTTCCCCCATTTGAGGGCCCTCCGAACCACCCGCCCCTCCATTTTTCCCCATATCCTAAGATGGGATTCTTGTTATTACTTGGACGCCTCCTACTCCTCCTTCCTCCTCCTCTTTTCTCCTCCCCTCCTGTCGGACATACTCAGACTTGCTCATACACAGACTTACTCATACTCAGACTTACTCATACTCAGACCTACTCGTACTCAGACTTACTCACACTCAGACATACTCATATACAGACTTACTCATACACAGACTTACTCATACACAGTATTAGTCATACCCAGACGTACACATACACAGACTTACTCATACACAAACTTACTCATACTCAGCACCCCTAAGGGGAGCCGCCAGGGGTGGTTGCACGGGCTCGTTCGCGGCCATTTTGTGGGGATGTCTCAGGCGGTTTGCCTGTTTCTGTGCCCAACATCCTTCGCTTTCGGAGCAGATTTGGAGGATGTCTCGAGCGAGGCGCTCATTTCAGCACCCCTAAGGGGAGCCGCCAGGGGTGGTTGCACGGGCTCGGTCGCGGCCATTTTGTGGGGATGTCTCAGGCGGTTTGCCTGTTTCTGTGCCCAACATCCTTCGCTTTCGGAGCAGATTTGGAGGATGTCTCGAGCGAGGCGCTCATTTCAGCACCCCTAAGGGGAGCCGCCAGGGGTGGTTGCACGGGCTCGTTCGCGGCCATTTTGTGGGGATGTCTCAGGCGGTTTGCATGTTTCTGTGCCCAACATCCTTCGCTTTCGGAGCAGATTTGGAGGATGTCTCGAGCGAGGCGCTCATCTCAGCACCCCTAAGGGGAGCCGCCAGGGGTGGTTGCACGGGCTCGTTCGCGGCCATGTTGTGGGGATGTCTCAGGCGGTTTGCCTGTTTCTGTGCCCAACATGCTTCGTTTTCGGAGCAGATTTGGAGGATGTCTCGAGCGAGGCGCTCATTTTCACCCCCCAGGTGGGCCAGATTTTGAGGATGTCTCGATCGGTTTGCTTGTTTTGGTGGCCAGGCTCGTGGGCGCAGATTCTTCTCAGGATGCCACAGGAGGCTCCAACAGGCTCCAGGAGGCTCCAGGAGACCACATGAGGTCCCAGGAGGCATCAGGAGGCCACAGAAAGACTCAAGAGGCCACAGGATGTCCCAAGAGGCTCCAGGAGGCCCCAGGAAGCTCCAGAAGGCATCAGGAAACCACAGGAGGCCCCAGGAGGCAACAGGAAGCGCCAGGAGGCCTCGGAAGGCAACAGGAGGCCCCGAGAGGCCCCAGGAGCAGGAGGCCTCAGAAGGCAACAGGAGTGGCTCCAATCCCATGTGTTTCACGTATGCTCCTATAGATTGGGCCTCACCCGGAGCACGAATCCTTGATGCTATACGTATGTTTCTATAGATGTGGTCCCCCTTGGGGCCCCCCCCCCCCCCCCCCCCCCCCCGGTTTGGGTGGGGGGGGCGAAACGCGGCACAGGGGTTCCTTCTCCTGTGTACACAATCCTAAATGTTTACTCATGTTCCTATGTATTGGGCCTCTCCTGGGGCACGAGTCCTTGGTGTTTTACGCGTGTTCCTATAGATTGCCCTTCTCCTGTGGCTCTAATCCGCAATGTTTTATGTACGTCTGTTGCTAGAGATTGCGCCTCCCCTGGGGCACGAAACCTTCCTAGGAGGTCCCAGGAGGTCCCAAGAATGGGCTCCTGGAGACCCCAGGAAGCCCCCAGTAGGTTTACCCAACCCAAAGGAGGCCCCAGGAGGCCCCAGGCTCATGCACAGAGACGCGCTCGTACTACTGAGGATCATTCACACTCCAATTCATTCGCAGTTAGATTGATGTCCAGACCGTCACAACTGAAGCCCGTTAATATTCGAAAGCTCTTGCGCCTAGACATTCACGGCGGACAGGTCCATGCGAGTAGATGCACATATGGGGAGCTCCACGCAGTGAATAATTTGTGGATCGGCCGGCCTCTGAGTGGAGGTTTCGCCATGTTGTTAATAGTTCCCTCCTCCTTGTAGTGTGTGTGTGTGTGTGTATATATATATATATTTATTATCATACGCACCTCTCCGAGGGAGTAGAGCTCAGAGGCGATTAATGCGCACGCGTCCGCGATTTTTCTGGGCGTTTCGCTCGGGACATCCTCCAAATTCTGAAAATCGGTGGCACCCCTCACGCAGATCGCGACGTCAGGGTCCAAAAACACATGGGAAATTCAACATGTTAACATAAAACCTTCAAAAACACATGGTAATTTCACTAATTGTGACCCCGATTCTCAGTGAATGGCGGTTTCGCTTGAAAAATCCTTCCAAAATCGAGCCCCAGACCCCGCCTCGGAGCCTCCTGGGGGCCTCCTGGAACCTCCTGGGGCCTCCTGGGCCTTCTGAACCTTCTGGCACCCCAGACCCCGCCTCGGAGCCTCCTGGGGGTGTCATGAAACCTCCTGGGGCCTCCTGGGGCCTCCTGCGGCCTCCTGGAGCCTCTTGGGGCCTCCTGAAGCCTCCTGGGGTCTCCTGGGGCCTCCTGAGGCCGCCTAGGGCCTCCTGGGGCCTCCTGGGGCTTCAGAACTACATGCACACAGAGACACAAATCACGCCCAACACATCACACGCTAGACAAACATAACACACACACACACACACAACACCTACAACACACAAACAGCACGCACCACACGAAGCATACATCACAAACACACACACACACACAACACTCACAATCCTGGGGCCTCCTGGAGCCTCTTCTGGTATCCAAGTCGGGCCTCTTAAGGCTTCCTGGGGGCCCTGGTACACACATCGCAAGGTGTGGCAACCCCACTTGCGCTCGAGTGCGACTTCGATGTTGCATTTCACTCCTGCTTCAAACGCCCCTTCAGTGTTTTGTATGAGCCTGGGCACACACGGGCCACTTATATATATATTAATATATATATATATATATATATATATAATTATATTATATATATATCAGCCGGCCCCCTTGTGGGGCCACCAGGCTGTAGGCGCGGGATTCGCAGTTTCCTGTGCCAGTTGTAGCTTGTAGTTTACAGTGTTACAATTCTGCTTATTGCTGGTTACTGTAACTAACTGATTGACCGCGCGAGGGGGGGGGAGGCCCAAACCGGCATCTTAGCACCCCCTGGGCGCGTTGTCTGAATTGCTGGGCGGGCTCGAAATCAACACCTCTCACACAGATCGGCGGGGTCAGGGTCCAAAAACACAAGGGATTTGCCACATTTCTGAAATTCGGTGCCACCCCTCACGCAGATCCGCGGGGTCAGGGTCCAAAACCACAAGGGATTTGCCACATTTCTGAAATTCGGTGCCACCCCTCACGCAGATCCGCGGGGTCAGGGTCCAAAAACACAGGGGATTTGCCACATTTCTGAAATTCGGTGCCACCCCTCACGCAGATCCGCAGGGTCAGGGTCCAAAAACACAAGGGATTTGCCACAGTTCTGAAATTCGGTGCCACCCCTCACGCAGATCCGCGGGGTCAGGGTCCAAAAACATATGGGATTTGCCACATTTCTGAAATTCGGCGCCACCCCTTACGCAGATCCGCGGGGTCAGGGTCCAAAAAAACAGGGGATTTGCCACATTTCTGAAATTCGGTGCCACCCCTCACGCAGATCCGCGGGGTCAGGGTCCAAAAACACAGGGGATTTGCCACATGTCTGAAATTCGGTGCCACCCCTCACGCAGATCCGCGGGGTCAGGGTCAAAAAACACATGGGATTTGCCACATTTCTGAAATTCGGTGCCACCCCTCACGCAGATCCGCAGGGTCAGGGTCCAAAAACACAGTGGATTTGCGACATTTCTGAAATTCGGTGCCACCCCTCACGCAGATCCGCGGTGTCAGGGTCCAAAAACACATGGGGTTTGCCACATTTCTGAAATTCGGTGCCACCCCTCACGCACATCCATCGCAAGGCGTGGTAACCCAAACTGCGAGTACTCCCTCGGCCCTTTAATCCCAAGGTGTGGTAACCAAGTCGTAAACCATACACGTCTTACCAATCGCCCTGTGTGGTAACCCCTCTTGTGATCAGTTGGTTTTGCCGATTGCGAATCGGCCTCGCATGAAGTTCCGATACTGCTGCACGACAGCGCCAAAGCCTCATGACTTAGCTCTTCCATGGCCCATTCTCCGAGAGAGGGGGCAGGCGGCAGGGGGCGAAGCCCTTACGGATATATATATATATATATATATATATATGCGGTCGCTTTCGCGTGTGGACATAATTCGATCATCAGGAAGCTGAGCGACGGAGGATTTTGGCCACCTTCGGCATCCTGGAGGCAGTCCCGGAAGCGTCAAATATTAGGACGGTTGATGGACAAAATCCTGCACAGCCCGCGCGACAGCGCGACAGCCGTGCGGCTGCGAACTTCAACGCGCCACCCCCGCTGCCACCGATTCAATGTTGGTTGGCATCGCCAGCGGGCTGCAGGACTTCGGCTGGTCGACTGATCGACACATCGCGGCGCAGCCCGCCAATACTGGATTGGGGGCGCGGGGGGTAGGGTGTCGAAACCAAAACAATGTCCGCCACTGTGCCTCTGAGCACAAAGTGGGCGTGTCCTCATCCCATTTGCCTGATCCTCTGAGCCGCAACCCTCACTCCTGAAGAATCCTTACAGGGCCCGGACAGACCCCAAATTCTCAAATCTCCGGGGGCTTCCCGCGTGCCTTCTGGAGCTTCCCGCGTGCCCCCTGGGGCTTCCCGCGTGCCCGTGGGCTCCTCCACATCTTGTCGCGAGACTTTTTCGGGCCCAAGAGGGCCCCAGGACGGACCAAGAGAGGCTCGAGAGGCTCGCCAAGACAGTCCAAGAGTTCCCCGAGTCGCCGAAAGATCGCCCCAAACAGCGCAAGATGCCCCCAAGACGGCCCGAGGTCTCCAATACACCCAAAGAGGCCTCCCAAGAGGCCGCCCAAGAGGGCCCCAAGAGGTCCACATCATGGATCTTCCTCAGGTCTTTGACGGTTCTGGCGTTCTCGCTTCTTCGGCTTCCCGGCGCTCCCAGACGCTCCCAAGACCGCCGCCCCAACCCCCAACACTGCCCAAGAGGCTTCCAAGACGGCCTTAAAACGGCCTAAGAGGGCCCCAAGACGGTCCAAGAGGCACCCAAAACGGCCCAAGAGGCCACAAGACGGCCCCAAAAAGGGGCCCACGAGAGGGATCACGAATCGGAAATCCGAACCTTCTGCCCCAAGAGGCCTTCAGGAGGCAGCACTCCCGAGAAGCCCCCAAGAGGCACAAAAGAGGCCCCAAGAGGCCCCAAAACGGCCTCCAAGAGGCGCCCAAACTGCCTCCAAGAGGCTCCCGAGAGGCCTCCCACGAGATCCCAACAAGTATCCAGTAGGCTTCATAACACACAACCCAGGCACGGTGGATGGATGGGCCGAAGGCCATCAGATGAAATGTGCAGGGCTTTCTCCAGGAATCAACCGAAGGTCGGGGAGACGTAAGACTCGGGTTCGGGAACTCGGGTTGTCCTGACGGGGCCGTCAGGAAAATGGCGAGCCCCAGTCTGAAACTTGACGCGAACTCCCACTGAAAACATCCCACGAAAACTGCACTGCCCAAATACCCGACGGGCTCGTCACAAAAGCGTCCGCAGACCCGAGCTCTGGCGAACTCGAATACTACGCATCTCCGAAGGGGGGAGGAGAAGAGCAGCAGCAGAGGTCTCAGAGAGGCTATCGACATTCTATTCATGCCCCTGCCCACGAAAGAGGGAGCCAGGACGAGGATAAGGGCGAAGATAAATCGAGAATGTCTGACATCCGGCGGCTCTGGGGGATGCCGCGGCCTTCCCAGAGTGTTCCAGAACACCCTGAGATATCGCTCCAGAACGCTCGGGGACGGACTCATCCTTGCCCCGTCCGACACCTCATCGCCCGCACACATCGCAGCCTCCGAGCGAAAGTCTCGGGCGCAGCCTTGCAGAGCACACTGTCCGGCACGGAATGATCCTCGTCTCCAGGGGAAACCAGAAGGCACCGACACCGCTACAGTTAACCCGTATAGTAAGGATGCGCGATACGGATGCAAGGCTCTTGGACGCCCACCTCGAAGCTTTTCGAGTGGGGCGCGGCCAACTAAAGTGGCCAAGGATGGACCGATGAGGCAAGGATGCAAGGGTACCCTTCGGAAATTTGCCCATCCTTGCTATGCGGGTTGACTGTACTCCCCGGACGTCTCCCCGGGTGCGTCCTGACCAGGATTTCCAGGCGAATCAAGCGGTGGCGACGAGGGCCTCCCAGGATGCCCCCCAAAGGAGAAAACGAGGGACGGGTCGCGGTGTGGGTACCTTTTTTCCTCCCCTGAGACTGAGCCTCGTCCTGGCCCCGTCCAGCAGAGGCAGCGCCAGGAGCGGGCCTTCTGG
>CAUYUJ010016593.1:0-90000 GCA_963575745.1 Prorocentrum cordatum
CGCACGAGATAAGGTGTCACTGCGGCCCGTTGGTTGTTACTGCGGCCCGGTGGGTGTTAGTATGGCCAGGGGTCCTCCGGAGTATATTAATTATCGAGTACGGTGAAGGGGGGGTCCAAAAAAGGCTCCGCCCCCCCCCCCCCTTCACCGAAGAGCCTCTCGGAAGAGCCTCTGGTGCTCTCCGAAGAGCCTCTTGGAGCCGCCGAAGACCTTCTTGCAGCCGCCTAAGAGCCTCTTGGGCTCTCCGAAGAGCCTCGTGGGGCCTCCGAAAAGCTTCTTGGGGCATCCGAAGCGCTTCTTGGGCTCTCCGAAGAGCCTCTTGGGCTCTCCGGGTTACTACGACGACGACGACGACGACGACGACGACGACGACGACGACGACGACGACGACGACGACGACGACGACGACGACTACTACTACTACTACTACTACTACTACTACTAACTACTACTAACTACTAGTACAAGTATGACGCCGACTACTACTACTACTACTACTACTACTACTACTACTACTACTACTACTACTACGACTACGACTACTACGACTACGACTACGACTACGACTACGACTACGACTACGACTACGATTACGACTACGACTACGGCTACGGCTACGGCTACGGTTACGACGACGACGACGACGACTACTAGTAGTAGTAGTAGTAGTAGTACTACTACTACTACTACTACTACGACTACTACTACTACTACTACTACAACTACTACTACTACGTCTACTACGTCTACTACTACTACTACTTCTCGTCGTCCCTAGCGCCCTAGGGCTAGCACTCCCTAGCGCCAGTACTTCCTGGCACTCCCTCGGACTAGCACTCCCTAGGACTAGTATTCCCTAGGGCTGATACTCCGTAGTGCGAGTACTCCCTAGGACGAGTACTCCTTGGACGAGTACGCCATAGGGGTAGTAATTCCCAGGACTGGTACTCCCTGGGGCTAGCACTCCCTGCGGCTAGTACGCCGTAGGACTAGCACTCCCTATGAATGATATTACCTAACACCAACACTACAGCACCATAGTACTACAACACTACAGCACCACTACCACAATACCAATACCAAACTCCACAACACCGCTACCACAACACCACAACACCGCTACCACAATACCACAACCACAACACCACAACACCGCTACCACAACACCACTACCACAGCATCACTGCCATTGCCACAACACTACTACCTACTAACAACTCAACAACACTACCAACACCACACCACTAACACAACACTACCAACACCACACCACTAACACAGCACACCACTACCAACACCACACCACTAACACAGCATACAGCACAACCAGCCACTACCAACACCACACCACTAACACAACATTACCAACACCACACGACTAACACAGCACAGTGACCACCACACCACTAACACAGCAGTAGTACCACGTTGGTTCCAGGTGGGAGTTACTGTGGCCACTTTTGCCTGCGCGGGAGTGCATTCCCTTAGGGTTGCGAATCTCTCCAGATCTAACATGAGATACCTTTACATATTACTTTTCATTGAGCGGCCTGCGCGGGCCACAGTAACTCCCATCCCGCCGCGCGACGGGCCACACTAACACCCAACGGGCCACAGTAACAACCGGTCGCCCGCCGCCCAACCCCCCAACAGGCCCCCCCTTTGTCGCCACCGCTCGTACACCGTGTCCCCACTGAGGCCCCCGCCCCTCCCCCCGCCCTCCTTCCCCCATTGCCCTCCAGCAGTACAGTGCCCCCTCCGCCCCTACAATGTTATGTTTCGCGTCGCAGCCCCCGCCCCACCCACTCTCCCTCCCCCGCCCCGCCCTCCCGCCCCGCAGGCCCCGCCCCCGCACCCACCTCTGTCCCCATGGCCTTGCAGAAGCCCAGTGCTCCGCCGCCTTCCCAGCCCGCTACCAATTATTTTTCCGCGTCGTAGCCCCCCGCCCCATCCCCCTCACTGCCCCATCCCACCGCCCCCGCCCCCCGCCCCTCATGTCCCCACTGTCCTCGTAGCAGCCAGTGCCCCTACCCGCCTCGAGCCAATTTGCAATAAGTTTTCGCTCCTCGCAGTGCCTCCCCTCCCCATATCCCCCACCCTTTCCCCCAAGGCACCCCGCTGTCCCCGGCGTTCCCTAGGCAGCCCTGCGCCCACTCCGCCCCGACCACTTTCTTTTTCGCGTCGCATCCCTCCCACCCCCTCCCAATCCCTCACGCCCCTTCCCCGCAGGACCCCGCCCCCGCCTGGTGTCCCCATTGCCCCCCGGCAACACAGTGCCCCCATCTGCCCCCACCATTTTATTTCGCGTCGTAGCGACGCACCCTCACCTCTCCCCCCTCCGCAGGCCACCGTCCCCGCCCCCGTATCCCCACTGTCATCCAGCAGCCCAGTGCCGCTTCCGCCCCGGCCCTTTTTTATTTTCGCGTCGCAGCCCCCATTCCCCACGCCCCTCCCGTCGGTGGGCCACCGCTTCCACCGCCTATCCCCACTTTCGGCCACCGCCACCGCCCCCTCGTCCCCACCCCTCATCCCCCGCAGGCCACCGCCCCCGCCCCCGGTCCCCACTGCCCTCCAGCAGCCCAGTGCCCCCTCCGCCCCGACCCATTTATCCTCGGGTCGCAGCCCCCCCCTCCCCATCCCCTCCGCAGGAACCCCCCAGTCACCTTCCCCGACTGCCCCCAGCAGCCCAGTGCCCCCTCCGTCCCGGCCATTTTCCGTGGCACACCACTTTCAATCGTGTGGGGCAGTCTTGAGCCCATTTTGGAAGACATTCGAGGGCCTCGGAGGCCCTGCTGGAGCAGTCTTGGACCATCTTGGAAGCTATGACCGCTCACCCCCCCCGCCCAAAAAAATACAGGAGGGGAGCCCCTCCCCGAAGGATAGAGGAGGAGCCCCTCCCCTCTTTTTCCCTTTTTCTCCCATGGCTCCTCCTCCTCCTCCTCCTCCTCCTCCGCCTCCTCCTCCTCCTCCGCCTCCGCCTCCCCTCCTCCTCCTCCTCCTCCTCCTCCTCCATCCACCTCCTCTCCCCTCCTGCCTCCTCCTCCTTCTCCTCCTCCTCCTCTCCTCCTCCTCCCCTCCTCTTTCTTCTCCTCCTCCTCCTCCTCCTCCTCCTCCTCCTCCTTCCTCCTCCTCTCCTTCCTCCTCCTCCCCCCGCCCCCCCTTTGTTTGTGCAAGAGCCTACGCGTGCCACTTGTTTTGTCTGACAAAATGACAGCGGTTGTGCGACCTCTGGATCGGCTCTCTGGATTGTCTGGCCCCGAGGGCTTCTATGTCAAAATTGCAATGTCGGTCCTACGAGAGGTCTCTAAGAGATCCGAACGTCCTTGGAGGTGACTGCAAGCCCCAGTTTAGTGGCTGGGCTTGGGGACACTGGTGGGTCGTAGATCTTCAGTCGGGTGAGCGCTGGGCAGGCTGAGGGTGTTTGTTCTGGTCGGGTTTGGAGGCTGGGCTCGAGCGACTGTGGGGCGTCGAGGTGCTCCAAGTCGGAGTTGGAACGCGGAGGGCATGTTCGTTCTGCCCCTCCCCCCCCACGACGGGCTCCTAAGTGTTCGACGCTGATGGCCCGAAGCCTCGTCGATGCGGAGAGCGGCGTGAGGGCGCCACCTTGCCGAGTCGCCAGCGAGAGAGAGAGGCGGACTGAGAACCCCGTGTCCATCACTGGGTGTTGTGTCCACCCACCCACCCGAGCGACGTTCAGTTCAGCAGAGGTCCAGGGCCCCTCGTTCCATCTCCCCTCGCTGCCTCCACCCCTGCCTCCTCCCCCGCCCTCTGCCTCGCTCTGTCCATCGCGTGTTCTCGCTCTCTGCCTCGCCATGCCCACTGCGGTTTGCGGCTCGGGCCGGGTGCTCTCGGCGACTGTCATCGCGCTGCACGGCCAGCTGCGACTTCCCGGCCGCCGCGCGCGCCGCCCCGCGCGGAGTCGCGAGGCGCGGAGCTGCGTGCCTCAAAGCCCGGCGGCCCGGACGGGGCACGATGGCGGCCTTCCCAGAGGGGGCGCGCCTGATGCAAGGAGACTTCCTCGACGGGGTCGTGGAGTCGACGCTGCGCAGCATTGTCGGCCAGCTCAAGGTCCTGGGGCGTGCGCCCCGAAGCGCGCGGCCGATGATGTCTGAAGCCGGACAGGCGAAGAACAGGGCGGAAGAGGAAGAGCGGAGGAGGCGGAGGAGGCGGAGGCGGAGGACGAGGAGCGCAGGCGAAAGAGTGGGCAGCTTGGTTACACACACACACCACCAACAACAACAACAACAACAACGAAAAATGCCGGCCAGCGCAAGGCGGAGTACAGGAAGGAGCTCGGCAGGGCCCTGGAGACGGCGAGCTCGGAGGCCGCCGGCGCCGACCGCACCGACGCCCCCGCGGCCACGGTGCCCAGCCTGAACACGCCGGCGACTCATCCCGGCGAGGACCAGGCCCCGCGGGGCAGCGAGGGCATCCAGACACCCCCCCCTGAGTGGGGCGACCGGTTGTTACTGTGGCCCGTTGGGTGTTAGTGTGGCCCGTTGGGTGTTAGTGTGGCCCGTCGCGCGGCGGGATGGGAGTTACTGTGGCCCGCGCAGGCCGCTCAATGAAAAGTAATATGTAAAGGTATCTCATGTTAGATCTGGAGAGATTCGCAACCCCTAAGGGAATGCACTCCCGCGCAGGCAATAGTGGCCACAGTAACTCCCACCTGGAACCAACGTGGTAGTAGTGCTGTGTTAGTGGTGTGGTGGTCGCTGTGCTGTGTTAGTGGTGTGGTGTTGGTAATGTTGCGTTAGTGGTGTGGTGTTGGTAGTGGCTGGTTGTGCTGTATGCTGTGTTAGAAGTGTGGTGTTGGTAGTGGTGTGCTGTGTTAGTGGTGTGGTGTTGGTAGTGTTGTGTTAGTGTGGTGTTGGTAGTGTTGTTGAGTTGTTAGTGGGTAGTAGTGTTGTGGTAGTGGCAGTGGTGCTGTGGTAGTAGTGTTGTGGTAGCGGTGTTGTGGTGTTGTGGTTGTGGTATTGTGGTAGCGGTGTAGTGGTGTTGTGGTAGCGGTGTTGTGGTGTTGTGGTACTGGTATTGTGGTAGTAGTGACTATGGTGCTGTAGTGTTGGTGTTAGATAATACCGTTCATAAGGAGTACTAGTCCTACGGAGTACTAGCCGCAGGGACTGCTAGCCCCAGGGAGTACCAGTCCTAGGAATTACTACCCCTAGGGCGTACTCGTCCAAGGGAGTACTCGTCCTAGGGAGTACTCGCACTACGGAGTACCAGCCCTAGGGAATACTAGTCCTAGGGAGTGCTAGTCAGAGGGAGTGCCAGGTAGTACTGGCGCTAGGGAGTGCTAGCCCTAGGAAGTACTGGCGCTAGGGAGTGCTAGCCCTAGGGTGCTAGGGACGACGAGAAGTAGTAGTAGTAGTAGTAGTAGTAGTAGTAGTAGTAGTAGTAGTCGTCGTAGTAGTAGTAGTGGTGGTGGTGGTGGTGGTGATGGTAGTAGCAGTAGTAGTAGTAGTAATAGTAGTAGTAGTAGTAGTAGTAGTAGTAGTAGTAGTAGTAGTAGTAGTAGTAGTAGTAGTAGTAGTAGTAGTCGTAGTAGTAGTAGTAGTAGTAGTAGTAGTAGTAGTAGTAGTAGTAGTAGTAGTAGTAGTAGTAGTAGTAGTAGTATGTAGTAGTAGTAGTAGTAGTAGTAGTAGTAGTAGTAGTAGTAGTAGTAGTAGTAGTAGTAGTAGTAGTAGTAGTAGTAGTAGTAGTAGTCGTCGTAGTAGTAGTCGTCGTAGTATTTCGGGGAGCCCAAGAGGCTCTTCGGAGAGCCCAAGAAGCGCTTCGGATGCTCCAAGAAGCTCCTCGGAGGCCCCACGAGGCTCTTCGGAGAGCCCAAGCGGCTCTTAGGCGGCTGGAAGAAGGTCTTCGGCGGCTCCAAGAGGCTCTTCGGAGAGCACCAGAGGCTCTTCCGAGAGGCTCTTCGGTGAAGGGGGGGGGGGGGCGGAGCCTTTTTTGGACCCCCCCTTCACCGTACTCGATAATTAATATACTCCGGAGGACCCCTGGCCATACTAACACCCACCGGGCCGCAGTAACAACCAACGGGCCGCAGTGACACCTTATCTCCTCCCAAAGGGGGGGGGCGGTTCAACCCCCCGTCGCCATCGGCGGCCGAGCGCTGGAGCCGGCGCTCGCAGCGCGCCGACGGCGGGGACGCAGCAACGAGGACTAGAGGCAGCCAAAGAGGGGGGACTCAAACCCCCCCTTCCTGGCACTGGGGGGGGGATGCAAACCCTCCCCCCGGCGCCAGACGCCAGCGCTGGCGGCGGCCGCAGCGCCTTCGCCTTGCGCGGAGACTGCGGGGGACGCAGCGACGATTACCACCACTACATCACCACCACCAATACCACCACACACCGCCTCAACCCCCCACCACCCCCACCACCACCACCAACAACAACCACCACACAAAACACACCACCACCACAGCCACCACCACCTCAACCCACACCACCACCAACACACCCAACTCACCATCACCACCACCACCACAAACACCAACCACCACCACCACCAACACAATCTACCACACCACCACCACCACCGCCACAACCACCACCACTAGAAGCAGCACAACCCACCACCACCACAAACCACTACACCACCACCTCCACCACCACCACCGCCACCATCACCAGCACCACGTCCACAAACCACCGCCACCACCACAACCAACCACCACCACCACAAACCACCACCACACCACCACAACCACCACCACCACAACTCACCATCGCCACCACCACCACACAAACCCACCACCACCACCACCGCCACAATCTACCACACCATCACCAGCACCACAATCTACCACACACCCACCACCACCACCGCCATAACCACCACCACTACCAGCAGCACAACCCACCACTATCACCACCTCCAAACCACCAAACCACCACCACCACCGCCACCACCGCCACCACCAGCACCACCTCCACAAACCACCGCCACCACCACAACCCACCAGCACCACCACCACAAACCACCACCACGCCACCACATCACCACCAAACCACCACTACCACCACAACCCACCACAACTACCACCACCACCACCACCACAAACCACCACCACACCACCACCAAACCACCAAACCACCACCACCACCACCACCACCACGACAAACCACCACGTCACCTCCACCACCGCAACCACCCACACCACCACCAACACCGTCGTCCTCGTCGACGCTCCCCGCCGCCGCCGCCCGCCGCCGCAGGCGCCGGCGCCAGCCCAGAAGAAGACACCGTCGTCAACGCCGCCGCCGCCAGCCGCCGCCGTTGCAAGCGCTAGCCCGAGGAAAGGGGAAGCAGGAGGGGGAGGGGGGGGGTCGAACCCCCCCCACCCTCCATCCAGGGGGGGGAGGGTCTGGTTCCCCCCCCCCCCCCCCCCCCCCCCCCCCCCCCCCCCCCCCCCCCCCCCCCCCCCCCCCCCCCCCCCCCCCCCCCCCCCCCCCCCCCCCCTTCAAGCGACCAAGGAGGAAGAAAGGGGCAGGATTTTTTGGATTGCGCTGCTGATGAAGCGCATGGCCTGTCAGCTAATGGCGGCGCTGCAGCTAGCAGAGGCGGTCAGCACAGTCAGCTCGTGCGGCTGTGCTAAAAGGCGAAGCTCGCAAACTCTGCTCGGGCACCTGAAGTCAAGTTCAGACAGTAACTTCCTCCATCCAACCTAACTCCCATCGAAACCCACCCAGTCCCATAGTATTAACTGCGCCAGCAACTGGATGCGAGGCAGCAATGTGGACGCAGAGCGTCTGGTACTAGGCGGCAAAGGAGTGAAACTTTCAACCGTGGCCAGGAAGTGGCGGCGGACGGAGTGGGGCAATCCTGCTCGGTTGCTCTCGGCGCAACCCTGGCAAAGCACCAGGACAATCACGCTCCACAGAGATGCAATCGCTAACCTGTCCCCTCCTCAATGCTGCCAGCCACCCCCACTCCCATCCTTATCAGCAAGGCAAAAGCAAGAAAGGCCGGCGGCAGGCGGGGGCTGCGGCGTGCAGCCGCATGAGCGCCTGGCTGGCGGCGCGCGGACCGACGGACACTCGGGGGTTCGGTGCCACACGCAACGGGTGTGTAGTTAGCGACGGACTACGCTCACCGAGCCCCCTGCCGCTGCCCCCCACGGGCCAAGGCTTGGAGCTTGCCAGCACGTCGGTGACAGAACGCGAGGGGGCGCACCTCTGTCCAGGTTGACGGCGGAGAGAAAGCAGGCGGGCGGGTTGCATGCAGGCGGCGGCGGAAAGCAGCAAGAGAGGCAGGCGCGTGCCTCTCTGATCTCAGCACGTCTGCCCGACCTATCAGTCGCACCTCCTCCCGACTACACGTTGCGATCTCCACGACCGCTGTTAGCTCTCAAAGCAGCTGCACTCAACGACTTTACCTCGGCGAGCGCCGCTGTGGGGCGGGGGCTTCGCGAGTTCCTTTCGGAGCGCCCACTATGGCCCCCTCCCCTCACGGTTCGACCCTTGGTTCGGCCGACCAGGCTAACGCTTCAGCTGGCGACAGTTGCGCAAGTCGACTGCTTTCAGTCAAACCTGCTACGCCCTGTCTGAAATCTAGTCTCAGAGAGAGAGAGCGGGCAAGAGGGCGGGGCGGCGCATGCAGGCAGGCCGCGGACAAGAGAGAGCAAGAGAGGCGGGCTGCCGCTCTCTCCGCTTGTCGCTACTCTGCCTCGCTGCTAACTCCTCCAACTGCCCGACCTACCATACCCAGCCCCCTCCCGACTACACGATGCGGTCTCCACGACCGCTGTAGCCCTCAAAGCAGCTGCACTCAACGACTTTACCTCGGCGAGCGCCGCTGTGGGGCGGGGGCTTCGCGAGTTCCTTTCGGAGCGCCCACTGCGGCCCCCTCCCCTCGCGGATCGACCCTCGGTTCGGCCGACAAGGCTGACGCTCGAGCTGGCGACAGCTGCGCAAGACGACTGCTTTCAGTCAAACCTGATACGCCTTGTCTGAAAAATCTGATCTCACAGAGAGAGCGGGCAAGAGGGCGGGGCGGCGCTTGCAGGCAGGCCGCAGACAGGAGAGAGCAAAAGAGGCGGGCTGCCGCTCTCTCCGCTTGCTGCTACCCTGCCTCGCTGCTAACGCCTCCAACAAACCCCCAATAACCCCTCCATACAGCAAAAATCACCTGAAGCTGCTCCTGGATACTGAAGGTGGCCGACAGACATACATCCATGGTCCAAGAGAGGCAGTCTGCAGCAAAACTGAACTACGTGAAAGTCAGACCTACTGTGGCGCAACTCTGGAGGTCAGACGGCTATGGGATGCAAGCTCATTCAGCGGACGTGATTCCAGCCCAGCTCGAAACTGACGGATGAGCTGGGGGTTATCTGTATACCACCACGGGACTAGCCAAAACGAGGAGGGCACGCATTAACCATAGCACCAGCCACAAAGCGTTGGTCTTAGCAAAGCTCGAAACACTGGCAACATAGGCGGAGAGATCAGGGCACGGCCACACACGTACCCCACTGTCAGCCTGCTCACCTGTCACGACCCAAGACGGTGGTCCACCCAAGTGCCGTGTGCGTGGCGAAGGTGTCTATGAGCTTCTAGGAAGGTGAGGTGAAAGAGGCAACGCTAGGCTCGAAAGACGAAATAACTGTGAGAGCAAGGCCAGGGCTGACAGGGTGCCTGACTGAGAGTGTAATCCCCCGCCCTACCACCAACTACAACTAAGGCCCTCCTCCCGACCAACATATTTATTCGTGCGCATTATCTAACAGCCCGACCCCGAACTCGGGTTGGAAAGTCCATGGGGCTATTCGCTGAGCGAGTCGAATCCGACGTCGCTCTCTGGCTTGCGTACGCTTGGCAGCAATTAGGGCTCGCATTTCTGGTGTGAGCTCTACGGGCTGTGGAGGCGGCGGGGGGCACAAAGATTGGGAAACGGGTACAAAGGGCGGAGTGAGCGATCCAGGTGGTGGCAACTCAGTGCCATCCAGGAATGCGAGCGCATCGGCATATTCCTGTTCCTCTGAGGCCTCGATCGGGCCAGGGTCCCGCGGCTCCGCAGTGGGATCATACACGACGCCTGCATCTGCAGACTCGGTGGATGGCGATTCTGGTGGGAAGAACCTGTGGCGCTCTGGATCAGCACGCGCCTTCCGAGACCGAGAATCAACAAAATCGGGCGCCCAAGACTCGTCAGTACCGAGATATGGGTCCCACGCTACATAAAAGGCTGAAAGGGACCCACGAAACTCCTCCTCCTCCTCCCTCATGTCCTCTGGCAATGTATGATCGTCACACGTCGCACACATATGGTTGATCGCGTCTGTGATACCGTCGGCCAATAATCGACATAGAGCGGGAGGGTATGTCTTCTTCTTGGCAGTACGCCACTCGTCTCGGGCCCGATCGAACCCCATGAGTACCTCGTGGGCCCCCCGTCCGTGAGAACATCTTCCACGTCCTGGGGTCTCTAGAAGCCTACCAGAAAGGGTTTCCATCCGCAGCGCCAGAATACGGGTGGGAGCTCGAGCGACCTGGCCGTGTTCGCATTGGTCGAAGTCTGTCACGGTCGCAGCTGGGGAGGCCACGATGGCCCGTAGGGGGTGGGGGGGAAGAAGAAGGAACTTACAGCTGCTTGTCGCCAGTCGGCTGGCATGGGATGCTCCATCCAGCAGCAAGTGCCCACAATCAAATGTTCGGCGAAAAGCTCAATCATGGCTCCAAGAAGCTCATTGCCCACACGTAACTGTTCCATCTGGCGCGGCGTAACCGATAGCAGGCCCAGAAGTCATCGTGGGAACGTAGTGGTGGGGGGCCCTTGTCAAGGGCCCAGCGTATGGCAGCCCATGTTTCGCACGGGGGCCCGCCTCCTGACAGCACAACACGTTTGGCCCGAATATGTGCCTTCCAAATGTCTAGAGATTCACGGCGCATCATATTGCCAAGAACGGGATCGATAGCGATATCAATCGAAAGTACATATACGGCGAAATCGGTATGATACTCCTCCATTTCTACGCAAGCCTGTATATCCCCAGGACGGCGTCTCCCGCAGTATAGGTTAAGTATGTAGTACTCTGACCGTCGGATCGCTGACGGCAGAACCTGAGCAACTGCATGTGTATACTGCTCGGTCAGAAACATACGCGTCGGGTACCGCTCCGTCTGTACTGGTGGGTACTGGGCGGGAGGGGGAGCGCCTAGGAGTGGGTCTGGGGACGGTGGCATGAGTGCCGCGCAGGCGGCAGGTGTGAGATAGGGGTCCGATTCAAGTAAAACCTGGCGGGCGTACTCCTGTGGGACCAACGTCGCTAGGTCGGTAGCCAGTTGAGTGAGCGGCCCAAGTAACCGCGTCGTGGGTACGATCACATGTCGGCGGGGAATCTTGATGTGGGGTGCCGCTCCGGTTGGTCGAGGCGGTGTAGTCGTGTCGTCGAGGTGGTGTGCTGGGTTGTCCGTAGTTAAGAGGCAGCCCAGCAGGCATCGAGGGGAGTTGCTCGACAGGTGGTCGATGAGGTGGGGTCTGGCGTTGAACTTTAACAGACGCACTGCACATGAACCGTCCCTAGCAGCATAACCGCGCGCGAGTGTCGCAATCTGTCGGCGCGCACGGGCGACATGTGTGCGCATTGCTCGATGTCGTGCGAAAACCTCACCGCACCATGGGCACTCCATGGTAGCTGTCTGCACAGGAGACGGCGGTGGGACGATAAGCCCGTGCTCGTCGGTATACACACGTTCTGGCACACCTGCTGGCCTCACAGCAAAAAACTGGGACTCCATATGGGAAGCGAGTTCTTTCCTGGAAATGTACTGCGTGTACGCATGCATCGCAACTTGTATGATGCGCTTCCAGGCTGTCTGACTTCGTCGTATGAAGGTTTCCCAGGGTTTGAGGTCTTCAGCTGGGGCTGGTAGGTCCTGGCACTGTTTGACGGCACATCGTAACCGGGCCAGGTCCTGGATCCACTGTCCAAGAGTAGTGCGCTCGCGTGCGGGGGCATCCGGGGCAGCATGCCACTCTGCGGCAACGAGGGAGAAAACCAGGAGGGGCCCCGTATGATAAAGCGAGCCGAGTAGTCGGAGACGTGCGGCACGGAGAGTGTTGGCGGGGGTAGGTCTGCGCAGCCTCGCCAGCACAAGGGCGTCGGACACCTGAGAATCGTGCTCCTGGAAACGGGCTCGAGCCGCAGCTCGGTATACCTTCATGGTTTCCAGATGGGCCAACTTGGCCTCCGAAGTCGTTAGTACTCCCCACGCCCCTGCATTGTACAGTCGCCCTGACATGACCAGACTGTCGGCTAGCACGAGTCGGTGGTGTAGGGCTAGGTCATCGGTCGCAAAAACACGTCGTCGAAGAACCTGCAGCGACGAGGCTGTCGAGGCAGCTCGGTAACGTATTTCGGGCAGCATTGCAGAGTTCGCATCGATCACCGACCCTAGATGTACGTAGTGATGTACAATCGGCACACTGAGCTGTCCTAGTATATCCGAATGTCCCATAACTCGTCCGCCATGCACGTGCCATGCTGTGTGTCGTGCGCTCTTGGTGCCTGGCCCGCGCCATTCGACAAGCGCGGCAGTCTTAGACGGCCCAATATTGAGGATATGTCCACGGCGTGCGAAGGCCTCTGACACTATAACCATCACCTGACTAAGCGCATCATACATCTGTTCAGCAGGCAGTATGAGCATGACTGTGCCATCGTCGGCATATGAAATGTCAGCGAGGGGAGGTCAGCTGGGGGGCTGGGGTCGGTACTGTCAATAACAAGCGCGGTGATGGATCTCTGCTCTGCGCGTGGTAGCATGTACGGCGTGCCCTCATCCAGCATGCGTGCTCGTACGTCCTGCATACAGTCGGCCATCTGAATCTCGACGAGGACATCCGCGAGTGGCTGGCCGGGAAAGAAGGACCGCTGAGGTAACGAGACCTGGCCAGATCCCTCGTAAATAAACCAGGGTGCCTGGTAGCACTGCTCAACCTGGGCCACGGTGTGAGAATCGACGTCGGAGGCTGACAGGTTCGCTGCACGCTGTCGCAATCGATCGGTAAGCTGTTGCATGGCGGCCGGGGGTAAACCAGCGGCGCGCACCAAGGTAGCCACAGTAAGGTCGTCGAGGTCGGTTTCGCGGTGGGCACGCACCACGAGCTCCCGAATGGCCCTGTAAAAGGCCTGAACGACGTCCAAAAATAGAGCCCCGAACGACATCTTCCGAAGTTTGGCCAGGGATTGCGAAACGCGGAGCACCAGGGACGCGTGGGTGGTACCTCGTCCTGGAAGCCCTCCAAACTGGGTCTCACCCGCCTCGTAGGCCAAGTGGGGCAAAAGTCGGGAACGTAGGCAGCGTCGGGCGGCCTTGCCCACCTGAGAAGAGACAAGGATGGACCTGGAGCTGCTGCGCTGTGTCGGGTCGGCCTGGCCGGACTTGATGAGGTCCCGATAAAACCCCCCTTTCCAGTGAATAGGCTCCATTTGTGTAAGGGTAGACTTCAGCTGTAGAGGGTAGTAATATTCCGCGATAGCGGTCGGATGGGCCCTCATTAGGCCGCCTGAAATACCGTCACATCCTGGAGCCGACCTGCGTGACTGTCGACACGACCATTGGAATTCAGCTAGGGTGGGGATCGAAGCAAGACTGACGGGCTCGGTCGACACGCGCGCATAGGGTGCGCGCCCGAAGTATCCTGCGAATGTCGGCACATCCTCGACTGAAATCGTACCCGCAAGCTCGAGACTAGCACAGTGTTGTTGCCAACGCCTCGCGACTTGTATCTCGGATACAACGGCTTGGCCAGACAGATCTTGCAACGCGGGCAACACTCGCTCGAATCGTCGTCGCTTGGACCCAGCCCCGATCCGTCGCAAGGCGGCATAGGCTTCGGCGAACTGTCGTCGATCCCAAGCATTTCGGACCCCCTGAGCAATGTTGGCACAATGCCACGCTGAATCCTGGCCAGTGGACTGTTGGATCACATATGTAGCGGCCCGAAGAAACACCATACTGGCAGCCCAGAAAAATCCAAACCAACCCAGGTAAAAGTTAAGAACGTTGGGTAGCTGAAACCGAAAACCACGTGGGACATCGGCTAGCTCATACGCAGTGGGCAGCCGTCCTAGGTATCGCAGGCCGACGATGTGGTCCTGGGTAAACGGTGGGTAGGTCAACTTGCCCTGTGGTGTTCGTAGAGGCGTCGCAAAAACCTTGGTGGCATCAAGAACCTGGTCAACGGCATCCGCGATCCGTCGACATATCTGCAAGAGTGGATGATGCGACGGTCCGTCACGGTCACTATGTCGGAAACGGCGTATCCGGTGACAGAACCACTCGCCATCCATGGCCCCGTCCGAGGCCCACGCCACAAACACACGCGCCAGGAAAAAACTGGGCAGTTGGGCCCGTAGGGCCCGAAGCGCACGTCTCCCAGACGTGCGCTGATCCATAAGGTCGAGGGATCCCTGGGAAATCCAACTGCGACGGGGCTCACGGCCACTGTCGGCCCTTTTGGGTGGAAAAGCGATTGCAGTGGCCTCCAAGATATGCCTGTTGAGATACGCGGCATAATCATCTGGGTGTGTTGTGAAAGTCGGCGAGGGCACCATGCGGAGGGCATCTTCAAACGCAGCACGACACTCGGGATCAGCATACTTAGCTTCGTCGTGTCGGGAGCGTGTCCATGTGATGGCTGGCTCATACTGATCGGCACGGCACACGTACACATCAGCAGTTACCACAAAATGGTCGTCACATCGCATCGCTAGCTCGATCTCGATATCGACTCCCTGACGAATGACGCTAGATAGTTGGCCCATAGGGATCGTTATGTAGTCGATACGTCGTTGCGGATTTTGGCCCTGGGCCCCAGGTGGCAACCAGGTCCCATGGATCCCAGAGTATGACGGCAGGAATGTAGACAACGCACACTGGTCCGAGTCACGCAGGAACTTGTGAAAGCACTGTCCATTGGCATTTTTCACCTCAGCCGCCACGTCACTGACATGATCTGACACCTGTGATCCCAAAGTCGCATTCGCATCCAATAGACAGTACAGAGGGGCCGGCTGGGTTCTCCCACGTAGCACTGACGTCACATGGGCCCACCACGCTTCGACTTCAGCAGGAGGACGGCGAGAGTGGGGAGCATGGCCGACGAGCACGTCCAAACACAGGTGAGGCGCACGTATGGCTACCAACAGGTGCCGGGACGAGAAGCTGATCACACGTACGTGACGGCGCGCAAGCGTGTGCCCACATGCGTGCTCATGTTGTGTGTTGATCCATAGAGCCACTCCTGCCTTCCCCTTGGATTCGGCTGCTGCGGTAATGACAAGAAAATCTCCTGCTGCTGTCCAACCGTTACGACACAAACGAGTCTCAAGCGTGCCAACCACATGAAAGTTGCGCGCGGAAAACTGATGAGCCAGTGCGAGCATGCGTCCGGGCAAACCCAGGCCGGCCGCGTCTTGGTACCGACGCCGTATTCGAGTACCTCTCCCTCGTCGGGCAGCCTTCCTGCGGGGCCGCAGTGTGAGTACGTTCGCCACTGCAAAACTCACCTGAGGCTGCAAACCCGATGTCGGAGATACTCGTGGCACAGACGAGTTTTCCGAGCCGCGGCCAGCAGATGGCAGGAAGGCAGTTCTGAGATCTAGCTCGGGAGGGTTGATGGAGGGCATTTCGCATGCGCCAACTTTCGGATACTCCCCATGACCGAAGTTGGAATTGGCAGACGTCCACATCCATGGTACAAGAGAGGCTGACGCAAGCAAAACTGACCACGGTTGAAAGTCAGGCTCTACTGTCGGCGCAATTCCCATGGAAGCCAGTCGTGCTATGGCATCTTCAAGCTCATTCAGCGGATCGGCATTGTGGCCGTGGACGTGATTCCAGCTCAGCTTCGTAAACTGACGTAATAGCTCGAGGGCCCCATCAAAGAGCCATGGGAAATCACCGCACGACGCATATCTCGTTCCCCCGTCGGCCGCGGAAACCACCAGCATGTTATCTGCGTATACCACCGCGGGTTGGGCCCGAAAACGAGGAGGAGCTTGCAATAACCATAGCACCAGCCACAGTGCGGCTTGAAATTCTGAAGCTCCAGACGGGCTCGCAACAGAGGTGGAGAGATCAGGATCGACACCACACAAGTACCCTTCACAGATGTACCTGCCAGTCGTCGTAACCGAAAATATGCACCATGCCCAAGACGGTGGTCCACCCAAGTGCTGTTGTTTGGTCCCACCAGACCCGTCCGTATGCACCTCCATCCTGACAACCTGCTCACTGTCGGGGGGGGAGAAGCTCCGTGGGTCTCAAAAAAATGGCAGGTACTACTATGAAGGTAAGGATGAAAGAGGCAATGTTCGGGCAGTTGAGTTGGCCCAAGAAAGACGGGAGTGAGAGAGCAAGATAGCCAGGGCTGACACAGTAGCCTGACTAGATCGGTGCAATCTGGTATTGGGCAGCGTGGCTGCTGCTGGGCCTCGGACTCCATCCGAGGCGAGGGAGCAGCTGCACTCGTCGACCTTACCTCGGCGAGCGCCGCTGTGGGGCGGGGGCTTCGCGAGTTCCTTTCGGAGCGCCCACTATGGCCCCCTCCCCTCACGGATCGACCCTCGGTTCGGCCGACAAGGCTGCCGCTCGTGGCAGTCGGCATGACTGGCGGCGCGCCAGTCGCAGGCGGGCCTTGAGACGGCTCAGTGGCAGCCCTCTCGCTCCCCGAGGCCCGCCCGCCGTGACACATCACCCCAGCGTCGACGTAGCTCCCTCGCTGTCCTCGGTGGAGCCGGCGCGGCCGCCGCACAGCATGAAGCCGTCGGGCGCTTCCCGCCGTGGGCTGTGGCTGCGGCTGCGGCGCTGGCGGCGGCTGGCCGCCCCTGCGGCGGCGTCCTCTCCGGCCTCTGCGGCGACGGCGGCACGGCCGCGCGGCGACGGCGGCAGGGCGCCTCGGCCACGGTGGCTGCTCGCGCCTGGCCGCGCTGACGCCTGGCGAGCCAAAGCGGCTCGCAGTCCCTGCTGGCCATCAGGGCGACGTGCACGTTCTGCAGCCTTCCTTTCAGCACGCTGAGCTGCCCTCGCCTTGCGGGCTGCCTCGGCCGTGGCGGCAGCAGCAACATCCTCCTCGGCGCTGACTGGCACCTCGACGGCCTCGGCAGCGGCGGGTCCAGCAGCGCCCCATGCCGCACTCACGGCGGCGCCAGCAGGCGGGGGCCCCTCCTGGGGGGCGCGGGCCACAGGTGCGTCGGCCGGCACGGGGTAGGCCGCGGCAGGGGCCTCGGGCCTGGGCGCGGGGGCAGCTGGCCCCAAGCGCTGGGGGGGCCCTGCAAAGGGCCGCACGTCGGGCGCGGGCGTAGTGGTCTCGCCAGGCGCCGCCCCACCGCGGGCCGCCGCCATCTGGCCCTGCATCGTCGTCAGCAGCTGCGTGAGGCCGACGAGCTGCTGGGTGAGGGCCGCCTGGCCAGCCTGCAGCTCTGCGATGGCCGCGATGGGCGGCGCGCGGTCGGGCGGCGTGCCTGGGGCTGCGTCGCCCTCGGCGCCCGCCACGGGCGTCGGCGCGATGGGCTCCTCCATCGGCTCGTCGCCCGCGGGGACCATGGCCTCGAGCTGTTCCAGCAGCGTCTTGGCCCGACCGAGGGCCTCGGCGCGCTGCACCACCTTCGCCTCCTGCTCCGCGAGCTCCTCTCGCGCCCGCGCAGCTGCGGCCTCGGCCTTCTCCAGCTTGGCCTGAGCCCGCTGCGCGAAGCTGCGCTGGCGGTCGCAGCGGACGCCAGCGGGGCGGGCAAGGATAATCATGCTGAGCTGCACCGCGTACTCCTCCTCCTGCGGCCGCCTCTGCTCAGCACTCATGCCGAGCTCCATGGCCGCCTGCAGCCTCTTGCCCGTGGCGGCGGCCATCTGGCGCAGTGAGCGCCTGTGGGCCGCGAGCCCGCGCTCGTCCGACGGCGGCTCGACCCAGGCTGGGTGAGCCCGCGCGTCCAACGGCAGCGCGGGCAGGATGCCGAACGCGGGACTGCGGCCGTCTTCCTCGCCATCCGATGCGTCGGACTCGCCTCCCGCGGGCCGCCTCCGTCGGCCATCGCCGTCGGCGGAGCGCCGGCGGCGGCTCGAGGCCGACCGCGGCCGCGGATCGCCTCCGTCGTCCTCCGTGCCCTCGTCCTCGAAGCGGACTCGCGAGGCTGACCGCGGCCGCGGCTCGGCCTCTGGCTGTCGTGCTTCGCCCTTGCCGCCGCGGCGCCTACGCCTCGAGGCAGATCGAGGCTGGCGGCCGTCGCCGCGCGGGCCCGCGCGCGGTCGAGCTGCTCCTCCTCCATCTCCGTGCACTGGCCCGTGCTCGGGGAGGGGGAAGCAAGTGCGGCACAGGGCGTCGGCGGGGCCGTTGAGCCCGCCGCACGACGAGCACCACCAGCCAGGCGGCGGCGGCGGGACATGCCACGGCGGCGTCGCATGGCTCGGGCCGCTCGTAGCCGCGGGGCGCCCCTTGCCGCCAGCGCCAGTGCGTCCCCCTCCTGAGGGCCCAGCGCCCTTGCCTCCCCCAGCGCCGCCCTTGCCGTACATGCTTGCGTCGGGCGAGGCGGCGCTGTGATGCTCACGGAGGCGTGGGCTGGCGTCGGCCAGCGGCCTTGGGTCGCGTCCAGCAACCCCGAGACGAGCCCTCGCGTCTGCCAGTCGCACCAGCACGCGAGCCTGGCCGCGCAGCCAGCGGGCACGACGGTGCCAGGCTGGGTTGGCGCGCGCTCGGCGCCTCCCGAGAGGCGTGGCGGCCCGCAGCGTGGGCGGGGCACGGCCGGCCCGCTGCGCGCCAGGCGTGCGCGGCGGCCAGCGCGTATGGCAGCTGCCCGGCGGCGGTCGAGGCTCGCAGGTGTCTGACACCTGCACCCAAAGCCTCGAGCCGGGGCGGCAGCTAAAGGGGCAGGAGGGAAGGAGGAGGAGGAAGAGGAGGAGGATGCACAGGAGGAGGAGGAGGAGGAGGAGGAGGAGGAGGAGGAGGAGGAGGAAGAAGAGAGTCAGAGGAGGAAGGGGCGAGGTAACGGAAGTGGAGGAGGAGGAGGAGGAGGAGGAAGGGGGGGGAAGGAGGGGAGGACAAAAAAGGCAGGAGAAGAAAGAGGAAAAAGGGAAAAGGGGATGGGGTAGGGCGGGTGGGGAAGGACGGACAAAAGAAGCGGAGGAGCAGATGGAGGAATAGCTGCGACTGGCTGCAATACGAAGCATCATCCTGAGGCAAGTCAGACTAGGTAGGCTGAACATACTTACGTTAGCGTGACCCGGGCTTCCCGCGGCGCGTCCAACCACCAGATTGCCGCAGCGGAGAGGCTGCGCTCACCCTGAACTCCTCCACTGGGGGCCCCCCAAACGGCGCGGAGACTACACTGTGAGGTGAAACAGTGGGGATCTGGGGTGGCCGCAAGAATTTGGGACTCGGGTCGTACATCTCGGGCGAAGGGAGGCCTCCAAGGTCCCCCAACCGTGCGGTGACAGTGTGGTGAGGTTTTCTAGGATGTTGAGATCACCGCACGGTCTGACGCACTGCTTCGGGACCCCGAACTTCCGGGAGACGCCATGCAACTGCCGACCCGGGAACTTTCGCGTGCTGCTTGCTTAGAGGGCCCCAGAATAACCACCCCGACAAGCGAGGCCGTTTAATAACCGCACTCAAGGAAGGAATCGAACAGGGCAAGGCTGTTGAAAAAACGCCAAAGGCCGTTTAGTAAGCGCCAATTATCGGGTCCGGGTAGTTGTTCCTCCCTTGATTGCTGGCCCTTCTCTGTCTTCGTCGTCGTGTCATCGGACTTGTCCACAAGCCTTTCGGCAGCGAGCTGAGCCAGCGCAAGCCTGCTGGTGGAGTTGTTCGATGGTGCCTCGAGCAGGCCAGGGCAACAATCTTCGTGTCGGGGTTTTCCGGGCGTTCAGCGGAATGCTCGCTCTCGCAACCGATATGTGCGATGATGGTCTTATCGACGTCGTCGGCAAAAATCTCAAGTTCTGCGGCATGCCTGGGCACAACCTTGTCCGAGGTTTTCAGGCATAAGTCTTCGACCTTGAGACGTGCCTCATTATTTGATTCTTCCCACGACTCTGTGATCTATGACACTTGCGTTCACCGTCCTCCATCTTGCCAACACTGCCTGCCTACATCTGCCAAACTGTGCTTCGAATACCTCGCGAGCCTGTCATTACTTGAGCCAACAAAGCTTGAACCTGTCACGTTGTCCCTCTTATCTCTTCGTTCCGTTTCCTCCTTCTGCCTCTTCTTCTTTCGGCTCTCATTTCAACCCTTCCCATCCTCTCCATCCTTCGCCTCTTGTACCACGCTTCTTCGTTGTCCGCCCTGCTTCGCTCAGCCAGGATGAGAGATGGGATGATGTACGATGCAAAATAAGCAAGAAATCATCATCGCAAGCCCGGACCCTTTGCAACGTCCTGTGGTTGAAGGGGCACGCATCTTCCGAGATATCCTCACGATACACCTTGTACTGCTGCTTCTTCTCCTGCAGAATGCAGCACTCAAATATGCTGCTGCCATTGCGGGATCGATGTTGTCCGCGTTCGGGATTGAATCGCCATGCGTTGGCTTTCTGTACACGTCGCCTGCCTGGGGGCCCTGGATAAGGAACCCTTAGATAAGGAATCCAGGGTCTGGAGGCCGGAGGAACTCCACTCGAGGCTTGGCCATGGACACCACCGCCGTCCTCATCAAATAAAGCATCCTCGCGGGTCTGCAGGCTCCTGGGCACACTCCTTAGTCAACGCCCCCACCGTATCCTCCTATTTCTCTCTAAATCTCTCTTTCTGTTCTCTCGTGTATCTACCTTTCATATGAGTTCCGGCTTGCTCGATATGCCCCCCCCATCCCGAGCGCCACCTCCACCGCCCCATCCACCGACCAGCGCGCCCCCTCAGCCCCGACCCCTGTATTTCGGCACGGCACCGCCCCCCCCCATCCCGCGCGCCCCTTCCGCATCCCCCCCGCCCACCAGCCAGCGCGCCACCTGCCCCGAACCTGGTATTTCAGCGCGGCACGGCACCGCCCCCTCCATCCCGAGCGCCCCATGCACCAGCCAGCGCGCCCCCTCCGCCCCGACCACTTTACTTCGGCACGGCACCGCCCCCTTCCCATCCAGCGCGTCCCCCCGCATCCCTCCACCCACCAGCCAGAGCGCCCCTTCCGCGCCGACTTTTTGTTTACCATCTTGCACAAATGTCCCAGGCCCCTTCTCAGCTAGTGTTGCGTATCTGCGTGAAGTGTGCTGTGTGTGTGTGTTTGCCTCTCTCTCTCTCTTCTCCCTTCCTCTCCCTCTCTCTCTCTCTTCTCCCTTCCTCTCCCTCTCTTCCTAAGCCCTAAAATCGAGTGCTTATATTTTTGTTGTTGTTTGTCTCTCTCTCTCTCTCTCGTTCTCTTTCTTTCCTATATGCACCCAACTTCGCCCTGTGCTCTCTGATAGGTAGTCTCTAAATGTACGATACAATCTTTATACTAACAAGTCTATGACCCCTGTACTCTTTACGGTCAAAGACTCCTTCACCACAACCGAAGCATTCATAATCCCAGAACCTTACAATGCCAGGGATCCAAAAACGGGAACCAATAAGCCGACCCCGGAATCGGGAACCAAGAACCGTACCCGAGAACCCAACAATCCACCGAAGCTGGAACCCGTGAACCCACCCAACTTTGCACTGTCGGGAATCCCGAAGCCGGGAACCCGGGAACCCAACCATCCTTACGCTGCCGAGAACCCTGGAACCAAAAACTGGGAACCGAAGACAACCGCCCACCGAAATCGGCGCAGAACCCGGAACCGAGAGCACCGGGAAACCCGAACCTAGCCGACTACCCAAATCGGCCTGGGACTTTCGCCAAATTTCTCAGTATCCGCGAGGACCCCTTCAGTGCAAGCGCTGATTGGGGAATGGGCGAACGACGTGCTGGGCGTGAGTTGGTCGCAAATGCCCGAAATCGTCAAGAGAATGGCGAACTTACGACCCTGGGGCCGTATCCGCCGTGCCGTCCCTTCGACTCAGTATCTTTGTTTTGAACATGGCCGCGTGCATGTTATTATGGAATCGAACTCTATACACCGACGCTTCTTACGGCCCTGCATTCGAATTCGCACTGGAGAGCGGATACTGGTGTATACGGGAGCCTGGTGTATACATTGTTCGTTGTTTCCCCGGGACATCGGGGAAAAAATATACACCACACCACCCCAGCGTCGTCCTCGACCCCCAAGAAATCCTGGGATTGAAAACCAGCCCGCCACTGGTAATGTAGTTATATGTTCCAGTTTCCGAGTTATAGCAGCGCCAGCTTGCGGCAATCACACACCCGTGTTCGCAGGAATGTTGTGCCACCCCTCTCGGAGCCCTGCGGGGGAGCCCTCGGGAGCCCAACGGGGCTGGTGTGACCTCGTGTTGGCCTCGTTCCATAACCCGTGGAACACGTACAAAATGAACAACGCCATATTGCAAATGCTCTCCAAGGAGCGAAGGCCTGAGGGGCATCGACAGGGGGGGGGGGGACTGGCATAGGAGGGAAACGCCGACCCGGAATCGGCGAGACATCGCCGATGGATCGGCGACTGGCCCCCGATAGCAAGTATCCACGCTCCTGGGGCGTGGGGGGGCTATCGGGCCCCCATCGGCGAAGAGTGGACGATTGGGGGCTGACGCGTCCCCCCCATGCCCATCCTTAAGTCGGGCCTGTCCTCCACAGAAGGAATTTGGACGAAAAATGAAAAATACACCAAAGTACACCAAAATGGTAATAAATAAGTGCTCGACAAATCGTTCCAGACTATTCTTTGACTATTTTTGAATACTCCCCCTGTAGAGGGACAGGCCCGACTTAAGCCCATCCCCCCCCACCGTTGCCCCTGAAGGCCCCCGTCCTCCGGCGCTTCCCGGGCGCTCACTGGGCGCTTCTCCGCGCCCCGGGAGTCCCCGCGCGCCTTCGGCACAGGCCTTTGGAGAGCGTGGCCGTGGGCCTCAGCCTCCAACGCGCCCTGACTCTCTGGGACGGCCGCCTTGGGGCGATGCTGGCGACCTTCTTGGAGGCGCCGAACACGCAGTCCAATAGCTTGGCCCAGCTTGGGCCTCACGTTTTGACGCAACTGGGCCGTCTTGGAGGCGCCTGCGTTAGCCCAAGAAAACAACATCACAGAGACACCGCAAGTGGTTGCATGGTTGTATAAATATAGTTTTTTTCCATTTCAAGAGCGTCCAAAAAGGGCCCGATAGGCCCGCGATATCCTTCCCAGACAACCCCCGATGCCCCCAAGAAGGACCCAAGAGGCCCCAATACGGACCCAAGAGGGGGGAACAGAACTGACATTTAGAGCCTTCAATTCTAAGCTTAGCCCCGAAAGCGTCTTCAGGTCCCCAAGGTCTCCAAGAGGCCCTTCGAAGCGCCCAAGGCGAACACAGGAGGCCCCAAGAGGCCTCCAAGAGGCCCCCGAAACGTCCCAGGTGACCCTAACAGGCATCCCAGAAGCCTCTGGCCAACAACCCAGGCACTGTGGCGGTATGGGCCGACGGGGCCACTAGATCCGCCGCCCCCTGTTGCTTGCAAGAAATTTGCCGGTGTGCCAAATTTTACCGTTTGAACACGTCCGAAAAGATCCCGGTGGTCTTGGCACAACCCGTCAGCACACCAGAAAATATGTGTCCCAACTGTTTTTTCCGCCCAGGAAGGTGCCAGAATGTCCCCAAGAAAGCAAGGATGGCCTACATCACGGTTCAGCTTGTCCTCCAAGAAAGCCGGGACGGCTGCAATATGGCCCAAGACGGGCCAATGTTGTTTCAAGACGGCCCAAGATTGATTACGGCGGCCCAAGAGGCCCCCAAGATGCCCCAAGAGGGCTCCAAGAGGCCAATCATCTCCGCCCCGGCCAGGGGCCCCTAAGAGGCTCCAAGAGGCCCCCAAGAGGCACACCTGAGGCCCCCAAAATGCTCCCAGGAAGCCTCCATGAGGCATCAGGAGGGCCTCTATTCCTCCTCCTCCTCCTCCTTTGCATCCCTTCCTCATCCACTGACCACTGCCTTCCCTCCCCACGCGTTCCCCCAAGAGTTTCCACAACGGCTTGGGAAACGCATAATTAATTCAATAGCTTGGCCCAGCTTCGACCTAACGTTTTGACACATCGACACCGTTCAAGAAGGGCGTGGGGGCGGCGGTGCCTCGCCGTAGGCGGCGCCTTCGATCCTCCACGGCCCCCGTGGTCTGTGGAGTGGCCTTACCGTGTTGGACTTCATGGGATTTGCTAGGCCCTGGCAAATTTCGGACCACCTGTCGGTGGGAGGAGAAGGAAGGATGAGGAGGAGGAGGAGGAGGAGGAGGAGGAGGAGGAGGAGGAGGAGGAGTGGGCTCTGGCCCGATGCGCCCGCCCCTGCAAAATAGGCCTGCAACCAGAATCTGCACAATGTCCGCCTCCAAAATGCAAGATGGCACCTAGAACGCCCCAGACGTTCCAAAAAGGCTTCCATTACGGGTGGCTTCCAATACTGTGCAAGACGGCCGAGATGGCCCCAAGAGGGTCCAAGACGCTCTTGGGGGTGCGTCCTGGGTTGCCTTGGGGGTCTTCGGGGTCAGCAATCTACGTATTGAAGCACAACCCATTTTCTACTATGATTTCCGGTTGCTCCCATGTTCAATCTTCGGAGCGTCCAAGACGACCCCAAAGCCCCACAAACCGGCCCGAGACGGCCCGACACGGTCCAAAGAGGACCTCAAGACGACCCAATAGACCAATCCTGGACAGCTCTGGGCAATATTGAGCCGTCTTGCAGGTTATCTTGGGCAGCCTTGGCCGTCTGGGAGGTGGACGTTATGCTGATCGACGACGCCGACGGCGAGTCATCGCCGCCCCTGCCTTTTGTAGACGCCCATGCGGCCAAACGTTGTGTGCCGAAGCCTGGCCGAACTGTTGGACCAGATTCCCCCAGCCGCTGCCGAACCCCTTGAGGGAGCACCTGGGTGGGGAGGAGAAAGTAGGAAATGAGGGAGGAGGGGGAGGAGGAGGGAGGAGGAGGAGGAGGAGGAGGAGGAGGAGGAGGAGGAGGAGGACCAGTGTAAACCCAAGACGCACCAACGATGTTGCAGTAAACCCTCCTGCCAAGTTCCTTGTTCATGGGCGCAGAAAAAGAATGATCTTCATTGCGGGAAGTGCCACATAAGAAAACTCCTCGAGCCGACCTCGATCTTATAGCTCGGTCCGACTGGTGAACGTTTTCTTTTTCAGCGTTTCGACATTGGGCGGAAGGGGGGTGGAGGGGTGTCTGGCTCCGGACCTCTGATTAGTACGACTTCTTGCAACACTGCGTCCTACGGGGGAGGACTCCACCTGCTCGAAACAGGCGCCAAAAACAGCCAAGATCTACTCCATGGGGGGGTTGCGGGCGCCCGCGCCCATCGGCAAAGCAACGAATAAGACAACGTCGACCTGTAAGACGGCCAAAGAGGGGACACACGAAGAAATAGACACCACTCTCAGGAATCCCCTATATGTATTTTACGTCCTGGATGCCCATGTTCCCTTCAACTTTTCATATGTTCCATCTCTTCGTGGAAATCGACGATGAGTTGTGTCTGTCTGTGTTTATGCCCTCCTGATTTTCCACAAGGGCACGGGGCGGCGGTGCCTCGCCGAATGCGGATTGAACCAAACACAGTGGTGTCGCTTTCAAGACGGCACTCGGCAGATCCGTCTGCAAGGATCCGCTTCTTGGCGCGATGGCTGCCACGTGCTGGGTGCAACCTACAGCTACAGTCGGAACTAGGACAGAAGAACATCCCTCAAGAACATGAGACCCTCCGCTGGCCCAAAGTGAAGACCATTCGAGGGTGCCTTCCATCGGGATGCACAAGAACAGTCAACACACCCGCAAAAACACCAGGGTACCCTCCCGGAACCAACCTCGATCTTATGCCTCGGTACGACTGTACCCTCCCAGACACCGAAGCCCCCAGGGCATCGCTGAGGTCATCCTCATCGTGCCTTTGAGGTCTCGGCGCTGCTACGGCGCTGCTCTCGAGACAGTCGGGCGTGTCAGCGGAGACTGAACGAGACACTGCCAGGCTGGTCAGAGGACGTCGACGATCCTCCTCCTCCGCCTCCTCCTCCTCGCCCTCCTCCTTCTCCTCCTCCTCTTCCTCCTCCTCCTCTCCTTCTCCTCCTCATCTTCCTCCTCCTCCTCGTCCTCCTCTTCCTCCTCCTCCTCCTCCTTCTCCTCCTCCTTCTCCTCCTCCTCTTCCTCCTCCTCCTCCTCGTCCTCCTCGTCCTCCTCCTCCTCCTCCTCGTCCTCCTCCTCGTCCTCCTCCTCGTCCTCCTCCTCCTCGTCCTCCTCCTCCTCCTCCTCCTCCTCCTCCTCGTCCTCCTCCTCCTCCTCCGTCCTAGCGAGGCCGTCCCTGGGCCCGGGCTCGGTGCGTGCTGCCTCCCTGGCCGAGGAAGGAGGGCGCATGCTCGGCTACAGCGGAGGCCAGTCCACAAGGACCCTTCTTGGAGGCCTGGAAATTGGCACCAACAGCAGCACAGGGGTTTGCCTCCACAGGGAGATGATGATCTTAGATTTCGGTGTTGGTGGTAATATTTCGGTCACCTTGGAAGACAACATATTACCACCATCACCGAGATCGGGATCGTCTTCCCTCGGTGGAGGCACATCGCTGATCTTGGTGTTGGTGTCAATCTCTAGGACTGCGACCTTCCACAAGAATCGAAAGCTGGGCGAAGGCTGCTAAAACCGTGGCTGCTAAAACGGCCCTCCCGGAAGGAGAAAGCAACCTCCCGGAATGAGGCGCGGCACGCGAAAGAGTCAACGGGCTTCTTCCCGGAAGGACGAAGACAACTTCCCGGAGGTCAGTTTTAGCAGCCACGGATTTAGCAGCCCTTGCCCGGCTTCCGAAAGAAACCCAACCCTGAGACCCCAGGACGTCCACTGAGTTTTGGTGTGGGAGCGCCACGCCTTCCACAGCTAGACCATCGAAACCCAAGAAACCCAGGGCACCCTGGAGACAAGCAGGGTGTTTTTCGAGGCCTCCTAGATGGGGTCCGAGTAGATGGGGTCGGGGGATCGCGCCGCACCGCCAATTTTGGAGCCCGACTTGGAGCCCGCTTTGCTCACGTCGACGTCGCCGATGCATCGCCCACGTCGACAGTGCATCGCCGGTGCATCGCCGCTGCATCGGCGATGCATCGGCGCTGCGGCGCGATCCTCCGACCCTGAACCCCATCCTGGCCATCGCTCGGACGTCCCTTCCCTGTGTTTTTTTTGATTTCGTACGTGGTTTCTTCGCCAAATGATCTAGGATGCTCCTCGGTGGTCCTCGCCGAAGGAAAAATGCACACGTCCGAGCGATACCAAGCATCTGGGAGTCCCCGAGTTTCCTGGGGTGGGCCCCCGCTGTGCAGGCAGGGAGTGGCCCTGGCCAAGCGTGGCCTCCGGTGCGCGGCCTGCCGATCGACACGTGCGCTGCGACGACCACGCCCCGTGCGCCTAAGGCTCGGCCCCCGCGCGCCCCGCGAAAACGCCGCGCGCTCGAGGGCACGCCGGCAGACGGCCACCCGGGTGCGCAAACCGGGCAGGCACCGGCGTCCCGGGGCTCCGGGCGGGCCCGGCCAGGATCCGTGTGAGGTCGGGCACGTGCCCTCACAGGCGGACTTCGGACGGGAGGTAAAGAGGACTGACGCAAGACCCCCAAATAGTGAAGCAGAATGCGACAAATCGCCCCCCAGACTATTCTTGACTATCTTTAGACACTAAAGGGGCCCCAGGACACACAAATAAATACACACAAATAAACAGATTCCCCATGTTTTCCTATATGTTCTGGGTTTTTGTCTTCCCCGCACTTCCCATATTTTCGCATATTTTCTGGGGAATCGACGATAAATTGTGTCTGTGTGTTTTTGTCCCCTCCTGAGACACGCCCGACTTAAGCCTGGTGGACATGGGCAGGTGGCGCCCTCCGACGGCCGGCGGCCGGCGGAGCTGGGCCGGGAGAGAGATCGGCGGCCGGGCACCGAGTCCTCACCGTTTTCGGGAGCTCTGTGGAGGGCGAGAAGCAAAGCTCGTGCAGAACGAGAAACCAAAGAGGAGCAACAAGCACAAGGCTTTTTGGCGGCGAGCGCGGGGGGGGAAGCGAGAAGGGGCGGGCCTTCTCAGAAGGCTCGGAAGTCCCCAGGCCTCCTGAGCAGTTTCCTGAGCCTTCCCCGAAGACAGAGGGAACTTCTTAGAGGACGCGAGGGCTTCTGAGAGGTCCGACCGCCTTCTGAGAAGGCCTTCTCCTTCTCACTTCCCCCCCCCCCCCCCGGGCGCGCCGCCGAGCTCTAAAACTTTTCAGAGCAAGACGTGGCTCGGGGGCAGCGCCTAGGAGGGCTCCGAGGCCCGCGAGGCCAGCGGATGGCCCCTCGCGGGAGGCAAAGCTCGTGCTGGACGAGAAGCAACGGAGCAAGAAACAACACAACGCTTTTAACACTTCAGAGCGAGACACGGTTCGGGTGCAGCCTAGGAGGACTCCGAGGACCCCGCGGATGGCCAGCGGATGGCCCCTCGCGAGAGGAGCACAGCTCGTGCAGAACGAGAAGCAACGGGGCAAGAAGCACAACGCAACGCCTCAAAGCTTCAGAGCGAGGCACGGTCCGGGTGCAGCCCGGGAGGGCTCCGAGGCCCGCGGATGGCCAGCGGGTGGCCCCTCGCGGGAGGAGCATAAAGGGGAGGCTCTCTGGGGCCGCACGCCTCGCCCCCCGTGCGGCAGAGTACGCTCCAGGGCTCGGTCGGGCGTGTCCTCCCACGGGCGGATCTTGGACGACACATGCAAACTAATAGAAATAAACGCCCCATACATAATCCAAAACACTCATAAGATCGTCCCCCGACTATTTTTTGACTGTTTTGGAATTTCCCTCGTGTAGAGGGACACGCCCGACTTACGATTTTTCGGTCTTCCTCCTGTAGAGGGGCGTGCCCGACTTAAGATAAGGACTCCGAGGCCCGCGAGGCCAACGGATGGCCTCTCGAGAGGGGCAGGAGGAGGCTCCTGGGCCACACGCCTCGCCCCCGTGCGGCAGAGTATGCTCGAGGGCCTCCTCCTCCTCCTCCTCGCTCCTCCGCGCTCCTCCTCGCTCCTCCGCGCTCCTCCTTGCTCCTCCTCGCTCCTCCTCGCTCCTCGCCCCTCGGCGGGTCATCGTCTCACCGACCTCCGGCCACCAGTTTGTCGCCGGAGCCACGGTGAGACCGCCAGGGGGAGAGCGGGTGTGAGGGACGGCGTGGCGGAGTCTTGGCAGACAAGCATCCCAACGACGCGCCGGACCCATGCGTCCTTCGGGCCGGGCGAAAGGGGGGGACAACAAAGGGGGGGTTTGAGTCAAGAATCAGCTCTCGTAGCTGATTTTCCCAGCGCCTCCCGGCGCCAGAGGCGGTCATGTATGGAGGAATGGGCCCCTCGGTGGGGCCGAAACCAGCTGCATGCAGCAGATTTCGTACCCCCCCCCTTTCCCAATCCCCCCCTTTCGTCTGGCCCGAGTCCTGTTCCTCGGACGCACGGCAGGATACGGAGGATACGGAGCAGGAGGGGACGACAACGAGGAGAGGGGAGGAGATGTAAGGGCCCCTGTCACACAAGTAACGCGTACAAAACACCCACCTGCCCCGCATCGAATGAAGCATCCGGTAGGAGCAAGGTACTTACATGCACGGAGGCGCCGAGGGGTGCGCCACTCTGGACGTGCGGTGATCTGTGAGCACGCGCCGGGTAGAGCCGTTGCTGGGCCTCCCTGTGATGCAGGAAGCGGACGAGGGGGTGCAACATGCCTGGTGCGGGCGCAAGGCGTCAGCGTACCCTTAGGTCGGGCATGTCCCCCTACAGGGAGGATTGTCGACGAAAAATAAGAAAAAGTCAAACAATGCTCAAACATGGTTCAAACATACTCGAAATACTCAAATAATCCTCCCCACTCTTTTATGTGTATACATATAACGCCACACTGGGCCCGGGGGCCCCGGGGCCGCAGCCTCGACCACAAATGGGGGGACGTCGGGCCCAGCCCGCTCCCAGGGGCCGCAGCCCCGACCACAAATGGGGGGACGTCGGGCCCAGCCCGCTCCCCGCCGGGCCCCAGGTCGGCCCCCGGAGCGCCCAGACGGCCGTCCAGGCGGCCCCAGGCCTCAGGCCGCCTAGCGCCACCCTGAAGACAACCTCCAGCGGTCTCCGGCGACACAAGAGGCGTCTCGAACCGCCCCAGACGCCTCCAAGACGCTCGAAGACCCCTCGAAGAGATCCCCCCAGACGGCCCTGGGAAGCAAAATTAGCCCCGTTCCCTTCGTAACATTACATTTTTACCATATTCGATTTTTTGGCCTTCGTACCGTCCTCTACGACCTCCGACTCTCCCTGGACCGCCCCAAGACGGCCCACGAAGCCCACAAGAGAGCCCCAAGACGGCCCCAGAGGGGCCCAGGACAGTCCAAGAGGCGCCCAGGACGGCCCGAACGCGTCCCCGAAGGGCCCCAAGAAGGGCCCAAGACGGGAACCCAACTGAACCTTCCCCAGGAGGCCCCCAAGAGGCCCCTAAGAGACCCCCAAGAGGCCCCAAGAGGTCCCCAAGACGCCCGCGGCAGGCCCCAAAGGGCCTCCAGAGGCCCCCCAAGAGGCTTCCAAGAGGCCTCCCGAGGTTCCCAGGGAGCCCCCAGGAGACCCCCAAGAGGGCCCCAGCGGGCTTCTGAGAGGCTTCCCTAGAAACCTTCATGTACGTCTACATGCGGCCTCCGGTCCAAAAACCTGAGACCGTTCCTGGGACGCCGCCGGGGCCGCCGGGCTCCAACAGCCAATTGAGGAAGCACGGAGAACCCCCCAGAAGCCCTTCAGATGCCCCCACGAAGACCCAAGAGGTTCCCAAGAGGCCCTCAGGAGGCACGACTATGTCACGCGCCTGTGCTTGATAGCGCTGTCCAAGATCTTCTAGCGCGCCTCCAGCCTGGGCTAGAACCTGAGCGCGCGCGAAGCGCGCGCGATGGTTCTAGTATACATATATGTCTCTCTTTCTCTCTATACATATAGATGTATATATAAAATGTTCTTGGTTAAACAAAAACAACAAGCAACTGAATATTCCTCCTGGTGCCCGACTTGAGCGTACCCCCTGGGACCGCAAATGGGGCACTCGTGCGGGCAGGCGGTGCGCGAGGGGTGTGCCAATCTGGGGGGGGGGGCCCTCCGGCGCTGCACGGGTCCAGCACGCGGCGAGCCTGGGGCGCCCTTCCCCCTGAGGAGTGAGCGGCGGAGCAGGGGGGGAAGGCAAAGGGAAGACGAGGCGAGGGGAGAGGGAGGACAGAGAAGAGGGAAGAGAGGGAGGACGAGGCGGGAGGGCGAGGAAAGAGGAGGGAGGAGAGGGAGGACGGGAGGACGGGCAAGACAGGGAGGAGGGGGGACGAAGAGAGAGGACAGAAAGGGGAAGACAGGGAAGACGAGGAGAGAGGAAACATGGTTGACGGTAGGCGTGTGGACAAACTACCGGCCCCGAGTCCTGGTCAATGATAACACCCCAGCCAAGGTTGTCGAGCCACTTCAAGGCGTATCCGAAGCGGCGGGGCAACGTGCTCTGCGCCACCCAGCGCTTGTGCTGGAGCCTCGCTGGACTGGAGGAGACAAGGAGCGACAGATGCAACCGAGAAGAGAAGAGTGAAATGTTTGGCTCCGAGGACTGCCCGAGGAAAGACGAGCGAGAGAAACATGAGGGCGGCATGGGGAGGCATAGTTATGCCATGCCATCATGATACCAGGACGCGTCAACAGCATACCGCACGTGCATCCACGTTGCATCCCACTGCGTCTCGGTCTGGCTCCAAACAACATGCTTGCACCGAGGTGGCCTCCGATATCCGTCGCTCTCCAAGCCCGTGACCTGGTCACACTCTCGCCCTCCTCCCCCCCCTCCTCCCCCCCCTTTGCCAGAACCGAACACGTCCCCAGACCACGGATGCTCTGCATTCTGCCCGCGCGCGAAGGCCGGAGTCCGTCCGACCTCTGCCCGAGGACCGTGTTTTGTTTCCCCAGCTCGTCGACGGACTGTCCCGAGGCCCGAGCTCGGCCTTCCAGCGCCGAAACAAGGGAAGCAGCTGCGTCTTTGCTGCTTTAGGCATCTGGGAGGTCTGGGCGCAGCGCCGAGGGGCCCCCGACAGCGAGAGGCCACCTCCACGGACACGGTGGTGTGCACCGACGCCCACCACATCGGCAAGTAGGCGCACTAGAGGCCTCCTGGATGGGGTCGGAGTAGATAGGGTCGGAGGATGGCGCCGCATCGCCGATACATCGCGATGCATCGGCGATGCATCGGCGATGCATCGGCGATGCACCGGCGATGCACCGTCGACGTCGCCAATGGATCGGCGCCGTCGGCGTGGATAAAATCGGGCTCCGCATCGAGCCGGCATCGTCGATGCATCGGCGATGCGGCGCGATCCTCCGACCCCATCTACTCCGACCCCATCTGGGAGGCCTAGACGCACCCACTCCCCCTCGCTCCCAAATCGCCTCGCGCCCGGGCGGCCCACCGTGCGCGGGGGCGCGCGCGGGCGATGCGTGCGCCGACCTGCGAGGTGGACATGACGATGCCGCCAGCGGCGGCGTCATCAGCCCCGAGAAGCGAGATGGACAGGCCTCGGAACAAATTAGCGAACACTCATGCCACATTCATCTGTTAACGCCTCCCCCTCCCCCCAATGTTCAAAGTTGGCGGTGAGTCTGATGAGATGCACTTCGACCGCAGTCTCCCCCGCGCGTGCCAACATTGAGCTTGGGGGGAGGGGGAGTGTTCAGTAGTTGTTTCCCTCTACCGGAGCCAGGGCGGAGACAAACTCGGATAGGGACAGATCGGGCATCTCGGAGATACAGCCAACGCCTACAATGAAGACGCGCGACAAAGCTGCAAGGGCCCTGGAAGGCCATGTCGGCGCTTTGCGAGCGGGGTGTGGCCAGCGAAATCGGCCAAGGATGGGCCGAAGGGGAAGGATGCAAGGGTACACTTGGACAGTCGCTCATCCTTACTATGCGAGTCGACTGTAGGGCGGTTCTGGAGGATGTGTTGGGAGCGGCGCTGTTCCACGGCGCTCCAGATCCTGATCCTTCGCCCGCTCGAGGAATCGTAGCTGGACCCAGCACCACTCCTCATTAGCATTCACACTCCTCATCAGTAATCGCATTCATGCCTATTCGCGAGACGGATGCAAAATAAATCCTTTTCAAAAGAGGGGCCTTCGCCAGAATGGAAGGCCCTGAAGGTTCTGGTCGTTCAGGGGGGCGCCTCTGTCACTGAAGGAGCACGCTTGTAAGGACCTTTGATGAGGGACTTCGGACGGGAGGGTGTAACGCAGCATCGTCGATGCACCTTGGCTTTACTCTGGTCCTCCTCCCTCCTCACCCTCCTCACCCTCCTCCTCCTCCTCCTCCTCCTCCTCCTCCTCCTCCTCCTCCTCCTCCTCCCGAGTCCCAGGGGCAGAGGGCGGCGGCGGCTCGGAGAAGGGCGCCTCCTCAGGAAGTGCCTCTTCTTCAGGCCCTCGTACTTGTGATTCTGGCGTGCCAGTGCACTGACGGGCGCGCAGGAAGAGCCCAGACTCGAATCGGCACATCGGATCGGCGATCGACGCGACTCGGATCGGCGGCAACCGGCAGTCATGTCGGGAAAAGACGAATCGGCGGACGTCGGCATGCGAATATGCCCCCAACGAGAAATCGGAGCCCGAATCGGACTCCCAAGTCGAATCGAATCGGAATCGGGAGCCATCGAAGTCGGACCGAATCGAATCGGAGGAATCGAAGCGAGCACTGGGGCGTTTGCGTCAGGAGGGCGGTGGACGCTTCTTGGACTCCTGTCGGCAGCACGAGGTCAGGCGAGAGAGGAACGCACGCCGACGACGGCTGCGCCGAAGACGACCGAACGACGGCAACAAGCGGGCACGACGACGGACGAACGCGGCGCGACACGGCGACGCCAACGACGACGACGGTGGCGGTGGAGGAGAGAGGGAGGAGGCACGGGAGGAGCAGGTGGGGGAAGGCGATGAAGAACGTGGCGAGGCGGGCGACGTCTAGAGAGAGGGAGGGAAGGCCGAAGGGGCAGGGCGAGGACGGCGACGAAGACGAGCAAGAGCCGAAGACAATAACGATGATCTGCGGCATGCTGGAAGGCGGAAGCGGGGAGGGCCAACATCGGACCTGGTAGCTGGATCAAAATCGAGATCGAAATCCCGTCGAATCGAAGTCAGCCACCGCTATCATCACAGCTCATCCTCCTCTGAGAATGCGCAGTGTCAGCAGCGGTGGGGGAGGTTGATGACAACGTTCGTGATACTCGTATAGAGATTCCTAGTCGCATCGGCGGTGGCAATGGCAGGACGACAAGTAGACAATAAGGTCGGTAGGTTGGTACGGTAGTGAAAGTAATAGCGGGACCCGTGCGCGTGGGGCTAGTTCAAAACGACAAATCATACTAACTAGTAGTGTTAGTGATGGTAGTGCTGGCATTGACAGTGTTAGCGGTAGTGATGGTGGTTGTAGTGGTAGTTATGGTGTTTGCGCTTGCTGCGGCGGGGTTCCTATGCCAAAGAGACAGCAACTGTGCCAACACTCGTCCTCCTTACCCCTCCCCCCCTTTCCCTTTCCGATCATCACTGTCCCCCTTCGCACTCCTTCTCCTCCTGCTGCTCCTCACCCTCGTTCCCTTTCTCCCCTTCCTCATCTGCCTCCGCCTCCTCCTCTAAAGCCCCTCTCACCCTTCTGCTCCCTCCCTCCCCTCTCCTCGTCCTTCCTCTCCTCTCGTCTTGCTGCTGATGCTCCTCCGAGGCCGACCGTTCCATCTGCTGTCCACGCGATGCTGCACACGCCGGGGTGCTGCAAAGAGGGGATGGCGGAGGAGGAGGAGGAGGAGGAGGAGGAGGATGAGGAGGAGGGGGAGGGCGAGGAGGATGAGGGGGAGGGCGAGGAGGGGGAGGAGGAGGAGTGGGAGGGCGAGGGGGAGGAGGAGGAGGAGGAGGAGGAGGAGGAGGAGGAGGAGGAGGAGGAGGAGGAGGAGGAGGAGGAGGAGGAGGAGGAAGAGGGAGGGAGGATATGATATGATATGATATGCGCTTGGGGGGCGTGTCTCCCTCGCCTCCGCGGGCCAGCACGCCTCACATCAGCATCTTGCTCCTGCCCCCTGCGAATGATATGGACTGGCCCCGCTTGGCGACACTTCCTGCCGTCGGAGCGGACCTGCGGCGGCCGCCTGGCGCCCACAAGACGTCGAAGCGGTGCCGCGTCGGCACGGGGGAACTCTCGCCTCGTGTCGATGGTGGGGGTGGCCTGCCTCCTCTGGGCGCAGCCTCCCCCTAACGCCTCTCTCTCTGCCGCTCTGCTGTCTCCAGCAACTGCCGTGCACGGACACTGCCAGCTGCCGCCATCCTCCTCAGCCGCTCGAGCTGCACGATGGTCAGGGCCGTCGCGCCGCTCAGCCGCGCATCCTCTGCAGCCCTTGCATTTGTCGCTCCACCACCCTGGTCAGCTCGTCCTTTGGCGCGGGCCCGTCCGACTGCACTCCGCCCGCCTCCTCGAGGGCCAGCATCATCGCCCTCCTCAAGATTCCCAGGCTCGGTACGTCGCCCTCCGTCTTCACCTTCAGGCACTCTATGAGCATCGCCACGTCTGCCAGGGGATTGAGGTTGAAGCTCACCTTCACCTTGACGTCCTTCTCCGCCGTTCCCTCCTCGTTGTACGCCTCCTTCACTCTGAAACTGCCGAAAACCTCCTTCACGAACTTCATGCCCTTCTCCGTGTGGAACAGCCTCTGGTACGCTTGGAGCACCGCCTTGTGCTGGCCCTCCTGTGCGTCCTCTACCAGCCCGTCGAACGCTCCCGCGGCCACGTGCAGGTAAGGCGCCCCCAATCCGTGGCCCTTGCCCCTCTTCGCCACCGCCGCGTAGTGGTCGAGGCCCGCCTCGAGGCCCATCTGGCAGATCTTGCTCTTCTTGGTCATCATGTAGAACAGGGACAACATGTGTTCGTGCTCTCGGGCGCGCTGGTCCTGCCTCAGCCCCATCTTCTGGAGCGACACCATCGCGTCCACCAGGTCGACCTCGTCCGAGCCCCCGCCGCGCTTGCCCCCGCCCAGGCGCTGGTACTTGGGCGCTGGTGGGTGAATCTTGCCTCCTTTGCCGAGCGCCGCCCCTCCCGCCTGAGCGCCTTGGGCGGCTGGGTGCGCGGGCGCGGGCTGAGGCCCTCGCGAGCCTGCTGAGGTCCCAGCGCCTGGTACTCCTCCCTCTGCGGCGTGGGCCCCCGTCACTCTCCACGCCATCGCATCCTCTGTCTTCTGCGTCACGAGTGAAGCGAGCCCGATCAGGCCCAGGGTGGTGAGTGGTAACATGGGCCTGCAGCGCTTCCAAGCTTTGAGCCTGAATGTAACATACGGGGCACTCCAGACTCTTAGGTTGCACCACATCGTGCTTCCACGGGCTGAAGTTGACGAAACATACCTTCCTGTCTTCACACGCCGAGTACACATGTTGGACGGCCACGTCTCTGTTGGAGAAAGTGCTTCGGCACCACGGGCATTGATTTGTTACCGTCAGCAGACTCAACAACGCCCTCTGTCCGTGCTGGCACGTTTTGTGTGTTGTAAGACCGCTGTAAGTTTTGTACCGTTTCCCACATACGTGCTCCTCCCCGTCGTCCCCCTTCACCACCTCCTCACATACGTACTGCTTCTCCTCCTCCAGCTCCTCCTCCTGTAGATCCGCAGTGCAGATATTGTGTACCTTCATGTTCATACGTAGTATGTCCACATCAGTGCACAGCCAGCACCGGTGGTCCTCAGTCCCCCACTGCAGTATAGATATGTCAGATTCCCTGTCGTCGTACCAACTCATGTCTTCACACTGTTGACGCAAATACTGAAGGTCCTGCAAGTACTGGTACGCCCACGGCGTACTGTAGGTGCTAATCCTCCCCTCCTCTAGCCTAGGTGTGCCGTGCCTCAGGTCCAGGGGCGTCGACCCGAACACTGCCGCCGTCACCTGCGAGTGCGCCTCGGGAAACGCCGCCCACTTCTGGTACCATTTAAGCCTTCGAATCCTCAGCTCGTCCGAAGCACGGTTTATCTTCCACTTCCTAAACACCTCCTCTTTTCTTAGTTGTCGCACGTTTCCGTCCTGCTCTTGCCACGAACACTTCCCCTGCGCCAGGCACCTCAGCATTTTGCACAAAGCCGTGTCGATCGCATCAGTCAGACGAGGTTCGAGCACCATACTAACAAGTCCGCTCAATGCCGCCCCTTGCACGAAGGCGATGAACATCATTCTGCGTACTTCCCTGGGAGTCTCGGATTTCCAGAACACTCCTGCAATCCTCCACGCCTTCCTAGCAGCGGCGATCCTCCTCCTAATCTCTCCTCCTAGATTGCCCGTCGTGTGTAGATGTGGTCCTAGCACCCGAAGCTCTCGTCCCGTCTCCCCCATCACTCCGTTGTTTTTGCTTCTGAGCTTTCTCGTAATGCCCTGCCACCCTTCGCCCATGATGCTTAACATGTGTCCTGTCTTTGATGGATTGAGGTGCCAGCCCCCTCCCTCCAGCAATTTTTCCTCCAACCTCTTCGTCATAAGATTGAGCTCTGCAGCAATACCGTAGCTAGTAACCCCACCCTCCCACATAGACAGTTTCGTCACATCATCCATGAACGTGCATATCGACAGATTCGAATACCTCTTCGTCACCGGGCAGAGAGCCTTCAGCAGCCTGTTTGCATCGTTTGGGTCTTCTGCAAGCCACGCGGCGATAACAGGATTGTAGCAATCGTCGAAGTCCCTAGGGGCTAAGCAGAAGCCCATCTGCGCGCCCGTCGTACTGATCATGTCTGCCCTCCCATTGCTCCCTGCGATGCTCATGGCTTGGTGCTGGACTGCCCCCAGTGCAAACATTTCATCACTTTCTGCTGACTGTCGTGCAACCGTGGCCTCCAGAACGTCTCTCCGTGTACTGGCGAATGCATTTGTGCAGTCGAAATTGGTCGTCACATATGGTATTTGTACTTGCCTGCACCTCCACTGAGCTGATTGTAATGTGACCAGTGCACTCTCACGCGACCTGTGCTTTAGGCCACCGTGGGCCCAGTCTGGCCTTTCAACCTCGAGCGCCCTTTCATGGATTCCAGCGTGCCACGCCAGACCCCACGAGCAGTAGTTGTGCATCAGTCGTTGTCCTGCAATTCCTTCTTTGCCATTGTTTTTGCTGGACGAAAAACTCTGGGCCCGTAGCGTGTCCAGCGGCATACACTGCGCACGTCTCACAAGCACAAACCACTTGTCCAGTTGTGTCTGAAAGAATGGTGCCGCTTGACCGCTCGTGAATCTCTGGCTCCCTATTCCAGCCCCCTTCGCACGTCCAAACACCCAGTGCTCATCTTCTATAATCTCCTGTGGTGCCTGCCCCTCCTCCCTCTGCCTCCTGCCTAGGCCCTCGCCACTCTTCCATCCCATCTTCTCCAGCAGTCTCCTTCCTTTCTCCATCCTCCTCACCTCCGTCTGCCTCAGCAAATCCTCCTCGTCCTCCTCTTGCTCCGCCCTGTCGTGAGCCGCTTTTGCCATTGCTTCAGACCGTTTGTGTGGCTGTTCCATGTACACTGTCGGCGCAAGTAGCAGTAGTGATGCCTCGCTGGGAAGCCCCCAGCTTGGCCAAGCCCGTCGCTTCTTGCATTTCCTGAGATACTTTTCCATGGCATATCTGTCTTGTCGTACCAGGTCCCTCAGATCGACATCATCGAACAATAGCTCACCGTGGGCTTCGCACTCTGCCTCGTACTCTGCCCGTGTCTCCTCCGCCTGCTTCTGCTGCTGCTCCCCACAATGAATCTTGGCAACGCCACTGTCTACCAGGGCTGGACATAAACGTTTTTTTCGTGTTGTGTTCGTATCGTGTTTCGTTTTGCTCTACCTGATTCCCTGTACCTCCTCCCCAAACGAAAAGCAACACACCGCCGAAGTCCAGCAAAACAGCGTTTAGTCCAGCCCTGCTGTCTACGGCCCCCTTCCGATCGATCCTCTCCTGCACGGCTTGGTGAACTGATCCGAAGGGTTAGGTCGGGCATGTCCTCTTATAGGCAGATTATGGAAGGAACAAACATCCCAAAATGCTTAAACATAGTTTGAAACATCGAAAAGTCGTCCCCAGACAATGTTTTAACTATTTTTGAATATTCCCCCTGTAGAGAGACATGCCCGACTCAACCGAAGGATGGCCCCTGCCACCGGCCCTGTATGTCCCGTGAGCGCTCCGTGCCAAAGGGGGGCACGAGAGACAATGGCTCACGCACAGGGCCCCCGCTACTCCGCCCTGCTCCCCGCACCCCTCGAGTAGGGGATCAACTACATATTGAATTCAACTCAACTTCATATATTTTCAAAACTGAATGACTACAGATCGACGGCATTTACTTGAGGATCGACTGCATATCGGTGTAATTGAGGATCGACTACATATCGACTACATGTACTTCAAAAGTGATACCTCGTCAAATCTACGAAGCAGCAGCGTAGAATGCTCCGTATACCTACTGATTGTTTACAGAGTCTCGTACATTCGACGCAGATCAATGGCGGGGTACATCAACTATGTAATCCTCCTCCGACTCGTATCCCGACACACTCCCGCTGTCTCGCCGCCGCCACTGCTGCTGCCGAAGGGACGGATCGCAGCCTGGCCCGGGGGCGGGGGGGGGCGGGGCAGTCGCTTGTTGTAGATCAGGACCTCGTCCGGCTCCTCTGGGGTGGCGTCGGCGCGGAACAGCGGGGCGCTTACTTCGGCAGGCAGCTCACTGTGAGGTCAGGAGCTTCTTGGGCAGCGCTTCCCCCTCTGCACTTCGCTGGCCTCCTGGAATGCCAGAGTGCGTATTATTCTGCTGCGAGGCTGCCGGCTGGTAATCTGGCCGTTCCAGACCACCCCACCCCCTGGTTCGGGTGCTGCTGGAACTAGGTCGGACATGTCCTCCTACAGGCGGATTTTGGAAAGAACATAGAAAATAGTCAAAACATGATCAAACATATTCCGCAATAATCGAACAATCGTCCCAATGACAATTTCCTGACTATTTTTGAAATTATTCCCCCCGTAGAGGGACATGCCCGACTCAGTCAATGCTAGAATTAGGTCGGGCATGTCCTCCTACAGCGGGATTTTTGTCCAAACATGAGAACATACCATACAAATGCTCCAACATGGCCAAAAAGTACCAGAGAATCGTCCCTCGACATTCTTTTTACGATTTTTGAATATTCCCCCCGTGGAGGAACATGCCCGACTCAATGCTAGAAGTGCCCCTGGCCCAAGCTGTCCCCCTGGGATTCCCAGGGAAGCCCTCAAGGCCTCCAGAGCACCCCTCACGAGGCCCAGAGCGCCGCCCTAGGCCCTTCAAAATTGAGCGACAAGCTGTGGACACCTTGGGCAAGGGGTACCTTCCCAGACATGATCGCGTCGAACAAAAAATCAGGACGGGACATTTTTTGCTGGCTTCGACCCCTAGGGGCCCTCGCCAGGCTTCGGGTCCGGTATTTCTGCGCAATTTGTCGAGCTGGATCGATGTGTAAGGGTCCCAGGGCCTGCAGCTGGGCCAAACATCGCCCGCTGTAGAAAAATGCAACTCCGGGATCTCAGGGACCAGTGCCCACAGTTCACTCGGGAGGACGTGTAGGTGGGTAGGAGCAGAGGTGACGTTGGGGGGAAGGCCGCTCCCAGTGGCCCCTGGAAGAAAGAGCTGCGAGCATCCAGCCGGGTTCGTTCTCTAACCCCGCCTTGGGATAACCCCCCCTCTACGAACCCCCGATTGACTCGGCGGCGAGCAAACATGGATTAACGATCCTTGGATTTGGCGCGCGGTCGCCAAATCCATGGATCGGGGGAAGTGCCCTCCCCAAAGTGCGGCAGGTGCCGCCTCGCTCGGCGGCGGAAATCAGCGATTTCCCAACGGGACCCGTCGCTACTTAATCCACGCCCCCTTGATCCATGCTTGCGATCGCCTGCTTGACGTCCCAAATATCCTCCACTTCCTCTGGGGGCATCGGCCGGAACACTCCCTGACCGACCGGGCGCCGGGCCCCAGAAGGGCCGCTGGCCTCCCGGCCAGGCGGCCGTCAGACAACGCCGCGGGGGCGCCCCGGCGGAGGAGGAGGGGAGGCGACGAAGAGGATGGCGAAGACGCCTGTCTTTTTGCTCCCCCTCGTGTCGTCTGTCAAAAATGCAAGATCCTGCGCCCAAGCCCGGGTCAGTGCGAAGGACCCTGCAAGATCCTGCAGGATCCTGCGCTCAAGCCCAGGTCAGTGCGACCCTGGTTCTGCAGGATCCTGCAGGATCGGGCGCTCTGGCTGACCCCCGTTTGCATTGGCCCCCGTCTCAACCCCAACATGCGACGCCCTGATTTTTTCAGGGCGGCGTCCCTGGAGGTCCAGACCCTTGCCCCGGGACCGGTTTTTGGGCCAGAGTCGTTTTGTTGACGGTCCCGGGGCCGGGCGAGGGCCCCCCGGGGCCGACATGGGCCCACAACCTCCCGTCCTGATGTTTGTACGACGCGGTCATGTCTGGGAAGGCTCCCGAGGCTGCCCCTCGTCCAGTTCGCCGGCCCCACCCGCGGCTCTCCAAGGGGCCCACACCTCTGCAGCCCCCAGCCCGCCAACGTGTCTGCGGCGCTGGGGGGTCGAGGGCTCGAGGCTCAGACGAGCCAGAACGGTCCGCAGTCCTCCTGCAGTGGGGGCGCTGACCCAGGGAACCCAACATGAGAAACGTGGCCTCTCTTAGCCAAACGTAGGAGGAGCACTGAGCCCCTCCCAAACGAAAAGGGGTTCCTTCTGCAGCGCACGGACTGCACAGGGGGATTTGGGAAGAAAAATTGAAAATATGCAAAAAATGGTCCAACACTGCCCCGAAAATATTCAAAAACATCGTCCTCTGACTATTTGTTTGACGATTCTTGAAAATTCCTCCTGCAGAGGGACGGGCCCGACTTAATCGTAGCTCGGAGGGGGACGACGAAGAGGATGGCGAAGACGACGACGGCGTCCACTGAGACCCTGGCGCTGACATTTCTGTACGACGGGCGTTCTTGTCCAGCTGCGGGCCCCAGGGGACCCTCACAGATCGATCCGGCTCGGGAAGTGGGGCAAAAAGGTTCGGCCCTGGGCTCCGGTGGTGATCTTTACCGATGTTACATTTTTTTGAGACGTCGGACCTCAGGAGACGGCGTCGGTATTCTTCCGGAGAACTCCCACGGCGAAGACGACGGCGTCGGCATTCTTCCGCAAATCTCCCCCGTTGCCACGTGGTCGTCTAGTGGTGCGACCCACGTGACTCGTGCGCTCGAGTACCTCGTCATGTTCCAGGCATTGAGCCATTCATTGTTTATGATACTGCGACTGCTGGATTCGGGAAGATGAAACGGGCTCTGAAGGGCATGCTGGTGATATGTTGAAGTTGGCTAAGTATGACACTCACGCAACTTCTGGTCTTGCGACTTCGAGGTGCGCCAAGGAATCGCCACCGCGTTCGTTGTGTGTGACGTTGAGGTCTATGAGTCTGGTTTTAAACCAAGGGGAGCTGTCGCATATCCTCAACACGTTCAAACTTGGTGCTCAAAAAGCAGATGTAGGCAACCTGATTTGTACGCACTCCCCCAAGTTCAGCCCCGATTTTGACGATGCCGCTGGGAACGCACGTCGCCAGTCTCTTTGCTTGTTGGGCAACTTTTTGAGGGGGGATGTGGGCAATTGGGCTTGTACGCATTCCCTCAAAGCCGGCCACGACGCTCATGATGTTGCTGGGAATGCGCGTCGCCAACGTCTTTGCTTGAGGGGCAACTTTTGGGAGGGACCGGCTCCGGGGGGAAACATCATCCTGGGATCGGCAACACCTCGCCGATGGATGATTGGTGATGTGCCCTCGATAGCGAATTCGCAAGGGGAGGCGAAGGACGGGAGGAGGGATGACAGATACCATTGCAAATCCCAAAAGCCCCCCCTGCCACTGCCCCCCGATAGCGAGTCCTGTAGACCTTCACCTTACCCCGATAGCGACTCCCTTCTACGTTCCTTAGCGATGAATGGGCGATTGGGGCTCGATGTACCCCCCCCGGGCCTATCCCCCTTGAACTCGACAAGCGCGCTCCACTACTCGCAAAGTAACTACTCGCAAATAGTCTGGATCCACCGCAGGGGATTTACGATCCGTTGCATCGAAGCCAACATGGATTTCCTGGACGTTTGCGAATAGTAACTTGCCGAGTAGTGGAACGCGCTCGGTGATCAACGTTGCCCTAAGCCCCGCGAAGCCCCCGCAAAAGGTCACAGAGATGCCGCCCCGGTGCCGGCGCCCAGCGGCCCTCGGCGCCGTGCCGCGTGCGAGTTCCGCAGGCGCCAGTGCATGCCCGAACCCCTGGAGGGAGGGCGTGCCGACCAGGGGCAACGCCTGAGGGGGACGAGGGAGGAGGAGGAGGAGGAGGAGGAGGAAGAGGAGGAGGAGGAGGAGGAGGAGGAGGAGAAGGAAGAAGAGGAGGAGGAGGAATCTGTTTTCCAACATCGGCAACAACAACCCTAACCTGGATGTTTGACCGGTTGAATGCTGATTTGAAGATTCATCACCCGTTCCGCGTCCACTTTTTATGGAGGGGCCGTGCTTGGGGCAATGGCCGCTCGGATCCACATATGTGTCTTTTTTTCTGTATGGTCTTTCATGGAATTCTCGCACCTGCGCATCATATTGGACTTTTTTTTACTGAGCCCGACCCAACGTGAGAAGCACAATGCGCAGAGGCAAAGAGCATCCCGCCGTCAGAACACGGCAGACCGACCACAAAGTGGCAAGGACGCCCCATCCCCCCAAAAGCCGCACACACAAATCGCCAGGACATCCCGAGACCCGGGGTCAGACATTCGGCCGAGGGGTTTTCATGCGCATATTACCTCGCCAAAGCCCACAAGTGAAGCTCCACTCGTGCTGGCGGCACTTTTTCCTGCCCGGTTTCGGTCGGGCAGGAGGACAGAGCTCCAGTCCGCTGAGGTCGAGCGTCGGCCATTCAAAGGGCAACGCTGCGGCAAGCTTACAGGCAGTGCGCGCCACCAGCCTCGTCTTATGCAGGGCTTTGACCATGTTCTGAGCAGTAGAATCGTGGAGGCGAGATGCAGCCTTGGCAGCCTGACCAGCTTGGACAGTTCCCCTGCACAGGCATATCTCGCTATCTGGCGCACCCTCCTCCTCCAGAGAAAGGTGCGCTTTGACTTGATGAGCAAATCTGATCCACTGCCGCACACGAATAGCGAAACTGAAGGGCTCAGCGTACGGTCGCTGGTACGACACCTTTCCACCCAAGGTTTTCCGAGCCTGAACACACACGTTCTGGCAATCTGAATACAGGGTGGCTTCCCCTTCGAAGATCTAAGATCCGGCCCGAACGTCCGTAGGCCGAAAACTCGCCCGCCTGGGTCGTCTGGTTCAGGGCCCCATGAAACCGCGCCAAAAACTCACCCGAGGAGTTTCTGATTATCACTGAAAATGGACCCCCCCCAGCCTGCCCGACTTAATTCTGGGATACCAGCAGCTGCCGTCCATGAACACCCCCCCTTGATCATGTGCTCCTCCTCCTGCTGCCCCTCATTCTCGTCCCACTGCCAGCGCGCCTTCCCCGTCGTGTCGGGGCGCGGCCAGCGGTCGCCTGGACGGGGAAACAATCCTCGGGTGAGAAGCAATGCCTGAGCATTCTCAGGGTCCATACTACTGTAGAGATCCCACACCTCCTGCGAAGCAATATAAATCCTGGCTTCCTCATGGCATGGGGCATCGCCACAGACGATGCAACGCTGCGTCGGGCTCCTGCCCGCGCAAGGAACAGAACGTGTCTTCCAATCGGTAACCGAGACTCCTGGCCTTCACCTTCGTCCAAGTGGCACCGCATCCGATTGTTCGAATCGCGGCGCGACCAGACGGGGACATTCGAGAGCACCTCATCACAGTTTTATTACCGCACCGCATCACAGGCGCTGGCAATCGAGATTCGAATTACCTGCAGCACGACGCTCGAGCTCTCGCAACGCGGCTTGTCGCAACGGCAACTTCAATAATGCTTGGCTTACTTCCGTGAGAAGACCGTCCTCCCCGAAGTCGTCTACAAGGGCCACCCGATCCTTCAACCTCCACCTGGTACGCCTCAACGACATCGACATCGCCGAGAATGGCCCTGCGACCGCCCTCCAAGACGTCGGCCCGGGCCGGCTACGAAAACGTCTCCCACGATTCCCAGAGCTCCCGGAAAAAGAAGGACCAACGGTAAGCCCGCGAGCGAGCACATCACAATTCCTTCGCATACCGGACGATAGGAGCAACAGCCGCCAGCCACGTGGGCTCGTTCTCTAAGATGAGAAGGCTCGCAAGTGATCTGCCGTTGCAGCTAAGCCTCATGATCGCCCCTGCCTGTTGTCTGACCTCGTGGAGTTCGCTGCCCAAGATCCCGTGCACTTCAGCCCCGCACAGAACGCCAGGGAGAGGCCCCGACACCCAAACCTTCTCAGCGTGGACCGTCGGCTGTTTCTTCATCTCACGAACCTTCGACTTCTGGTTGGAGTGCTGCATTCTAACCATAGACTTGGACTCGCGCAGGGCCTCCTTGACGCACGCTTGCCTCCTGGGCCCCCCCGCAATAAAATCGATCCCCAGATCCGCCGCGCCGTCGCGCAGAGGCCCTGCGCGCTCGCCCAGAAAAACGCATGATGCATTGGCGGCCAGGCAGTCGGAGCGCTCCAAGTTGCCCTGCCCAGCCCTTGGTAGCGATATCGAGCAACCGCACTTCCGTACCAGCGCATGCTCTAGATGCGCAGCTCCCGATGTCATGCCCTGGGTCACATCCTCAGCAGCGCCCGTGGAGTCCAGACTCGAATCGTCAACGAACTGCGTCAAGGAAACACCGAGGAAGTCTTGTCGCGCTGAAGGGCCCCAGGAGGTGCACCCGAGCGAAACTCGCGGCTATGTAGCATCCCGCAACTACTCCTCTGGAAACGAAGCTGCAGAAGCCATGCTGATGAAACGTGCATGCATGCACGTGGTAAGTCACAGCCGCACAATCTGCGTCGGGGATCCGTGCCTCCTGCGTTCCTCCCCCAGCCTGGACAACGAGAAATTGTCATTGAAATCCGTCATGTCCCGAGGCAACAGCGCTGACACCTCCCCCTTCTTCCTGCTAGTCTCTGCGCGGGCCGACTGTCGCCGCGCCGCGTCTGCAGCTGAGGCGAACGAACTGCCGGCGAACAAATTGCGCGCGTTCTTCTCTTCCCATGCCGCCGCCAAGTTCTTCCTGCATCCCCCCCCAGAACGCGTGGAAACAGACGGCCCACTTGGCCTCCATCCTCCACTAGCTTTGGATAAAAGGGCAACTTGGTTTATCTGAAGCTGGCGCGGCAGAGACGACGACGATTCGAATGTTGCAAGCATCAGAGAGACCACGCGAAGAGCAGGATCATATGTCCACGTGAAAGCCACCCACTGCCTGCGCGGCGCGGCTCTTGTACGCCGCCGGCATTGCTCGAATCGCCCCGGGCTGGATCACCGGCAGCGGTCGGCAGGGCTCTTGAAACGTGCGATTGGGCTTCTCGCCGGCTGCTTCCCAAAGGGCGGTCCACGTCTTCGCTTCCTGGCTCGGGAGACTCAGCGAGTCCGACAGGGCCAGGCCTCCCGCCGACAGGGTGGTCGTGGCTTTCCAACCAGGGGCATCCTTGGAGGCCACATGCGCGCCCCTGGCCCCCGATTTGATGTTACTGAGAAGCAAATCTTCCCACCCTTGCCCACCTGGCCGCCGGGCCTCGGCCTGGGGGGTCGCTAGAGAAGACTGCGCCATTTCGTAACAGTCGGAAGTCTGCAGCCGCCAACTGTTCGCATCCTCTACGCTGCTAAACTGGAGCACGGGCGACAGCTCAGCCACCGCCTGCGCAGCTGCCATGCGCGGCTCAAAGTCGCCGTCAGCGACTGAGCCCACTAACATCTGGCGGATGACGACCACGTTTTCGGATACCCAGGGCCCTGCAGTCCTTCGTCTGAGCAGCCGAAATCAGGTCCTGGAGCTCACGGCAAATCCATTTCCCTGCACGCAACCGCGTGTGTCTACACGGAAGGCTCTTGTTCTTGTTGATCGCGGCCCAATGCAACTGGGGTGACTTGCAGCGAGCGCCGGGAAACCCACAAAAAACAACAACTCCGTCTGGCCCAGATCGCGCAGCTCAGACTCCGCTAAATCGGCCCACTCCCCGCGCGCCCAATCCAGCACATCGGGCGCCTCCTCCATCCTGCCCGAGAGAGCCGTCCCAAGACAACCTTCAGCCGCGGCCTCCTGGGCGCCCCAGCTCGGCCGTTTCCTCGCAGCCCCCTGGGGCCTGTCTACGGGAACGGGAGGTGGCATCCGGAGGGACAGAGCACTCAGTTGGGCCAACTGCGGGTACAGCTGGAGGTAGAGGGGCCTGTGCGGAGACAACGGTGCATCCTCCAGCGCCTCGGTCGAGTGGATTGCCTTGGATATGCCGCCCGAGCAGACAACGTAATCCAGCGTGCTCCCGTCGCAGAAGGGAAGACAAATACCCCCACCATTTGCCTGCATGGTGGCCCCTCCCAGTTCTTTCGGCAAGCCCAGGAGCCGACATTTGCTCACGGGGAACATTCCAATCACCACCCAAGAAAGCCTGCACTGCACCCCAGAACTCTCGACCGCAGCCCCCAGGGAACTCAAGATGTCCACATTCCTGTCCGAGAGGCCTTCGATGTCGTACACGCGCGCAAAAGCCACTAGGAAGGCCCCCCCGGAATATGGATGCGGGCGCTGCACGCCCACCTTTCGACCAGGGTAAAGGGCTCGTGCAGCCCCGTATAGGATCTCGCAAGGGCGCGGACACCTCCCGAGGAACCTCCACCCTTGCCTGCCAACGCTGGGGACAAAATCGCCTTCCATCCGTGCCGTGCGCACCGCGACGTCGCCTCGCGCATTGCTGGCTCGCTCGCGATGCAGTATTCCTGAAGGCAGACCACGTGCGGCTTCGTCCTGCTCAGCCATTCCTGGAAGGAGTTCCAGCAAGTAGCGTTGCATGGCCCCACTCTCAGGGACACGCCCTCCGCGCAAGGCGGCCAGGGGGGAGCGTCTAATCAGTCGACATAGGCAGACGAAGTCTTGCTCTTCCCCCCTGGGTGATTCACAAAACTGGCCACGCTGGACTCTGGGACAGAGCGGCACCTAGGCCTTCCACCCGTACTGGAGGCGACCTCAGAGTCGGATATCGTAGAGCTGGCTCACGTCCACCGCGATGCTGTTCGCGAGGGAACGCAGGAACTCGCAGACGCCGCGTCGGCTGCCACCTCGCCAGCGGCCGCCGCCTGCGAGTGTTCACGCTCGCCTTGCGACTCGGACGTGCTGCACGTCGCACTGCTGACGCCACTTACCCCAGTCGAAATGGTGCTAGGAGGCAGTGAAGTAGGAGTCGTACAAGGTTCTGCGCAGGCCACCGAGTAGTCACACTCGCCTGAGCAGTCATCCCCGAGAGAAAGTCTATCACAACTGGGGTGGAGCTGCAGCCGATTGGCACACGCTCCGCCCGTTTTCTTCAGGATGCCGCGCGGCTGTGGGCTAAAGACGCTGCGGGGTCTCGCCTTTACCATTGCCCGCCGCCTTCGCCGCCTCCACTGCGGCCGTCGCCTGCGCCTTGACCTTCGCCGTCGCGCCAAGCGCCTTCGCCGCTGCACCGTTTGCCGCGCTCTGCTCCGCCTCCGGCTTGGCGTCGCTCTGCGCGGCCTGCTCCTCGTCTGTTTTCCTCTTTTTGGCCGCCGGACGTTCCTGCAACGCCTGGTGCTCCTCCTGCAAAGTTTCACCCTTGGCCCTGACCTCGCCGAAGAAATGGGTCGCCATACTGAGGAAATGATCCAGCATAGTCTGCTTTTTTTCACTCTCCTCCAGTGCTTCGGGTCCGAGCGCCACGAACTCCGCGTAACAGAAAAGGCCCGCATCGTCCAGGCCCAAGTCCGCCAGCTCACCGTCCATGAGCTTTGCCAGCGACAGTTTCGGGTTGGAGGGCTCCTGCTACACCGCGCCTGCGCCAGCCGCCGGCGCCGCCAGCGCCACCTTGCACTCCACTTCCACCGTCTCGAGCTCCGCGAGCAAAGGCTGCACGGTGCCCCGCTGCACCTCCACCTGCTCGAACAGCGCCGCGAGCACGCCCTGTGGCCATGGTTTCATCACCATTCTGCTCTGCGAAACGGACTAAGACCTCCAAGGCCCCGATGCACAGGTTGTCTGTGCCCTAGGCACAAAGGAGAATTGACAACAGGAGCAACGCCATCACCGACAGCGCCCTTCTGGTACCATGGAGCATTCTGGAATTTGCCTCCTCTCTTCGCTCTGCCGCAATGCTTACACCACGTCCAATGCTGCAGGTTCTTGCTCCATCAGCACTCAGGGTGCTCGTATCGCCACGTGTTGGCAGGGGGCGGCTGGCGGGAGGAAGACAATCCTCTGCCATTTTGCCCTGCCATATCGGAATCGCCGTGATGGCTGCGAAGAACTCTCTGCGCCGCCTCGACGCGGAGGAACCTGCGCGCCTCCGCCCTGCGCCGCCTAAGCCGTGCCACGCAAGGGAGCCGGATCGATCGCGCCGTGCCGAACCGTGCGTGGTGTCACCCTCGCCCTGGGCAGGGCCAGAGGGCTGGGGTTCGGGAGAGACGGGCCACCCCTGGCCCGCCACCTGAACACCTGGGGGGAGGAGGCGGAGGAGGAGGAGGAGGAGGAGGAGAAGGAGGAGGAGGGAGGAGGAGAAGGAGGAGGAGGAGGAGAGAGAGAGAGAGGAGCTGGAGAACGAGGAGGAGGAGTGCCGCGTTGTAGTGCGGCTGCCTGTTGCTTCGGGGTCGTGCGTCTGCTGGTGACGTTTTTTTCGCCATGCGTGCACCTCGCGGACGCCTTCGGGGCAAGGCACGCTCCCCGCCGGGTCCCCGTGTGACCCCCGGATGGACGCATCGCCTGCGCCTCCTGTCACGAGCCTCATCGCCGCGCCAATTGCTTTGTGGCGTGTTCCGGAAAGCCCGAATCCAAAACGCTGCCATCTCTCAGGGGCACATCCTTTACTTCCGCGGCCTTCCGCCGCCCTTCCGCCTGCTTCTGCAGTCGGAGCCGCCCTCGTTTTACTTCCTCGGGCTTCCGCCACAATGCCCATTCTGAAACGCCCAATGTGCATCACGCCATGCAGGGTCGGCACAAGTGATGTGAGGTGGGGCGCGGGAGAGGGCACATCTCTGCGCACATTGGACATCGTAGGATTATACCGTTGAAGGAAGAACTGTGCAACACACATTTCGGAACCACTTCGCAAGACCCCACGCCGCCCCCCCTGCCTTAATGCTGAACGAGCGTGACCTTTGTGTCAAATACTAATGACCCGGCGTCCAGGCGTGGGCCTCATATGTGCCATTGGAAAGTCCGGCGGAGTCGAGGGGCACGCGCACCCAGACGAGACCTCCTCGCTGCTCCTGGGTGGCTGCGCGTTGCGCAAATGTCACCACTTGCGAGGGCTCCTGCGAGGTCCAGCGGAGTCGGGAGCTACGCGCACCCAGACGAGATCTCGCTGCTCCCTGGCAGGCTGCGAACTGCGCAGCTGTTGCCGCTTTCGTGGGCGCCTGGGAGGTCCAGCGGAGACGGAGGCCGCGCGGACCCAAACGGGACCTCGCTGCTCCCTGGGAGGCTGCGAACTGCGCAGCAGTCGCCGCTTTCGTGGGCTCCTAGAAGATTCATCCGAGTCGGGGGCCACGCGCACCCCGACGAGACCTCGCTGCTCCCTGGGAGGCTGCGAACTGCGCAGCCGTCGCCACTTTCGTGGGCTCCTGGGAGGTTCAGCGGAGTCGGGAACCAACCGCATTTGAGATCTGGCTATTCCTTAGTATGCGGCGAACTGCGTAACCGTCGCCACTTTCGTGGTCTCCTGGAAGGTCCAGCGGAGTTGGAGGCCGCGCGGATCCAGACGGGTCCTCGCTGCTCCCTGGGAGGCTGCGACCTGAGCAGCTGTTGCCGATTTCGTGGGCTCATGGGAGGCACAGCGGAGATAAGGGCAGCGCATATCATGGATATCTGGCGATGTGTTCTTGTGTACAGAACTGTCATACAAATACTATTCGACTCACCCCGCACCCTTGCACTTAAACATGCTGTGGTATAGTGGAAACCCTTTACAGAGCGCACAAACTGACATGCCTGCCACGTGTGGCCCACGCGAAGCACACGCCTGGCCACCTGTAATTTCACGAACGTGCGTGGGATACAATGGCGGCGACGACTGCTGGTGGCCGGTCCTCAGTGGTGGGCGCAAATTCGCGCCCCTTCCTCTCTGGCCTTGCCCAGTCTGAAACTCCTTCTCTTTCCCGACCATGCCAAGGAACATGAGGGACACGTTTTTTGACTACCACTGTCAAGGAACACCTTTGCAACAAGCGTTACGGAGCCACTTTGCAACAGACTTACTAGACCGGCGATAAGTGGGGGTAGGACGGGATGGCTTTGGGAGCGCTTTGCAGCGCTCACCACGTGCAAGAAATAAGCTTCTCATCGCCCCAACGAAGGTTGGAGCACCGTTTGTAGGTAGGCTCCCTTTCGAGCGCGTCTGTCAGGACCGTAGTGGGTGGTATACCCCAAGCTCGTCGAGTCGATGTCCGTGGTCGTGGGCGCCGCCTAGCCCAATGATCCTAAGCCCTTCTTGCCATGGTCTACCTCGACGATGTCGGAGATTGGGCTGTGGGTTGGCATAGTCCGTTATCCAGACCGCGGAGAAAATGACGGGCAACACAATTAGAGCCAACCGCGAAACAATGAGGCCACCTGCGCCATACACCAACTCGGGCAAAGCTTGGCGGTCTGTCCGACACTCTCTTACGTAGTTAATATTGGCGATCACTGACTCAAGAGCGAGCGAGAATACTAGTGATCCGTTCCTCGACCCTGCACACGGCGCGCACCGTTGTAGGAATCCTGCGCAGCACGCGCAGTCGGGTTGGGCGCACGTTCCCTGCGCCCGCACATCGGCGGCACCTTCTGCCCCTGCACATGGCTGGCTCTGGAAGCCCTGAACCCAAAAATGTTATCATCTTTTGGGAGGCCGACTTTTGCTTCCGCCCGCTTCCGACGGCCTTCCGCCGGTGGAGGCGGCCTCGTTTTACTTCCGCCAGTTTCCGCCGCCCTTCCGCCGAGGAAGAGATGACAACTCCTTGTATCCTCGAAGGGAAGGCGAGGCCCTTTCATGGAGCGCTCCACTCCCAGGACCACTCCCGGGGCGTGTTCTGGACAGGATCTCGAGGGGAATCCAGCGGTGGCGACGAGGACCTCCAGGGAGGCCCAAAAAGAGGAAAACGGCCGAAGGGGAGAGGAATGGGTACGTTTTCCTCCTCTGAGTATCGCTGCCCCGTTTCGGGCTTATTGACGGATCGGGACCACAACAAGGGCAAGGAGGAGGAACCTTGACCTTGCAATGCTGGGCCTCTCCGGTAGACGGAGACCCACATCCCTCAATCAGTGCCCAGGCGGGAACCTCACTCCACACTTTGGCGGGAGCCCTCGCCCCAAACGGGACAGCACCTCACGGCCCGCCCTGGTGGGGCCCTCAGGTGGGCACCGCTCGGCCAGCGCTTGAACCTTGTCAACGCAATGCCGACCGCATACTCTGCAAAACAGCACGCCACGCAGGCAGTGCAACTGATGGCTGCTGGGCACCCGAGACCAGCACGGATGGGCCACGGCCGCATCGAGGCCGTCGCGCAGCGCAGGAGGGCCCGTACAGCGCCCAGGCCAAAAATCGGCGAGGCGGCCCACAAAGGCCTTAAACTTACGCCCGCACACCTGGCATCGCAACATGCCTTTCTTAGCAGACTCGACCGAATGGCCAGCCCCAAGCAGCCGCCGCCGACGAACCACATCGGTGGGCAACGACCTCGGACGAGGTGGCGGCCTTGTTGCGATGGCAAGTGAGGCTAACCTCCCGATCGACGTCAAGCAATCGGCACAACACTTGGGAGGTTAGCAAACCGACATCTTGAATTCGCTCCACATGTTCAGGGACTACCTCCCCTTTAGCAGCGGCCACCCCAGCGAAATAATCAGCACATGCATTCAAAAAACACTCGGCCTCGCTGAGGCCCTCGGCATCACGCAACGAAGCAGTCGTATGTGCTTTTGTCCACAACAATTCCACATCTCCAGACCGAGAGTCCATCGCCTCCCAGATCTTGACCCACAAGTCTATCATGGGAGACGTCTTGGAAATCAGCTCGCGAGGCCTGCGGAGGGCCCTGACCAAGGGGAGGTAGCCCGAGTACGCCACGACGTTGCCCGTGGTCACGAGCAGCAGCCGGAGCAAGGCATACAATTCAGCCCTGGGGCTGGACTGCTCACGGGTAGGTAACGTCCCACAAAGGACTCCTATCAAATCTCAAATCGCCAGGACCCGAGGTATCATCCATACGCATCATGGCCCACCCGCACCTCCGAAGTCTCCAGTCATCCGCGTGTTTTCCCCCAGAGCCATCAAGGCCCCACACGCCTCCAGACGCAGGTTGCCCAGTAGATAAGACACCCCATCCGAAGACCAAGGATGCTGGCGGCGGAACACGATTGACGGCGGCAGCCAACGTAGGGGGCCCTCGATTCCAGAAGGCACTTTCAGGGCACGTGCGCGCGGCGTCCTGAGCATCAGGAACCAAGTGTGCAGACTGACTCATACCAGTGGACTCAATCATATCATTGCAACTACAGAACCAGACACGATGCATCATGGTTTCCTGACCAGCGCCGCATCGAGGACAGACTCCGCCAGAAAGGTAGCCAGCCTGTCGAAGCCGCGCTTCGGGCCAACATCCACTGCATACAACGCAAGCCAGCAGAGCCGCATCCTGGTGGAAGCCGTCGGGCACACGCTTCCTATACACGCGCCTAAACACAATAAAATCGATACCTTCAGCAGCGCCGACCCCGCAATAGTGCTTGCTTGCGCCCGTCCAGTTCTTCACAGAAACCGCATGCTTCACATATGAACCCAGGGCGCACAAGAAATCCGATCTCTCAGCATCAAGCACCATCATGGGGTTCTCCATCTTGTCGGGGACAAGGGCCCCCAGCCTAGATCCAAAAGGGTAGCCACCATTGCCGCAATAGGGCCCTTTACCGTCGCCCAGCGACGGTTGGGTGCCAGAGAGAGCAGCCTAACCCGCACAGAGGTCCACGCCCGAGTCACACCACTCCGAAGGCCCAGAGACAAAGACTTCCAAATGCTAGCCAGGGCCCCAAGCTGCTCTCTTCGGAGTCTATACGAGGGGTCGTCGGCATACTGATGACGAATAGCCAACGCGGTCGAGGTGCACATCCCAGGAGACCAGAAGCCCGAACACTTAGCTGCAGAAGCACGGAAGGACTGGACCTCTGAGACAGGCAATCCCAAAACACTGTGACTCCAAGTGCCGACACTCAGCGCGCCAGGTTTGAACAGTTTCCGAGACCTCCCGCACACTTTAGCCAGATACTGCAACCTCCTAGCTCTCCTGAACGCCGTCCTCCTCCTCAATCTAACCTTCCACGCGCACCTTCTCCTCCCAGCCGTCGACGCCACTCCAAGGTCCTTCATAGCCTCGGATGCACGAACAGGGATATCCATCCGCTTGAACTCATCAACTACAGCACGCTGCAGGGGCGCAGAGGATGCCGCGACTTCACTCTTCGTGGGGACCTTGCACCCGCATGCCGTGACGTCACGAAAGAATTAGAGCACAGCAGACGGTGCCACACTCATGATATACTTACTCGTGCCAAGCGCAACCTGCGTGGTGTTATCCACATACGACTGCGCGGGAACATGCGGAAGGCGGTGCTGCGCACGGTGCAACACATCATGCAACAAGGCTTTCACCCAAGGCAAAGATTGGGTACAACCAGCAATGATAGAATTACCTGTGGGGATAATCTAGGACAACATACTTCAACTTCCAAAACACGAGGAAGGGAATGCACAAGCATCCCCACGTACAACAACATCGGAGGATACTCTAGCTTCAAAGCCAGTTGCACAAGCATGGAGACAACCACGCTGTCGAACAACTTTTCCATGTCCCAGTGGACGGCCAACGGTTCAAAAGACTGATTGCCGGCCACCTCGAAGCACAGGGCGCGTAACAGGGCGCTCTGAAGTGCCGACGAACCTCGGACTGCACAGTCCCAAAAATCGATTTGCTGACGGTTACAATCATCAATCATGCCACCAGGCATCCGAGCATGCACTCTGTAACATGTAGGACGCTTAGACACTGCACGTTCATCGCACTCAGTCTTAGGCAACATGACCATGATATTCAACAAGCATTGTGATGGGAACGCCAGCTCCTCCTCAACGTGTCGGAAGATCTGGAGGGCCCCGCCCAGCGCATGCCGAGGCAAAGACAGCCGAACGCGAGGAGACCACTGATCAACTCCAAATGCCGTCGTAGTAGAAAAAACAATGGCATGCTTGCACTAGATCTCTCAACTCAAGGTCAGGGGCCTCCACGGCCGCAAGTTGCGCAGAAGCCCGCAACTCTCCGAGAGACTCTTCCAGCAAACGGCGCCGCACATTATCAGGGGTCCACCAATCTCCCCAAAAGTGCCCGCGGTGCTCCATCATATCTTTGGGATTCTGCACAACATCTTGAAAGCCTTTGAAGAACTGGACCGCGACCCGACCATTGGCCTTCAACCACCAGTGCAACTTGGGAGCGCCACCAGGGAGACAAGCGCGAAGCCACTCGCGGATGCCGGCTCCCGTGCCGGAACGAGCTTCAGCCCGCGCCATGCTACAAATATGCGTGGCCTTGTCAACCATGTCATGAACGCTATCAAGGACACTCAAGTCGCCAGCCAGGGCCCCAGACCACCAGGTAGCATCTCCAGGCTCATCCAAGGGTTCAATAAATACGTAAACATCATTAGACAAACGATTGAGCAGGCTCTTCCACTCCAAGGTACGCTTACTCGAGAGGGGACTTCCGAGGTATGCATGGGAAACGCGCCAGACACATCGCCAGGAATCAGAACCTGCGGGTCATCCTTAAGCGCCATGTTACAATAGTGCGGCCAGACATGATCAGGGCCAACAACACGAGGGATATCGCGACACTTCACGCGCCTGGTGGCCTCCATGCTAAGGACATCGGCGCCGATCTCAGCCAGCAAGCATGCATGCGTCTTCAATGGGGCCGTCAAGACTGCCTTTAAATCAATGGCGCGATACACACCTCTGGAACATACCAAGAAATCGATCATCGCCTCACCCGCGTCACAAGTAAAATCCACGCTTTTTGGAACCAAGGGGCAGGATCGAGTCAACTCAAACCACCCAGAATCAGCCAACCCTTGAGGATCTTTATTGAAATCGCCCAGGATGACCCAGGGGACCGCCAGGGTCCTAACAAACAGACATATATCGCGCATGCGATTCATATTCTCACCAGCCATGCCGATGGAGGCCACCAAATAGCAGACACCTATCGCGATAAAGTACCCGCCTAACTTCAGTTCCAGGAAAAGCCAGCAGGCCCCGCAGCCAACCCGATTGATCCCAGAGCACTGAGTCAGGAACTTCTGAAACGCTAAACCTTTCTGCGCCAGGAAAGCCGCCCCACCATGAGTACCTCCCCCAAGGGAATCGAGAGTAGCCTGGAAATGCGGGGCCCGCCCCATAGCACGCGCATCCTTCTTTGCATTGCCCAGGGCTGAAGCCCGCGCATGGTGATCAGCGAGAAGGAAGCCATCAACCCCGGACACAGACTGCGACACGTAGGACTTCGCGAGAACAGACCAGGATGTACCATTCGCAAAGCAAACCTTGATTTTCTCACGCTTCTTCCTGGCCCGCCGCCACTCGGCGGGCACGCGCTTGCTAAAGCTGCGATGCGCTCCCCGATGCGCCTCCAGCGCTCGGGGGAATGGACTGGAGCTGGGAGGCCGCTGCGCTACAAAAGGTGCCAAAAAGGTTTGCAGAGGCCATCCGCAGCTGGACTGCCTTGCGAGCACGCTTGCCTGCACGGGCAGTGGCGGCGGCCTGGAGCAACTCACCATACTTCCTGGAGTCTTCAGGCCACAGTCCTTGCTCTGCAGCACGTTTGCGTAGATCACGCAGTTCACCCACATCAGAAACTTCAGTGCCAGCATCGCTGATTTCATCATCGAACTCCATGGGGATATCCGCCTTCTGCTCCACTTGCGCCACTTCTCCATGCTGACGTTGCTCCGACATCTACAGGAGCAGGTTGCGCCACTGCTCCATGTTGACCGCGGACCGCCCTTCGAAGCGGGCGAGATCCTGCTCCTCGAGGGTGTGCAGGTGCTGCTCGACCCAGCCGAAGTCGACCAGCCCCATGGGAGTAAGACCAGGTACTTGCGGACCAGCAGGAGCCGCATCTTGCACGCCAACACCTTCAAGTCGCGCAGGAGCACCTTCCGCGCCAGCCGCGACTGGTGGGGCTCCGCGAGCAGCCCCAGGTGCCGGGCCACGCTGAGCATCTTGAGCAGCGCGAGCGTCCACCTCCGCCTGCCTCTGCTCAATTTTCTTCTTCTCCGCCCACGCGTCCTCATCGAACTGGCCAGCTTCCTCATCAGCCGCCAGCTTGCGCATTTCAGCCAATCGAACAGCTTCACGACACTGCTCGAGACCAGCACGGACCTCACACAACTGCTCCTCGAGCATTGTGCACTTCGACTTCTTCTGCTGCAGATCTTGATTGGCAAGCCTGACGGCCTTGGCAGCGTCCTCCGCCACCCGAACCAGCCGAGTACGCTCCGCGAAAGCCGCACTTGCCAGCTGGGAGGCCGTCCATGGGACAGCAGCGGGCGGCGGAGCCTGGATGAAAACCGCCAATCCACCACGTAGATCAGGTTGGGCTGCCACCAGGAGGGCCGCCGCAGCACGAAGAGCATCAAATTGATCAGCAGGTGGAGCACCAGGCTGCCCCACATCACGCTGGCCACATCCAGCGCCAGGAACACCAGCGCCAGCAGGAAGCCGAGGGTAGTATGCACCGCCACACACCGTGCAGCACGCATTGCCGTAGAACTTGAACTCCCAGTGCGAGCAGACGCTGCACACGTCGTATTCGCCGCCATACTGCTTGCGCCGCCCCTTCCGCCACGGCGCCTGACGGTGCCAGGACCGCCAAGGCATGGCGAGATGAACGGAACGCACGGAATCGTGGAAGTGCTCCAGCAGGAGCTCACAAACTTCGCAGAAAAGGGCCACGGAGGAGCCTGACCTGGGCTGCCCCTCCAGTGGCCACACAAGCTGTCCTGGCCAGCTGCCTTGACAAATGGCAACTTCAGCCAAAATGGCTACGGCTGCAAGGAGGAGGAAGGGGGAGGATGAGGAGGAGGAGGAGGAGGAGGAGGAGGAGGAGGAGGAGGAGGAGGGAGGAGAAGGAGGAGGGATGGGAAGGAGAAGGAGGGACGAGTTTTTTAATCCCCGCCGAGAGCTTGGGGGGGTCCCCATCATTAAAGACCCTTCGTGGTGACCTTTGCCCCTCACGTAGTTAATCACCGCCCCTGCATCAACGCCTGCCCCGCGTGCACCTCCCTCCACCCCCGGCCGCTGTGCCCTCGGTGCCCCCTACTGGCCCGGCCCTCCCGCTCGCCAAGGCCCCCCTGCTCCGCCACCGCCTTCGCCTTTGCCCCTGCCTCCTCCATCTCCCCTTGCATCTCCTCGTAAGACAAAGCCAGGGCGAGGATCAAATCGGGCGCAGAGAAATCAGGAACCGCTGAGACCTGGCGGCTCTGGAGGATGTCTCGGGCGCCGCGGCCTTCTCGGAGCGTTCCGGAACGCTCCGAGGGCGTTCGGAGCGCTCAGGAGCGGATTTATCCTCGTCCTAGCCCCGCCCGACCTCGTGCCGCCCTCGTCGTCCCGCTCGTCGTCGTGGCCCTCCTCCTGCAGAAGCAGCGGGATCCCATGGCCGCCCAGTCCTTGAAACGCTTCATCGTCCTCGAGCCCGTTCCCTTCTGGTAGCCTCCCCGATGGTGGTGCCTGCCAGAGTTCCGCATCGCCACCCGGCTGGCGCCCACGTCTTCCGCCGAGAACAGCCTGCGTGGGCGCAAACCGGGCCTTCGGAAGTGGGAGTTCGCCGCCGACGACGACGACGACGACCACGACGACGACGACGAAGACGACGACGACGACGACGACGACGACGACGACGACGACGACGACGACGACGACGACGACGAGGGCGCGCCCCCTGGGCCCAAGACTGGCGTGGATAACACGCCCTCGCCGGCTCGGCAAAGAGCTATTAGGGGGCAACTACTGGGAGGCCTTCGTCGGAAGGAACCAAGAGGATTTCTGACCCATTCGGGGGCTACTGCGCCAGAGTCGGCCGCGGACGAGAGGGGTTTGAGCCGGATAAGACAGGATTAAGCGGCATCGAGCGGGAAGAAGCCAGATTAAGCCAAAAATTCGGACCAGGGAAAAATCATAACTTGACCCCCCCTGGAGTGACACCCGACAAGGAGGGCACGGGGCGCCGGCTCTCGGGCCCAAGGCACGCCCTGTCCGAGCCGGCGAGGGTGCAGACAGGCCGCTCGGCAGGAGCACGCAGGCAGAAGCATGAAGCAGCAAGGCTTGCGGATGACATGACAGTGGACACCCTAACAGTCCTTATCCTTGAACTTAAATTGAATGTAGAATTTGCTTGTTTTTGAACAGGTTGAACACATGTTTTTCCATGGTCCAGACATGTTTGAAACATGTGTTAGACATCTGGAAATGCTTTGGCAGCATGCTTCCTCTCTAGCGATCGTCCTCCACAAAGCAAGGCGTCAAGAGCAGGACGGGCTTCTGCCGGCTCCCGTGCAAGAGAAAAGGCAGAACGAGAGCCCCGTCGAACAGGTGAAATAGGAAGGCCCTCAGAGTAGATCGAACCTGGGGATCCAAAGACAGCCACCCAGACATGTGACGTCCTCATTTTTTCAATACGGGGCCCCTGCAATTCCCGAGCCTTTCCCCGGGACCGGTTTTTCATCCCGAACCGTTCTTTGACAGTCCCGAGGCCCAGCGAGTGCCCCCAGGGCTGAAAACGGCCAAAAACCTCCCGTCCCGATTTTCTCAAGACGCGATCATGTCTGGGTAGTAGAAAAAGCAAAAGCCGCCATAATCACAGACTGTTGGCGCTCCGCGCGGACTCCTCGGATCCGCGCCGGACCCCCCTTCCTGGCGCGCCGAGCGCGGCAGGGGCAGCGCTGGAGGCGCCGCCAGGGGGCCCAGGCGCGGATCCAAGAGATACGGGCGGAGCGCTTTTTGGGTTTCTTTCTTCTTCGAGGTAAGCCACTCAGCTTCGCGCATCCCACCCCGCAGTGCGCGATCCTCTTCGCGCCCCCGCGCCTTGCGCCCCCCGGAGAAGGGCGGCCGCCGCTCTGGCCTGACCGCGAGGCGCAAGCCTCCTCGCGCCCCCGCGGGCGGCCTCGAGAGGCACAGTGCCTTCCACGAGCGGCCTGTGCACGTCGGTAGGAGGAGGTGGGACACAACTTTTTGTGTCGGCGGCTAGGCTTAGGTCGGGCGTGTCCCCCTACAGGCGGATTTGGGAACGACAAGTGAACAGAGTTGTTAACAAAAACATTCAAAAATAATGAAAAACATCGAAAACTCGTCCCCATAACATTTTTGATGGTTTTCTCGTAGTTTCCTCTTGTATAGAGGGACAGGCCCGACCTAAGGCTAGGCAGATGGTCGTCGACTGCGCTGGCGGATGAGCCAACTACACGGGGGCACCCTTGTGGCGAATCGTGCCAACACGCAAGAGAGGGGGAAGAAGGGAGGGCGGGCGGCCGCAAGGGAGGGGGGAGGAGGGGGCGAGGGCCGCTCAGGGGAAAGTACATACGACACACCATGAAACAGGCAAGCGGATAAAATAGATTGGGGTCCAGGCAGGCCCGGAGAATAATCAAGCACAGCAGGAGCACATCTGTCCTTGAGGCAGGAGGGCGCTTGAAGCAGATTGGAATCTGGGAGCCCCAGAATCAGAGAAAGAAAACGCACCATAAACATGAACTTTTGGCGCTCCGCGCGGATTTCTTAGATCTGCGCTGGGCCCCCCTCCCTAGCGCGCGGAGCGCGCCAAGGGCGGCGCCAGAGACGCCGCCGGGGGAGCCCAGCGCAAATCCGAGAAATCCGGGCCCAGCGCATGGCGTTTTCTTCTTCGAAAAAAACACATGCTTCAATGGGGGTCAAAACATCCACTCCCATAATAACCACCCCGACACGCGAAGTCGTTTAGCAAACGCGCCCAAAGAAGGAAGTAACCAGGGCAGGGCTGTTTTGTAAACGCCCAAGGACGTTCAGCAAACCAACATTGTCGGGTCCGGGTGGTCTTTCCTCCCTTGATTCAAGGACCGATGTGTGCTTTTCGTTGCGCCCCGAGGCAGTGCGTTGCTTTGGACGCGCCCCCTGGCAGCCGCAGGCCCGCCGCGTCCGCCTTGCCAGCCTGCCCGGCGGTCCGCGCGCGCGGGATGTGGGGGAAGGAGGAGCGCGCTGCGGGGGGGGGGGGACGAGGAGGAGGAGGAGCAGGAGGAGAGGCAGGAGGAGGAGGAGGAGGAGAGGAGGAGGGAGGAGGAGGAGGAGGAGGGAGGAGGAGGAGGGAGGAGGGGGGGTCTGATCGGGTCGGGCGAAAGGGAGGGGGGGGAGGAGGAGGAGGAGGAGGAGGAGGGGGAGGAGGAGGAGGGGGAGGAGGAGGGGGAGGAGGAGGGGGGGTAGCATTACTAGAAAAAGAAAAAAACGCCATAATCATTAGCTTTTGGCGCTCCGCGCGGATTTCTTGGATCTGCGCTGCCCCTCTCGCGGCGGCGCCTCCGGCGCCGCCCCTGGCGCGCTGCGCGCGCCAGGGAGGGGGGTCTAGCGCAGATCCAAGAAACCCGCGCGGAGCGCCAAACGTTTGTGATTATGGCGGATGTTCTTCTTCGGATGGTGTTCCCATTGTACTCGAGGACTACGTCCCAGAAGTAATCTCGAGCACCCAGGGAAACTGCCCGGCACGCCAGCGGAGTGTCGAACGAGCATCGCCTCGCATGGCTCGACACGTGAACACCCTCCAGTGTCGGTGAGTGCTTGGTACTCGCAATTATCTCTGGTGGTCAAGGCTAAAGCGGGTTGGAACATCAAGAGGGTAGCAAAGTGTCACTGCACCGACCTTGCAGACGTGCTGCAGCGGATTTTTGCGTGGAGTTCTGCCAAATCGAAACCCCGAAACAGCGAGCGAAAAACGAAGTACATTTCACGTGGATGTTTTGTAGTCTTCACTTCAAGCCACCAAAAAGAACCCGCGCGAAATTAGCATCGAAAACCGGAACGCAATTCTCCATGACAATCCGGGCCCATCCCTTTGTTTTCCTAGCAAAATCCGCTCTGCAATGTTTGCGCCACGGAAAGGGTGGGGGGTAGCCGAACCTGCCCACGCATCTGCTTTTCCTGGCTCGCCCTGCTGCCCCGCTGTTCCCTGTCGGCTCCTGGAAGGTTGGGGAAAGGTCAGACGGGCAGAAGGACGAGAAGGTACACTGAACATTCAGACCAACAGAAACAAGACAGGGCGACGACGAGAGAGAAACAGGAGGACGCACGGAAAGGGTGGAACACAATATCTATCAGTGGGAGAGACACAATGGTAAGCGTTCTCTTACTCGGCGTTTCGACATTGGGCGGAAGGGGGGGAGGGGTGGGGTCTGGCTCTGGACCTCTGCTGAATGCGACTGTTTGCAACAGTGCGCCCCATGGGGGAGACTCCGCCTGCCTGAAACACGCGTCAAAAACAGCCCAGATTCACTCCATGTTTTGGGTGGGTGGGCGGGGGGTGCGAGGGCCCGCGCCTATCGGCAAACCAATGAGTAAGAAAACGATCACATGATGATCGCAGGTCGTGCCCTCACGCTCACCGCTCCGCTCCCCTCACCTCCCTCACTCTCTCCGCTGCGCTGCGTTTCAGTCCCTCGCCCTCTCTCTCTTTCTCCCGCCCCTCCTTCCTAACTGCTCCTTACTCTTACCTTTCCTCCCTCGTCCCCCCCTTCTCCTCTTCCTCCTCCTCCTCCTCCTCCTCCTCCTTCTCGTCCTCCTACTCCTCCTCCTTATCATCTTCATCCCCCTCCTTCTTCCTCCTCCTCATCTCCCCTCGACGCATCTGCTCTGCTTCCGATGCCTGCGCGCATGCACAGCCGACTGTGGCTCCGCGTCGAGGCCAGGACCTGGCCGAAGCAAAACGCGCGTCCTCCAGGGAGTGGCTCGGCTCCCCTGGCCTGGCAACACCCGAGTTGGCCGCTCCCCAGCACCAGGGCTGGACCTGAGCGTACCTGTTTTCTGGTGAGAAAGAAAACCCAGCCGAGGTCCAGCAACACAGCGTTCAGGTCGAGCCCTACCCCCCACCCCCGCGCCAGGGTGAAAGCTGCAAGCGGCTCGACGACGCTCTGGCGTGGGCTGCCGGCAAGCAGCGCCAGCGCCGCCCCAGCAGCCAGCAGCCCTCGACATCGCGCGGGCTTCTCTCAGACAGGAAAGCCGCGTCGTGGATGCGTCACTCACAAATCTGCACCCACCGCAGACCTTGACGTAAACGAGACGGGCCACGACTGTCACAGTGTAAACCACAAAGCCAATGGTACGCGCTGCCAATGACACCCATGACGCAGAAAATTGTCGACCGCGCAACTGTGATCACTGTTTCGCATTATTGAGATTGCGGCTGTAGTCGCTTGTGTTCTACGTCGTCTCATCCTCACGCAGTGTTCCTTACGCGCTGCTCCCAGTCCCCTACCACGCTATTCCATATAACGCAGTCCACACCCATTATGGACAACTTAATTGTGCATCTGCCCATTGCCTTGTTAGACCATACTTCTCGTTCTTATCCAATACACTGGCACTGCATAGTCATGTCTCAGTGTGCCCCAAGCATCCCTCAACTGGTCATGTGGTCCATTCACGGTACCCTGTGCTGTTTACCAAGACCATTTGCTCACAACATCTGCCTCCTCACACATTGCCCAATTCTTCACTGCCCGCTACCTTGTGTAATTTCCTCCATGTTCCTGGTTGCGTCTCCGATGCCAATGTGTCTTTGGAAACGTCACTCATGAGCACACGCAAAACTATACACTGAAACCGACGCAAGCGTAACACTGACAATTGCCACGCATTTCCTGATCTAACGATGCGGCACTACAGTGGGGAGTCAATACGCACGGGAATGGTCAAAACTAAGTGCACCCAACTGTGTGGATGAAACAACCGATGAGTAGACCGGCAATGGAAAGGGGCTACCCTAACCAGCCTGTGCAGGGGACCGGTTGCTTAAACTGTAAGGTGGGCCGAGGGAGAACACGTCGCGTGTGTGGAAGAAAAGGGACGGCAACCACCAGGGGGGGGGGAAAGTTGCCATACACATACACACCAAAACATTATAACAAGCAGGACGGTACGCATATGCGTGCCAGGTCCATGCTCGTGGTTGACCCTGCCATGGCGGCCACCAGGCGGTGCGCGTAACCGATTCGTTGCGAACGAGAATAAGGTTTTTATGATCAAGCTATTTGCGGGTATTTCGCATGCGAGTGCAGGCATGGACCTTTGCACTTGGCACAGGCTATCAGCATAAATATTACTGTAGGCGTGCGCGCAGGCACATGCACAATTACCATATGCATCGGCATTCGCACAGGCACATGCACTGGCAGGGACGTCGGCGCAGGCAAACGCATAATCAGATGCACGTGTGCAGACACACGTACAACATACACAGACATACGCAGGCACGGGCACAAACAAGACATGGTCCTCCTCCTCCTCCTCTGCGCTTCCTCCAATCTTCTTCTCCTCATTCCCAGGACCCGCTTTCATTCTGGTTAGTTTGTCGTGGTCACGGGGCCCAATATCCCATAGGCTGGAAATCGCCAGCTATCTTCCCTTGTGATTGTTGCCGACGCCGCAAGGATGTCTGGATTCTGCTTTGCATCCTCCGTTTGGGTGGGCCGAGGAGGGAGTCCAGGAAGTGGGGGTTAAGCGGCGCACGAGTGCGCGGGTGAGCGGGGTTAAGTGGATGCACCAAGAGAAGAAGATAAGAGAGGGGGCTATGACATCTGAGAGATACCGTGGCACGGTCGATGACCCCCCCCTGGTCCTCACCCCCTCGTGGACGCCCCCGATCCGCCATCGCTAGTATGCGGGCACCCATGAGCACCACGACCACGCGCAAGCACGATCACAGAAACCACGCGAGCGACGAAACAAAGGCGTCGTACGCGAGATGACGTAGCGACCTTACGCGGCGGCCTACGCGGGCACCCAGCGCGCCAACGTCGGCGTAGAAGGCCCCGTTTTGGTTTGCGTCGCTCACGTGCACGGGCTGCTCCGGGGAAGAACACGGCCGGTCGCCGGGGCCGCCCAGCAGCCCACGAGGAGGGGGAGGCAGAAGGAGGAGGAGGAGGAGGAGGAGGAGGAGGAGGAGGAGGAGGAGGAGGAGGGGGAGGGAGGAGGAGGAGGAGGAGGAGGAGGAGGAGGAGGAGGAGGAGGAGGAGGAGGAGGAGGAGGAGGAGGAGGAGGAGGAGGAGGAGGAGGAGGAGGAGGGGGAGGAGGAGGAGGAGGATGAGGACGACGACAACGAGGAGGAAAGGACTCGGACCGAGAAATTTGGCCCGCGTTGGTGAAAAAGCGCCATTGCGAACGACGGGAGCAACGCGCCGATCCTCAAAAGTGGCCAGCGGTGCAGCGGGAGCGCAGCGCCTTGAAGGACCAGAAAGATCCCGATCGAATCAACGATGTAGGGAGAGGCGGCCCTCGCACTGGACCGTATCAAGGGAGAGATGGGAGTACAGTCAAACTTGATAGTAAGGGTGCGCGAGAAGGATGCAAGCCGCTTGGACGCAGATGTCGAAGCTTTTCGAGCGGGGCTGGCCATCGAAAGTGGTTCAGGATGGACTGAAGAGGCAAGACTGCAAGGATACCATTGCGAAGGGTACCCGAACTTATCATCGGTGCTGGCTGTGACTCTAAAAGGTAGAAGGGGAGGAAAAGAGGAGGTGGGGGAGGATGACGAGTACACAACGAGTAGGACTCTTCCCGACGACGACGACGACGAAGCCCATCAAGAATCGGCCCCTGGACCTGTCTGTCCTGGGTTGCGGTCCGACAAGCTAATTGCGAGGCGAGCCCCGTGGCGGCGACGAGCCCTCGTGGAGGCCCGAGGCTTGTCAAACAACCTCAGAGCTCGATCCAACTTCGCAACGAGGTCGACGATAACGACGCGGCCACATATTTGTTGTGTTTGTTCAAAACCGGCAGCAATGCTTGTTCAAACCCGACGACTTGTTCCTCGACTCTGGCCTCATTGGCCGTTCAGGAAGATCCCGTCATCCCCGCAACCTCGAAATCACCGCGGCCCAACCCATGGAAACCACCCTGGCTCCTGAAACTCTCCGGCAACTTCTGGAATCTCCCGAACACGTGCGCCCCGAACACGTTCGAACACGTGGCCGCCGTTGACTTGAACGCCCGAAGTGGATACGGACAAAAAGGTACGATGCCCGACAGAAAATCCTGTTCCAAACCGTCAGCGGCCCCTGTGGGCAAGCAGCCTCCTGCCTCAAGCTGACACGGCCCGCGGCAACGCCGACAGCGAGTCCCGCTCAAAATGGACAAAAACTGGTGTCCGTCATCGTACTGCGACCCATCCGCGACCCATCCGCGACCCACCCGCGACCTGCCCGCGACCCACCTGCGATCCACCCCGCGACCCACCCCGCGACCCATCCGCGACCCATCCGCGATCCCGCCGCGATCCAGCCGCGACCCACCCCGCGCCCGCCCCCCCAATCTCATCCGCAACTATGGGGTGCTACACACAGAGGAAGAAGCAATGGCAAACACATGAACTTGTGGAGGTCCGCGCGGAGCGCCAGCAATTTATTTCTATGGCGTTTGTTTTCTTCTCCGAGCTACATGCCCCTTCTCTCCGTACCAACTCCGCTCGTACCGAAAAGGCGCTGGCCCCCTCTAACTTGAGCAGGGACTGACCGTCCCGGCACTGTTAGAACCCAAGCATGTTCGAAGAACGAGAGCATTGTTCTTAGACAACCAGAACAGTCTCGGCCAGACATGTTCTGAGCACACGTTGTGCAGACCACGAATGCTTCTCAGACCATTCTTTGGTGGGCCGATCGGCAAGCCAAGGGACGCTTCGCCACTGCTTCACTGACCCCCGCTGCGCAAGCCCGGGCTCGGGCGGCGAGCGGGCGGCCCCGAGGCGGGGAGGGCCCACCGAATGAGGCCGCGCCGCCGTGCCGCCGCGCGAGGCGCGGGGATGCCTCGGCGCCCCAGGGGGGGGCCCGCTGCCGCCGCCGTCGTCGTCGTCGTCGTCGACGTCCACGTCGTCGTCGACTTCGTCGTCGTCGGCGTCCACGTCGTCAAAGGTCGGCGTCGTCGTCGTGCACCTCGCCGCCGTCGTCGCCGACGTCGGCGTCAGCTTCATCGTCGCCCTCCTTCTGAAGAAGGGGGAAGAGGAGGAGGAGGAGGAGGAGGGTGAGCAGGAGGAGGAGGAGGAGGCGGAGAAAGAGGAGGGGGGAGAGGGGGATGAGTGGAGGGGGGGGGGGACGAGGGAGGACGAGGAGAAGGCGAGGAAACCCTCTGCTCCCCCTCCCGCGCGGGCTGCCCTACCAGCGATTTTGGCCCTCGCCCTCCTCCCTGGAAGAGCGTGGGACTTCGAGATCCTCCTCCAGTCGCGCAGGCGCGGCCGCCCCACAGACAGACGTGGGCTCACGCGAGGTGCCCAGATTTCGGTCGGGCATGTCCCTCTACAGGCGGATTTTGGAAGAACAAGTTTCAAAAAGTCACCACAAACTCAAACATAGTCGAACCATAATGGAAAAACTAGTCCCCAGACTATTCTCTGAGCATTCTCGAAGCTTCCCCCCCGTAGAGGGACATGCCTGACTTAAGCGTAGACGCGCTGTGCATGCATGTGCAAAAAGAGCTATCAATGTTTCAGGGGTTGCTGCCATGCCGGCCAGCGTCTGTGGAAGAACACGGCGCGAGACTACAGCCGCTCTCGCTAATTCCCTTCCCTTGCTCACGTGCGCGCCACACGGCCTACAGTCGACCCACATTGTAAGGACGGGCAACCTTCCCAAGGGTACCCCTTCCACCCTTGCCTCCTCGGTCCATCCTTGGCCACTTTCGTTGGCCGCGCCCCGCTCGAGAAGCTTCGAAACGGGCGCCGGGCAATACACTCTTGAGATGCCAGGCAACGCACGGGGGAGCTCGCGAGGCGCTCGTGGGTGGGCAACGGGCGAGAGCCCTGAAATGTCCGCCGACATTGGGTGCCCACAAAGTGCCCACCGGTGGGTACCAGGGCAAACCTGGAAAGGCCAACCAATCACTAGAAAGGAAATAGGGGCTCCTCAGTACTAGCATGGTTTGGGAAACAACCACGAAGAAATCCAAAACGAGATCCGTGTCAACCTCCATCCTATCTGAATGGATGCGGATGTGTTCCGAGAAAAAAGGAAACACTCTTCTCCGACAATCGGTGACATCTTATGGAACTTGTCCACATATTGCCTGAAACGCCTCTCATTGACTCGTCCTGCAAGTGAAAACGTGCTTCGACTGACACAGTCACAAAATGAACAGAGAAGGGTGAATAGCAGGATCGGGTGGGAGACACAACACAGATAAGCAAACCTCGACTGCACTCGCAAGGAAGGCAAGAGCTAAGACCACAGCCATGGCACCGGCTGCGGTCATTCTGATGACTGCTGGTATTGGCAGCGCCCACCCGCTGGATGATCGCTTGATGAAATGGCAGCGTGCGCACAATAACGCATACTAATCACACTAGTCGCAGAACTACGTTTCGATTGGCGCATCGAAGACCTATAAGAAATCGCATGTATACAAATGTCTGAAAATGTTGAACAATTTACGTACATAGATCTGTGACCTGTAGAATGTCCGCGAAGGCCCGCACTGCTCCGCCAACAAAGTTGGACGGGATGAGCCCAAGGGCAACGTACAAATGCACGCAACGCGCTGTGGGGCAAGTGCAATCCACAACCTTCTCTACGACTGCGTGGTATGATTGTCCAACACATTGCCAACTGGCTTCGCAAGAACCATTCGTGCGATGTGAAGTGGACGTGCTGGCATGCATTGGGCCTTGGCGCATTCTAGAACCATCGCGCACGCTTCGCGCTCGAGCTCTAGGTGAGGACCGCACGCCTGAGCATTCGATCGCGATGCATGCTGTGCGTCGGAAGAAAGGTGGCCGCGCGTTCTGGCTCCTCTTCCCTTGAGCTTCCCATGATCCATATTGTCTGACCACAATTGAGCTAGGGAGCGGGAGGGGAGAGGGATTAGAGACGCAGGATGAGAAGGACACAGAGACTCCCACGCAGAGGAACCCAGCTTCTCCTTCTCCTCTCAGGGGGAGGGGGGCAGGAAGAGGAAAGAAGCCAACTTGGGAAGACCCGCGCAAGATTCGACCTCGAGATGAGGGGGAAAAGGAAGAACCCGAAACTACGGACGGTAAGGGGGCGTCCACGACCCGCGCGAATTCGGACAAGATCCTGAACTGGAACGGGACCCGCACCGTCGCCCCCCCTGCTCGCCGTCCTTCCTCGAGACGCACACCAATGCACAGCCCAGTCTGAACTTGCGCGAGGCTTGAATTCCACCTCCACGCGTTCCTTCCATCGTCCTTTCTCTGTGCCTCCTGTCCTCAGCTACCCATGGCCCATGGGTTCCCAACCTGGCCCTGGTGGCAAAGTGGAAGCGAGGTCGAGCTCACGACTCGCGCCAGTTCGGCACGCGCGCTGAACTGGCGCGGATCTAAAACTCGGCATCCCTCTGACTGCGCTGCTGCGCTGGCAGGCCCTCCAACGGGCCCCCAATGGTCTCCCAAGAAGGCCCCATCTGCCCCCCAAAAGCTCAACGACGAGCCCTCCAATAAGCCTCCAGCATGAAAAGGGAGGAGGGGGATGTGAAAGAGGAGGAGGAGGAGGCATGATGAAGGAGAAACAGAACGATGCTGCGGATAAGGAGGGGGTATCCAAGACCCGAGCATGTTCAAACAGAGCACTGCGCTGGAGGAGGGAGTACACTTAGCCTCTTTCCTGCTGCGATGCTGCGCTGGCACGGTGGCGGGGTCTGTCGCAAGCAACATGAACAATAACCATCTGGCCTCGAACGAGCCGTGCAAGAGCTCGGAATTACATCCGACGGAGCGCAAGTATAACTCTCGGGATTCTCAACTAACTTGGTAGACATGACAAGTGAGGACCCAAACGAGCTGTTTGATGGGGCTTCTTCAAGTCATGTCAGGGACCCCCGATCTCGACGCACTCTGGTGTTATGTTGCTCCGATCGCACTTAAGGACCACATCTCAGCAATAATGTCGAGCACCCCGAACAGTATCGAAACGGTGTCGAGCGAGTATCGCCTCCCAGGGCCGGACGCGTGAAAAAGCCATCCGATTTGGGTACTCCCCTGGTGTTCGACATTCTTTATGGTGCTCAAGGCTGAAGTAGGTTGGAACACCACAACGCCACTGCGGGACCCTGGGAGGGGTCCGGGGTCGGGACTTTTTCAGCGGAGCGGGGCCGGGTGGGGGCGCCGCCGTTGTCTCAACTGGCACTCCTCCGTTTCACGAGGAAGCGAATCGGCTACACCCAAGAGTGACCCTACAGTGGGGGTCCGACCACAAGACACCTTCCACAAGAAACCCAATCCTGAGACCCCAGAACGTCCATCCATGTTCGGTGTGGGAACGTTACGCTTTCCATTGCAAAACGATCGAACCCCAAGAAACCCGGGGCACCCTGGAGGCAAGCAGGGTGTTTCTTGGCCTGGGCCTCCACTGTAGGCAAGAGTAACCTTCAGCGCGCGGATTACTAGTCGGGGTGGCTTGAAGAGGATACGCGAGAGGACACGAGACTCTTCCGAGGGCCACGCTGCCATATGAATGTAGAAGCATGGGTCGCGAGGCACAGGGCACGAGGGCACCCTTGAGCCCCCAGAACGTCCATAGGTCTCTTCGAGTCAGGTCAGGGGCCCCCCAAATATCGACGCGCTCTGGTATAGTGCGTTCACCGCCCTCCCGTCCCGAGGCTCCCTCTGGGCGGCTCCACGCCCCCCTTGGGGCTACAAATTGCCGCCAGGTGGCCCAACAATTGCCTCGAGAGGCACCCAGCCACGCCCAAGAAGACCCAAGTTGCCCCTCCTCCTCCTCCTCCTCCCACTCCTCCTCCTCCTCCTTCTCCTCCTCCTTCTCCTCCTCCTCCTCCTCCTTCTCTTCCTCCCTCTCCTGCCTATGGGTAGTGGTGGTGGACAAGGGGCCCCAAAAAGCTTCCGATGCACCACAGAGTAGGCCAACAGGGCCTTCGGAAAAAAAACCTAACCACTATTGTATCATTTTGAAGTATACGTGTCGAACAGCTTTGAATGTTCCATGCCTCTCGGCTCAGGATGGTTCCGAAGAGGCCTCAGAGGACACAGAGACAGGGCAAGCGAGCCCAGTGAAGGCCCTGGAACCCCCCCACGCGGCCCAAGATGTCCAAGAGGACCCCACGCGGGCCCACGAGAGCCCCAAGAAGTCGCAATAAAAAAAACACCACAGGAGTCCAAGGCAAGACGGTCCCAATACGGCACAGGTAGGTCCTCGAGAGCCCGTCTGAACAATAGACACGTGCCCGAAACGTCGCGCCAACAAGTGTGCTGGGGCGATGGTGGTTCGTGCCGCTGGGGAGTACAGTGACCATGACAAAGCTGAGTTTGGGGGGTGGGATCGCAAAGAAACGGAGAGGCCCCACCGGGAGATCGGTTTCAATTTGTTCTTGTCGTGCGGCGTGGGCGGACGAGAAGAGTTAACCCTCCTCTGGCCAGGGCGCGGCCGGGCCAAAAGTCCGCCCCCCCCCCCCGAGTTGGGCGTCGGTGGCCAGGGGTGTCCCGCCGTGGTGTCCCAATGGTGTCCCAATGGTGTCCCGTGGTATCCCGTGGTTTCCTGCGGTGGCCCGTGATGTCCCCTAGCGCGGTTTCAAATGGTGTCCCGTGAGGCCGATGGTGAGATCGATCGTGAGACCGAAAGTGAGATCGATCGTGCAATCGATCGTAGGAACGATAGTGAGATTCATCTTGAGATCAATCGAGAAATCAATGTTGGAAAGGATTGTAAAATCGATGCTGAGAACGACCGTGCTATCGATTGTGAGATCCATAGTGGGATCGATCGTGATATCGATGGTGGTGAGATCGACAATGTGATCGCGAGCGAGACCGATAGTGAAATCGAGGATGGGATCGCTATTGAATTCAAAATTACGATCGATAGTTACATCGATTGTGAGATCGATACTGGTATCGGTAATGAGATGGATCGTGGGATCCATTGTGAAATCGATAATGAGACCGATTGAGGGATCGACAGCGAGATCGATTGTGATATTGGTAGTGACATCAATCGTCATATCGATGGCGGGATCGATCGGGATATCGGTAGTTAGATCGGCCGTCACATCGATCATGAGATCGACAGTGGGACCAATCGCGTGAAATCGATAGAGTTTAGCTCTGTTGTGACATCGACGGAGGGGTCGATATTGAGATCCATGGAATGATATGCTTGTTTCTCCCCCCCACAAACTCCTTATCTCCAGAATGGTGGGCGCATAGCTACTGTGTAGAAGCATGGTTTGAAACTTACAGGACAGGAAAGCGGGTGAAGGCTTGAACGCTCGGGGACCTCCTGTGGGGATCGTGCCGCCCGCCCATGACATAATTCGCAAGCTGTTGTGCGCCTTGGGCTCTGCATGACAGGCTCTTCCCTTCTCCACTGTGTTCGCTCATGCTTCTCACTCTTTCTGGGGCCCGCAGAGAATCGGCACAACTGCATGAACATACACTTTCGGAGGTCCGCGCGGATTCCTTGGGTCGGCGCTGCCCCCCCCCATCTGCCCCCACGAGCCAACAGGAGAGGCGTATGAAGTATGAAGAAAAAACTTCGCGCGAACGTAATCGGGCTGCTGCTGGTTGGTCAAGAAAAGGCACGGCAAATAGTAGCGCTTCGCGCTGACGCGCTCATCATAGATAACCAAGGGGCTACACGTCGCTCATTTCTAACCGTGCTCATTTCTAATTGTGCTCGTTTCTAAGTGTTCCTGGCCCCCTAGTGGCCAGGAGGAGGCCCAGGATAAAACACATCTAAATGGAAGGATCTTGGCCCCCAAAAAATGACATGACTTTCGAAAACTTAGAAATTGACATAGTGTACGAGATGCCATCTGCAGCCAGCCGGCTGAACCAAACAAGGCCATACCGCGCGGACCAAAAACCGGGGGCGGCGCCGCCTGGGGGTGCACGGCGTCGACCCGAGAGAGATCCCCACGGACCCCCGAGCGCCTGCCTTTCTGCAGTGGCCCTCCTCTTCGGCTCGAAGCTTGGGAGGCTGAGGAGGAGGCAAACGTAGCATGACGACATCGCCTGCCCGACTGCCCGCTGGAAGGAGGCCGAAGAGGAGGAGGAGGAGGAGGAGGAGGAGGACAAGGCGAGGGAGTAGAGGAAGGACGACGCTGCGAGCTCGCTCAAATCTTAGGAGGAGGGGGGATACCGCTACGGCACATCGGCTCGAGATCGCCCGACGTAGAAAAGAGGAGGAAGGGAATGCGGAGGAAAGGGTGGGCTCTCCGACGCGGCGGTGGCAGGGATGTCGGGGGCGCCCCAGAAGGGGGCTCCCAAGAGGGGGGTCGCAGATCGCGGCCCGGCGCACGCGCGCGGCCAAGGGGTGGGCAGGGGGGGTGGGCAGAGGACGCACTGGAATAAGAAGAGGGGACCATGACATCTGGGCCAATAGATAGATAGATAGATAGATAGATAGATAGATAGATAGATAGATAGATAGATATATAGATATATAGATAGATCGATAGATATATATATATATAGATAGATGTATATATAAACATATCGATATATATATATATAGATCGATATATATAGAGTTATATATAGATAGACAGATATGTGTATATATACATATATATATATATGTAGATGGATCGATATATATATATATCGATACATTGATATATATATATATATATCGACGAATATATACATATATACATATATATATACATGTATACATATACAAACATATCTATATAGGCCGACCGACACATATATATATATATATATATATATATATCGATACATACATACATATGTATGTATGCATAGGCATATCGATATATATATATATATATATATACATATGTATATATATTGAAATACACATATATATGTGTAACTATATATATATATGTGTATATATATATTGGCCTCAGCCATGATATCCCACCCAGTCCCCCCCCCCCGTTTGGCCGCCCCCGAGGATGGCCGCGCCGCATCGCCGATGCATCGGCGCCGTCGGCGTGGAGTCAATCAGGCTCCACATCGAGCCGCATCGGTCTGCTCGGACCCCATCTGGGAGGCCAGCCGCATGACAACGACGTCTGCTCGCCTACCCGCTGGGAGGAGGGGGAGGAGGAGGCTGAGGTAGGGTAAGGTAAGGCACGGAACTTCGGGGGAAATCCGCGGCGGCTGCTGGGACACTACCGCTTAAGACTTAAGACCTTGTAGCCTCCCTGCGGTGGAGACGAATGGGCCCATGCACCGGTGGGCCTGCCCGCGGGAACGGGGGGCGAGGTCTGTGCTTCGCGCTCTGCTGGAGGAACGCCCGTGGTTCCAGGGGGTCAGCTCGCCCAGGCGCGCCGCGGGGCGAATGGCGCATCAGCGCCAGCCAGCGAGTGTGGAAGCATTTCTTGGGACGGTCTGTGGTCCAGCTGGAAATGGAGGCCGCCTCTAAGGAAGGAGGAGGACGAGAACTGAGGAGAAGGAGGATGAGGAAAAAGAGGAGGAGACAGAGGAAACGGAGGAGGAGGCGGAGGAGGAGGAAAGGCGGAGGAGGAGGAAGCGGCGGAGGAGGAGGAGGAGGAGGAGGAATGGGGAGGAGGAGGAGGAGGAGGAGGAGGAGGAGGAGGAGGAGGAGGAGGAGGAAAAGGAATAAGGAGGAGAAGGAGGCGGAGGAGGAGGAGGAGGAGGAGGCGGCGAGGCAGGGCGAGGCGGAAGCTGTCCGAACGCGCGGCCTCCCCCGGCGCGGCGGCGGCACGGCGGGCCGCGGCGGCAGGGAGCCGGCGCTCTGCTCCGGGCGCGGGCGCGAGGTCGACACGGCTTTGTCCAGCGGAGCCCCACGCACGGCCCACAAGCGCCTACACGGCCGCGTTCCACCTTTGCGCGGCTCGGCGGGCCCGCAAGGGCTCGAGGGCTCCTGGGCATCGTTTAACCGACCCCTATCCCCATGAATGTGGCCTGGGCCCCCATGGCCGATTGACCCCCTCGATGGGGATATGGGCCGTTCCCTTCGATTTTCGAGGTGTGTCCCCAACTGGGGTGCGAGGATGCGGGGGGTCTGGATGGGGATGGGGATGGGGATGGGGATGGGGATCGCTAAGCGATACCGAGCTCCTGCCGCCCCTCGACTCGCGGGTGGGGGGGCGGCCGCGGGCTGCTCCGGCTGTCTCTGGAGACCTCTGGGCTGAGTTGCCAGGATCTGCCCCGGCCCGCCTGCATTTGGCGGACCCCGGGAACCCTGAACCCAGATATGTTTTCAGCTTTTACTTCCGCCGCCATCCGCCAACCGTTTGCCGAGGACGAGATGACAGCTTTTCCGATCCTCGAAGGCAAAGCCCTGTCTGGAACAGCCGCTTTGTCTGGCCTGATCTCAACGAGTCGCCTGGCGAAGAGCCGTCATGCCCTCGGGGAACGAGTCCCCCTGCCAACTGGTCTCGCCGCCTCCCTTCGTCATCGCTCGGACGCCCAATCCTCGTGCACTTTACGGTTTTTCGTGCGCGTATGTTTATTCGCAAGGTGTCCCAAAGTGCTTCGCGATGGTTCCTGCCGAAAAACAAAAACACTCGACTACGCGCAAGCGTGACCCTGGGTAAGAGTGACCTTTGGCGCGCGGTTCATTGGGGGCCGCGGGGGGACCAAACACGAGCGCGCAAGACGCTAATACCGCATCGCGTTCGGCGAACGGGGGGCCCCCTTGGGCGCGCACCAAAGGTCATTCCGGCGAAAGGTCACTCTTAGGTGTGGTCGATACACACGGCCGAGCGATGCCAAGCTCCCCCTCGCGTCTCCTCCTGCTCATCTCTGGTCCTCTGGTCCTCTGGTCCTCCGCGTCCTCCACCAGGGCGCCTAATTAACTTCGCGCGTCGCGTGCCGCCCCCCCAAGGGGGAGAGAAGTCGAGTTTGGGATCGCCTGCAGAATTGATCGACCCCAAACTTCACCTTAGGTCGGGCATGTCCCCCTACAGGCGGAATTTTGATGAAAAGTAGAAGATAGTCGAACGATATTCAAAAACATACAAAATTGACCACAACATCGTCCCCAAACTATTTTTTGACTATTAAGGAATTTTCCTCTTGTAGAGCGACATGCCCTACTTACACTTAATAAGTTCGTCGAAATCTGCGCAACAAAACAGGAACTGGATCTATCTGCGAAGCGTATTGCAGAGCCGACGGACATTCCCATCTTGGGGTAGATCAATTCTGTAGTCGATCCCCTACAGTACGAGCTCGACCAAAAGAAACCTTACACAAGAAGCACAACCCTGGAACCAAAGGACGTCCATGGAATTTTGGTGTGGGAACGTCACGCTTCCCATCGGGAAACCATCGAAACCCAAGAAACCCATGGCACCCTGGAGGCAAGAGAGGTGTTTCTTGGCATGGGTCTCCACTGTCATCGAAGGAGAGGAGGATCAAGACTCGGAGCCGAACCGCGAAGCGCGAATCACTTGAACCACTCCTCCTCCTCCTCCTCCTCCTCCTCCTCCTCCTCCTCCTCCTCCTCCTCCTCCTCTCATCCTCCTCCTCCTCCTCCGCCCCCCCCCCCCTCCTACTTATCCCCCCCTCCCCTCCCTCCTCGTCGTCGTCGGCCTCCTCCTCCTCCTCCTCCTCCTCCCCCTCCCCCTCCCCCTCCTCCTCCTCCTCCTCCTCCTCCTCCTCCTCCTCCTCCTCCTCCTCCTCCTCCTCCTCCTCCTCTCATCCTCCTCCTCGAGGGCGCCCTGCCTCCTCGTCGCTCTCGGCGCCCTTCTCTTCCCTCTGCTCTCGCTCCCCGGTCCTGGGCCCCTGCGTCCCGCCGCTCTCCCCCGACCACGTGCCACGGCGGGCCCCCGGCCCATCCAGCCCCCCAAACTCGCCCGCGTCCTCCGACGTCGGTCGGCGGCGGCGAGCGAGCGAGGGGGGGGGGGGGGGGGGGCAGCTGAGGAGGGGGGGGGGGGGGCAGGTGAGGAGGAGAGGGCCCTCGCAGAAGGCGGCAGGGCTTCTCGCAGAAGGCCCCCGCGCCCTCCCGCGAGGTGCTTTGTCCGCTGTCTTCGGGGAGAGGGCTGCGAGACCCTCTCCCTGGAGGCTGGGGGACGTCCGAGCCTTCTGAGAAGGCTTAAGTCGGGTGTGTCCCCCCCCCCCCACACACAGGGGCATTTTCGACGAAAAATACAAAATACTAAAAAAACACTCCCAAATGGTAAACAAAAACACTCAAAGTCAAAAAATACTAAAACAAATAGTCCCCAGATTATTTTTTGACTATTTTTGAACTTTCCCCCTGTAGAGGGACAGGCCCGACTTAAGAGAAGGCCCTCTCCTTCTCACTCCCCCCCAGGCTCGTCGCCGAGTCAGGTGTCCGCGAGGTCCTCGGGATTGAGACGACTCGATCGGTGAAGCAGCGGGGTCGAATCGAGCGGAAACCGCTCGGCCCTCCTCCTCCCTCCGTCTGCTCCTCCTCGCCGCGGAGGACCGGCGATGCACCAAGCGCGAACGCGGTCCACGGAGCCGAGCAGCGAGAAATGCTGCTCCGAAGCAGGGCCCTCTGGCGCCCGACCGCTCGACGCCTGTCAAGGGCCAATGCAGGCTCGTGTCGCGGCGACTTGCACGTGAACTCCTCACGCCGCGCAGCTCGGCCGACACCGAGCGATCGCGGCTCCCCGACAGCGCGGGGCTCGCTCGAGAAACGTCGGCCGACGCTCTGGGCCACCGGCGGCGTGGCACCTTGGAAACGTGCGCGCGGGGGCAGGAGAGCCCGGAGTCGCATCGACAAACGGGATAGGCGATCGACCTGAATCGCAGCAGCGGACATCGGCGAGCCGAGCCGGAAAAAGTCGGATTTTGCGGGCATCGGCACAGTAGCAGGTCGCGGTTGAGAAACCAGGGGCCGCATCGGAATCTGTGACGAACCAACAACACATACACCCATACCCACAGGGGGATCGGAGAGGGCTATGGGTGCGTGATGTCGGATGGGGGTCCCCGCTCGAACGGGAGCGTCCCCCAGGGTCCGACAACCCGCACCCATACCCATAGCCAGTCCTCCTCCCAGCGACCTCCCTATGGGTATGGGTGTGTGCTGTTCGTTCGTCAATCCGAAGGCGAACCGGATCGGAGTCCGAAGCAGTCGGGGTCGGAGACCGAACCGGGCCGGAGAAATCGAAGCGGCCCTCTGCAGGGGTCGCTGGCGCGTCGGCCCGGCGGCGGCCTCTGGCAGAGGGGGCCTCCCGCGCGTGTTTCTCGGCGCCACGGCGGGGCCCCAGCGAGGGGTCTATACAGTCGGGGCGCTGACCTAAGGAACCCTCAATAAGGAACGAGGCCCCTTTTCTCCATAAGTTGAACTTCGATTTCCCTTCGGAAGCCAAAGGAAAACCCAAGGCGAACTGTGAAGCAATCAAGGAACACGGAGCCCCTCCCCAACGAAAAGGGTTCCTTCTTCAGGGCCCCGACTGTAGGGCAGGCTGGGCGCGCTCGCGTCGTACAGTGCGGGCGCGGTCGCAAGAAGCCCTCGCAAGAAACCCAACCCTGCAAACCCGCACGCGAGGTGCAGCTGAAGGAGAACACGCGGCACCCTGGACGCAACAGATCCTTTGACGGCCGCGGGGAGTCACTGCGCAGCGCGCGGAGCGAAGTAACCCAGGGCACCCTGATAAAACAAGTAGATGGTTTCTTGATGCGCGCCCCCAATGCATGTGACGTCCCACGCATCCCTCCCATGCCTTACCATGGCGTAGATACCCTCTGCATTCGCACGGTCGGATGTCGAGCAGGGCAATGATCGCGAGAGGGTGCGCGATGCATGGCAAAGCGCGGCATGGCACGGCGTAGAAGTCTAGGGAAGGGACTTTTCGAGCGGAGCGGGGTCGGGCGGGAGCGCCGCCGTCGTCTCGACGGGCACTCCTCCGCTGCACGAGGAAGCAAATCAGCTACACCCAAGAGTGGCCCTAGGCTTAGGTCGGGCATGTCCTCAAAACAACTCAAACATATTCTGACATAACCCTCGGCAAGAGTGACCTTCAGTGCGCGGATTACCGGTCGGAGTGGCTTGAAGAGGACACGTGAGAAGACACAGGACTCTTCCGAGGGCCCCATTGCAATACGAATGTGGAAGCATGGGTCGCGAGGCACAGGACACAAGGTACCCTTGATTTGGCAGGGTCGACCTACTACGTAATCAGCCTCGACTGTATGGGGGCGCAGGGTGGCTAAAGCCAAGCGCGCAAGCAACCACTATCGAAACGCGCTCCACGTTCGGGGGGCCCCTGGTGAGCCCGCACCGAAGGTCGACCCTGCGAAGGGTCACTCCTACATGTAGTCAAGCAGAGTGCTCGGCAACGCTGTTCAACAGATGGCCGGTTAGGGTGAGAGGCAGCCCAGGAACTAGGTTTCACTTGACATCAGGCCGTCGACCATCACCACGAGGCAGCCCACGCCATCCATGACTCTTCTACTACCGCAACGGGACGGGCTTAAAGTGCAGACTACATACTGCAAAACAACTGTTCTAAAACAATGAGCTCTGCTGCGAAATCACGCAGCAGGAGCCTGCACGCCCACACAACATTGATGGACCCATCACATGTGGGCGAGCCGCGTTCAAATGACTGGCGCACGAGGGAAGGCTTTGGTGCCCGCAGTCTGGACATGGCTTAATTCAGCTATCCTAGTTCGGTGCTTTGTGTTTTCAACAGAGAGAGAGAGAGAGATAAAGCGAGAGTGAGAGAGAGAGAGAGAAAGAGAGAGAGAGAGAGATGAAGGGAGAGAGGGAATAAGACAGACTTTTCAGAGACGCGCTGCCAGCAGGAGGGAGAGGAGAACGGAGAAGGAACTGGACGATGACGATGAGGGCCGACGGCGGCTTCAGTGCTCGGAGGACCAGCAGAGACGCAGGCGGCAGTGGAACGGGGCGGAGGTCCAAGGTGGGAGGTTGTCCACAGATGCTCCAACTCTAGATCACACATCTGCGAGTTTCGCGCTGCGCGAAGCGCGATCTTCCTCGCGCGTTCGCACCGCCCCTCCTCAACCCACACGGCGAAGCGTGATTTGCTTCGTCCCCCTGCGACGCGCACGGCTACTGCCTTCTCAACCCTCTGCCCGTGTGGGCATCCGTGGGAGACCCCTCCTCCTCCTCCTCCTCCTCCTCCTCCTCCTCCTCCTCCTCCTCCTCCTCCTCCTCCGTGGGAGACCCCCCCTCCTCCTCCTCCTCCGCCTCCTCATCCTCCGCCTGCACACCTGGCCCGCCTCTGAAGTGCAGCAGGGCTGCAAAGACCCCAAGGGCCCCGCGAGGTGCCCGTCGGCACGGCGCCGTCCAAGATCCTCTACCAGAAGAGCCAGACGAACAGCAGACAAGGGCTCCCAACTTCGCGACTCGCGCTGCGCGGGGCGCGAAGTGCAAATAACCTCGCGCTCTCGCGCCGCCTCCCAGGGGAGAAAAGGAGGATGAGGAGGAATCGGAGCCGAACCGCGAAGCGCGAATAACCTCGCGCCCTCGAGGGCGCCCTTGAGCAGAGGTCGCGGAGGAACCACGAGACGCGACTGATGCAGGACGGCGCCGGCTGCACTCCCGGACCTGCACCAGCCGTGGCCAAGCCCGAGCACTGCATGGCCAGGGCCCTCGTCCTCCTGGCCAGGGCCCGGCGACGCCCCCTGCCAGCGAGGAGGCGAAGAAGCCGAGAGGACCACCGGCAGCCGCCAGGACACCCAGGGTCCAGCGCGCGGGCCCTGGAGCCCTCGACCCCTCCGCGGGGACCGACGTTTCCAACCCGGGCCAGCCGCCCGAGGCACACCAATGCAGAAGAGCCAGCCAGCAGGCTTGCCTTTTCGCAAGACGAGGGGGGCCTGGAGACGCCCCGATGCCCTCTCCTGACTGAGAGGCAGCGGCAAGTCGGGGACCGGCTCGGGGGGGGAGGGAAGGGGAACATCTAGCTTGAACCAGCGATGCATCGTCAACAGAATGGACGATAAGCACCCGATAGCAGATGCGCATGGTTCTCGGCGGGGTGGGCTACCACCGGGCACTCTCGGAGATACATGGGCTATTGCGGGCCGATGCGTTCCCCCATGATCCTGTCTCCCCCTACCGTTGCCCGTTAATCGTGTCTCCGTGCCTCCCTGTATATCGGGCGGTTCAACTTGTTCGAGACACGGGCCCCCGGATAGGTAACCACGTGTGGCACCTACCCGTGCAGGTCAGGTCTCTGAAACAACGGCCAGGTTTCAGAGTTGAAGGATGTCCGTAACTACTGTGGCTGGGATACTTCACATTGGACACGTCCGCAGTAATACGAAACAACATTGCATAGGCATGTCGATACCATTCGGCGGTAAACATTATTACCATATCATTTGATAGTAAACATCCATTCAGCGGTAAACATAGTGACCATCCACCAGTCACTTAGGGAACAAGATATGATTGTTCGAAGGATGCCCGTAACGAAATGAGTCCTGGCGGGGGTGAAATCCCAGCGTGAACTGCATCCGCAAAGCGAGGGGCTTGCAAGCGGTGGCAGACCCGACCTCCCGCTACCACTTCCCGGGCCCAATTTTCATCCAGCGCTGCTTTTCGGACGGCGCTCCGCTTGCTCTCCGCTCTCTCCTGGAGGAGGAGGAGGAGGAGGAGGCGGATGAGGAGGAGGAGGAGGAGGAGGAGGAGGAGGAGGAGGAGGAAGGGGGGGGAGGGGGAGGAGGAGGGGGACGGGGAGGAGGAGGAGGGCCAGTACGCTGCGGCGCGCCGGTTCGTCGACCACGACGGCTGGATGCCTCGACAGCCATACGCAGTCACAGAGGCCGGCCTCCGGACATGGATAGGGGGCAACTGCTTGGGCAGCCGACCGCCAATAGATATGGAAAAAGCCGGGCACTGATGCGGACACGTGTCCAGCATGAGCACCGGGCCGGCACGCGACGCACAAACTCCGTGACATTCAGAATCCGGTTGGCGCCGAGGTGGGGCAAACATTTACATTGATAGCCAATCCACCAAACAAGGCCGGAGGGGGAGGGGAGGGGGGCCAACAACAGAGGGGAGGGGGCGCAAGCAGTGAGTGAACTGGAGCTGCGCTCACGGCTCACTCTTGGCATGCGAAGACCGCGGCCTGATATGCACGCGCCACGGCGGCAGCAGACGGGCGCTCTTCGCCATCCTTGACTTTGTTATAAATGTGAAAGGCCAGCACGACTCGTCGAATGGCGGCGCGACGAGCGAGCTGTCCAGCGGGAGGGTAGAAGGTGCCGAAGGCCCACCGTTGGATTGGGTCGGCAGGGGTCGGGAACGAGGGAGGAAAGAGGAGACCAGTGAGGCAGGGGCACGTGAAGTAGTGGCGGAAATCGTCGAAGGCACGTGCGTCGGGGCATCCGAAACGAAAGGGTCGACCACGGAGGACGTGCATGCGTCCACGGGTCGTCCAACCACCGCATGCCGTTTTGAGGAAAGCCCAGCGCCACGACGGTCGAACCTTGACAAGTTCCATCCGAAGCTCACCCCAAACCTCCCTCATCTCGTCAACCGTCCTGGGCGCTGCTCCGCCATGCCATGCGCGGAGGCGGCGGTGGAGGAGGAGGTGGAGACGGTCAGGGAAAGAGGCGGGCAAGAGGGACCGAGCGATGGCACGCTGGATGTGGGGCTTCCTGCTCGCCACCGCTGCCTGCTGGCGCTCTCCCTGCGCTGCCTGTCGAGCCGCCTGTAGATCCCTCGCCCGAAATGGCGGCAAGTCCTCGTTACCTTCCGCAGCCGCAGCCAGGTGCTGGGCAAATGCCGTCGGGTCCTCCCAAAAACGCGGCGACCACTCTCCCCTCCTGAAGTCCATGTGAAACGCATGATCTTCCGCCGCGCTCCGCAGACGATCCAAGGCCAGCCTCCAATCCGGGAGAGTGTGCACAGCCATTCGCATGCGCGCAGCGGTGGACATGACCTCCAAGGAGGGCGGGGCACCCGCAGGGAACCACGTGACAAGACTCAAAAGCTCAGAGCGAGCGAATGAACTGGGAAGGAGTTTGAGGAGCGAGTGGAGGGCCAGGAATTCCGAGCGAGCCATCCGAGGTAGAGGCACAAATTGGGCTACAAATGACAGTGTCGTCACCGCGTGGGAAGCATACAAACGGACCGCGCTGTCGGGCGGGGCGTTGGTCGCAAGAATCTGGTGAGAGCGGCTCCACCATTTCTGCAGTGGGCCGTGCCACTGCCGTGCTCTATCGGCGCCCGGCCCCACGAACAGTCCTAAGTAGCGCGCGTACGATGCAACCTTGAATTGCCCCCACTCCTCGCCGAGCAAACGCAGCTTTTCCGCGAGCCGCGCCACGACCGGAGGTGTCGGGAGCGCATAAAGCGGCACTACCACGCACTTGGTGGCATGCAGCGCCAGTCCGGCGAGACGTCTCGCGGCGCGAAAAGGCGCTGACAGGAGGCTCATAGCACCAATGTCGTAGCTGACGATACCCACGTCGTCCGCGCAGCCTCCGACGTAGCCGGCGTCCGGCGACGGGAAAGCCGCGCAGATTGATCGCAAGACGGGGTCCATGGCCACCGCCCACGCCACTCCAGAAGCCGGACATCCCTGGGCTACCCCAGCCAGTACAGGGAGAAAACGGAGCCGTCGCCCAGCCACTCGGATCCACGTCATCGGCTGGAAGTACAAGGCGCTGAACATCCAGATGTACCCAATCGGGGGACCAAACCGCCGTAGTGCAAACGTGAGCCATATCCGGGACAGGCTTGGGAAGGCGGCTGCAAAGTCGTAGCTCGTGAAAGTCGGCATCCGCTCCTCCGCCCGCGGCAGAATGCCGGCGCGCCGCGCCTCCGCATCAAGGGCCACCACGTGGCTGCAGAAGTTCCTGCCGTGGACGAACCCCTTTTGCGATTCGTGCACCCGCTCCTGCACCGGGTCGCGGAGCTTGAAAGCCATCGCGCTGGCGAGAGCCTTGATGTCAGTGTTCTTGAGCATGAGGGTGCGGAGGGCCTCGGGCGAGCGGTGCGCCGCGACGGTGTCTTCCACGAGCTCCCCCTTAGGGATGCAGGCCACGTCCGCGTCGTTGAGGTGAAAGGGGACGTCGCCGCCCGATTACAGGTGCGATTGCAAGTCCAAGAGGGCACTCAGCGACGCCGGGTGCTGGAGCCACGCGTCATAGGTTAAGCCGTCTGGTCCTGGCTGCGATCGTCGCCCTGTCCTCAGCGCGGCCTTTACCTCAGCCTCGGAGGGGGCCGCCAAGTCCAAGACGTCGCCGGGCGGCATGTGCATGTTGACGTAGGCCTCGATCTCCTCCTCGGACGCGGACGGCTTCATAAAGATCGGGCCCCAATGCCTGTTAATGGCGTCGAGCATGGTCTGGTGATCGGTGGCGACCCGGGCACCAGCCGATGAGTCGTCGACTCGAATGCCCTCCAGGATGACCCTGCGACGGAAGGGGGCCCAGGCTAGAGCGCGCCGCACAGCCACACGCTCGGCTCGTCGCCGGCCCTCTGCCGCCAGAGGCTGGTTGGCAGCCCACGCTTCGCGAGCTTGGCGTGCGGCGGCCTCACGAAGGCGTAGCTGCTCCGTCTCGTTAGCGGCTCGGGCGACGCGAGCGAACTCCTGCGGGTCGGAGAGCACCACTGTGCCGTTCACCACGTCGATGTGCATTGCGCCGAGCTCGGTGTTGTTCCTCAGGAGGTGCGCCACCCGGGCGTCCTGCCGCCAGCACGCCCGCGCAATGGCCCGGAGCGTGACCAGGCGCCCCTGCTTCGCCAGCGGCGTGGGATCGTCGCCGGGGAGCCTCTGCGAGTGGTCGCGGACGAATTGAGCGGCCATCCGCATGAGTTGCTTGTGGCACTGCCAGCGCTGCACCACGGGGAGGTGGTCCAGGTGCGACATCTCCAGGAGCTGGCCGAGCTTGGCGCCGAAAAGGGGGCTCTTGAAGATGAAAGCCGGGAGGGGTCGATCCGACGGCGGCAGCCCCGTCTGGAAGCCCAGGCTGAGGCGCACCACCGCGTGATCACTCAAACGAGTGTCTGACATCCCTGCTACATCTTGGAGAACCTCTACCTGCATGTGGAGCTGCTCGAGGTCGCTCGTGGGGAGGCTGAGGAAGATTCTGTCCAGGGTGTTCGCGGAGTAGTGCTGGCGGTCGAAGTGGGTTGGGGTGTCCGTTGCAACTTCCACCATCATATCAAACAGTGGTTGCCATGACGACGCATGTGCATGATGGCCCACACGGGGTCGAAGGGTGGCATGCCGAGGATTCGAGTGTTCATAGCTCTGTGGGACCGTCTCGCCGATATTGAAGTCACCCACGGCGATGAAAAGACGGTGCTGGTTGTCCTGAGCAGCCCACGCCACTGCCTGTCGCCAGCAACGCCCGATATCTTGCCGGGCCCGCTCCGACAGCTCATAGTTGTGCACGTTGAACAATCGGATCTGGAAGTGGGAGTCAAGGTGGCTGAAATCGTGGATCATGGCGCGGCCTCGGGCGAGCGGGATGTGGCGCGCCTGTACGGGTTGACCGGCGTGCAGGCGTCGCGGCCAGAGCGTGGCCACCCCGCCAGCTCGCGCCGACAGGAACGAGGCGCGGAAGTCGTATTCAAAAGGCTGCGCCGCTAGCCATTTTTGAAGGGCCACTTCGGAGCCGTGGACCTCCTGGATGACCACAACGGCTCCGCGTCGCATGTGCTCGCAGAGCACGTGCGGTTTGCGGAGACGCCGTTTGCGGCGATAGCACAGGAGCCCATTGGCATTCCAGCTCACCACCGTTGCCTTCCCGGGTGAGCTTGCCGAGCTCCAGGGGGCGAAGCGGTCGTTAAACACGCCACTCCACCGTGTCGGCCGTGACGGTGGAGGAGCGGAACTCACGAAGGACTGCATCTTTGTCCAGACGCAGGTGGTCAGCGGCGGCATGGTTCCATTGGACGTCGGACTCGGTGTCCTGGCCGCGGATCTCGATCCGCACCACCGGCGTCCCCGCAGAGTGGACCTCGCCGCGAGCGCGCACCGCGCGCCAGGAGTGGTGCGGGGCGACCTTTTGCAGGGCCAGCTGCATCTTCCTCGTGTGGATCTCCTTGCGTATCGTCGGCGCTGTCTTGTCCGGGTTGACGTAGAGGCGGACGGGGGCGTTGTCCACGTCGGTGGTCTCGAAGGTGCGCCATTCTGTGCCCGTCCGGAGGGCCTTTCCCAGAGCCAGGGCCCGGGGTAGGGCAACGGGAGACCCGCCCTTGGCCCGCAGCCAGAAACGTCTGGCGGGGATGTTGCCGTAGAACTCGACCATGTCGGAGGTGAGCTGGGCCGCAGCAATCCAGCTCGCCAATGCCCGCCGTACATTATCAGGAGCAGCATTGCGAGGGCACGAAATTGAGAACAGCGTGGGGTCCACCTCCCGGTCCCACTCGGCCAGCCGCCCGATGTCGACGAGGCCCACCTGTTGCTCGGCCATACCCACGAGCTCGGAGAGACGGTCGACCTCTCGGCGCAGGCGCCGCTGCTCGGTCTCAGCAGCATCGATCCGCAGTCGCTGTCCCGCGACATCGGTGGCAATGGCGTCGGTTCTCTGATTGAGCTGCTGCACCTGGTTCTGGAGAAGCGACGCGAAGTCCTGCTGGGCCTTCTGCAGGAGCTGCTTGGACTGCGCCTCGAAAGCTGCCGTGGCGTCACTGACCTGGCGCTGGAGCAGGTCCTGAATCTCCGTCTGCAGGCCCCGGGCCATAGCCGCAATGACCGTCGAGCCAGCACCAGCGCTAGCAGGCCGGGGATGAGCAGAGCCACCACCTGGAGCGGCTGCAGGCGCCGCGGCCGCGGCAGCAGCGGGCGCTGCTGATGCGGGCTGGGCGGTGTGCTGGCGCCAGGGGTCTTGACGTCCTTGGAGAGGGTCTTGAAGGCCTTGAGAAGCTTCATCGCGTCCGCCGCCATTCGCAGCAGGCCGGCCAGCGTCAGCACGATGAGCCGGGGCCACGGCTGAGTCCATGGCTGCCAGCGTAGCGATGGCAGCGGCGTCTCGGGTAGCTTGTTCCTCAGCGGCAGCTTGGGCACGGCGCTGTCGGCGCCTCCCGCGTTCATCACGCCGGCGCCGCTCACCGCTGCGGCTCTGCTCGCGGTCATCGGCGGATTCCGACGAATCGCGGGCTGAGGTTGCCATGGCGGCGGCAGGTGAAAAGGGGGAGAGGATGTATTCAACGTAGTGAGGTCGGGTGCCGGACGAAGTCCGGGCAAGAGTTGTCACAGATAGCTGCGGCCCCTGAGGCCGCAAATCGTTTGGGCCCAGGCTTGAGCCAAAATGACGGGGAGGAGGAGGAGGAGGAGGAGGAGGAGGAGGAGGAGGAGGAGGAGGAGGAGGAGGAGGAGGACGATCGCCAGCGCCCGCCACCACGCCTGTTCTTGACGGCCCCCCCGAGCCCTTGCTCTCCTTTCCGGCTCGAGGGGCCCAGATTCCCAGGTGAAGCGCTGGCAGCCTCACGTCTCGACCGAAGCGCGACGAAGCAGCTGAGCTCGGCCCGAGGTTGTACCCTGGGGAGGCCTAACCGAGAGGGGTCTTTGGCACCTCCGCCCAAGAAGGTGTCATTCATCATTTTTGTCGGCGGCCTCATTCACGGATTGGCGCCCCGCCGATATGGGAAACTGAATACTTTTTCCCCGCGGCACCCCCCGCGCAACAACGACGCCGACAGCTACGAAACCCGCAGAAATTCCACCCTCAGGAGCCCCATCCTCGAAAAGATGGTTGAAGCTCAAGCCCCACGAGGGCCTACAGAAACTCCACTCTCAAAACCTCCATCCGACCAGGCGCCAGCAAGACTTCTGCCAATAGTGCTAGGCAGGCGAGTCCGGGCAAACTGGCGAACCAAAGCGAAGCACATTCCTGTTGCAATCCTCGTGAGCAAATGCTCACAAATCCTCCCGCGTGCAGGGTAGCCCACAATGCATTATTCCGCTGGAGAAAGAATTCCTCCACGTGATCCAGCCTGCCAACCAGCAGGGGGAACTTAATCTCCGCCGCGACGAAGAGTTTTCAGGACCAGTCCCATTCACCGCCGAGAGAAGGGGGGGGAACCAAAACTAAAAACCCTTCAATATTATCCTGCGAAACCCACGACACATATATCTGCAACAAGCATTCGGCGTCTGAACTATCTGGGATGACCGAGGCGCCCAAGGCGCGAATCTGTGGGTACCCCTGACTGCCCCCAGCTTTGATGCTCCAGGAAGGTTGGACGCCCGAGTTATCCAGGATAACTGGGTTCCAGGGTAGATCTGGTTTGGGCCCCCGAGGCGCGAATCTGCGGTTACCCCTGACCGCCCCCAGACCTGATGATTCGGGGCTCTGAACATGTGCGGACTACTCGCAGCCCGCAACTGCACTGGCGAAATCCAGGCGACCGACGTGGCGAAGGGGTGGCCTTCTCGGCTTTTGCCGAGTCCGTGGGTGCCTGGACCCCCGCCCGCCCCCTGCCCTCCCTCGCCCCCCCCCCCCTCGGGTGCGGGGAGGAGGGAGGGAGGGGAGGGGAGGGAGGACGAAGAGGAGGGGAGGGGAGGGGGGAGGGGGAGGGGGAGGGAGGGGAAGGTAGGGAGGGGGGAAGAGGAAGAGGGGGGGAGCAAGAAGGGAAAGAGGACGAGGCGCCGGCACCCGACTGGAGAGTGAGGCACACGCTGCCGCGCAGACGGAGGAGGAGGCGGGCGGGCGGGCTCTGGCTTCCACCCTCCCAGTGGGTCTCCACGGGCCGCGGGGCCAGCATCCCAACTCTGCATGGCTCCGTGACTCGTGGGCACGGTGCCTCGCCAAAACTTCTCGACTCCGAAGGCGACCGCCCTCCTCCCAAGATCGGATCGGGCGAAAGGGGGCGATAGCAAAGGGGGGGCTTGAGAAGCAGCTCGTGTAGCTGATTTTCCCGGCGCCTCCCGGCGCTGGAGGCGACTGTGTATCGAGGAATGGGCGGGCCCCTCGGAGGGGCCGAAACCAGCTGCATGCAGCAAATTTCGTAACCCCCCCTTTCCCGCTCCCCCCCTTTCGTCCGGCCCGACAAGCTCGGACCACGCGGAACGTAGACCCGCCATGTCCGTCGTCCTAAAGCGTCTGTCCGCCGGGTGTTTTCTTCTCGTCGCAGGTCGAGCCTACCATAGGCAGGTGGGCTGACAGGGGATTGTGCTCGGTTCGCCCGGCTCCGCATTCGCGCCGCTCCTTTGGCTTCTTCCCCTTGGTTGCTTCAGACTGTGCAGGATCAACTTCTCGACGCTTGGCGTGTCCTTTCCCAGACCGTGCTTGCCCTGTGGGGCTCCCACTGGTCGTGCGAAGTGATCGGGCGGATCCGCCGCGAGGCCGCACGCTGCCGCGCTGCCGCCGCCCAGATGGGACCGTCGAGGTTTCGCCGCGTCGCCGCCCGTTGCTCAGGGGGCCCAGGGACACACAAATAAACACACACACAAAAACACACACAAAAACACACAAAACACACACACACACACACACACAACAACAACAACAACAACAACAATCACTTTACCCGAACGCTCAGTGTTCTCACCAGTGCCAGGGTTTTCATGCGACGCCAGCCAATACCCCCACTTTGTGGGGGGGCAGTGCAAGCTCTACCAAATATCCACACGACTCTTCGCCACCACCCAC